>CM059187.1:9836915-10127068 GCA_030323885.1 Branchipolynoe longqiensis
CACATCGACTCTCTAGGTGTGTGTGGGGGGGTGGGTCAACCTCACGCAGTAGAGGTCAGCCCAGTTGCGGTCTGACCGGTGGTGACCCGTGCCGCCACCTAGCGCAGTGTAGTGGTACTGCGCTGGTGGCGTCGTAGTCTCCGCTGCTACCGCGTGATAGTAGAGCTCATGTTCAGACTACTACACTTGTATATATACGGGTGTAGGGTGCATCAGGTTGGGAGCCGTTGTGCGCTCCGGTAGAGATAGGTGTGATCCGCCAGGTTAACGCTTGGTTCTGGCGGGAGAGTTAAGATGCCCTAGTCGGCGCCACCATCGAGATCGGCAGGTTCTAGTTCAATCTGCCAGGAGGCGTCTGGGTCCCCTTCCGCCTTGGGCTTGGTTTGGCTCGTCACTGCCCCCCTGTCCAGCACCGTAGCCACTTATCGGTGCCCGCTCGTCTTTTTTTTTTTTTGGTTTTTATGTTCTTGTTGCTGTTTATTCTAATTGATCGGTAGGGCGGGTTTGCCCAGCCATTTGCCTATATAGATATATAATTGAAAGGTGGATCATAGTTGTTGATGTAATAAATGATCATATCGGCCAGTCTACCATTGTTGCTTGTCCTTACATATACACTTATATATTTAACCATTGGTGGGTATAGTCTCACCCACTTCATATATGTTTATAGGCCTACTAAAGCCAAATTTAGAAAAAAGAAGTTTTGATTGTCCTTTTGAAATAAAAAGCCGGGTCGGGCAGGCAATTTTTATTTAATTTATTTTTCCTCCACTCTCAACCCTGCTCCCTCCCATTCCCAGTGCCCTCCTCAAATCCCTCTTGATTCCTTTCCCCCCACTGCCTCCATCTATCCCACTCTCCATTCCTTTTCTCACTCCACCCACCCTCTTAATTTAAGTTTTGTTGAGGGGAAATTCAGGGGCAGATGATTTTTCACTCACCGGCGGCAATCACAATTTATTTTGTTATTTGACCTAAGGTTTATGTCATTGATTAATAATGAACATACACACTAAAGTTTGGGCAATACATGATATTCACACGCATGCGCTGTGGCAACGGTCCCACAACCGTAGTGTTCATTTTCGCCGTCAGATGTTGCATGCGTTGTGAATATTGTGTATTAATAGTGACTGACTAGTTTGGTACCCTCCTCAAATTTTCAAAAGGGTCCAAACATGAAAATTATATTTTACTTGGAAGCTCCAATGACCCAAAAGCAATATACCTTTGGAATTTTTTTAATATCTCAAATTTGACTGACATACGTGCATTTGAAAGTTTGTAATTTCCATGGCTTTTGTATGCACTGTGGCAATGGCCCCACAACCGTAGTCTTCGTCGTCGCCATCAGATGTCGCATGTGGTGTGAATATTGTGTATTGATCAATAATGAACACAAAACTACAAATTGGCAGGTAATTTTATTTTTAGTAATTTTTTCTATGATGATCTACTGTGAATCCCTATTGACAACTTTAGCAATTAAAGGCAACAACACAACCAATCACTCAGTAGACAACAACACATAACCAATCACTCAGAATATTTCAGCAATTAAAACAAATCCTAAATCTAAAGAGAACTTATTTTCCGTGTTTCCAAAACTTGATAAAATCATTCAAATTATATATTTATTCTTTGGTGGATATCACATATCTATCCCCTGCATAGATTAGATTACTGTAATGTCCTGAGCAGACAGAAACTTGAGATATCTTCTGTGCATTTGGATAGAACACAATATTTCAGTACATACCCTAAAATGGAAGAAAGCTGGTTTCAAACGAGTTAGCAAACAGTAGTCAGCACTTGTTCTTGTATGTTACTCCATCTCTTCAGGATTTTTGATGTTTCTAAGAGATTAGCCACCAACCGCAAATCAGAGCCATTAAATCTCATTTTGAATACAAATGGCAAGGATTTCCAAGTAGTTACTTCTCTGTATTGTACCCAGAAGAGTTTGTGAAGTATGATTTTCCAGTGGTCTTGCCTAAACTGACATCTTGTATATAACCATAAACTGCTTGAAGGGATTGATCTAGAAACTGGAATAATATTAGGAGAAAGAAGTCATAATGTAATATCTAATACATGTTTGGACTATTTCACAAAGCACGTTCCCCTTTTATTGGAGGAGCAGTCACCATGGACAGAAACGTATCCATTTGATAACAGGGCCCTAGCAGTATGTTCTCTGTGTTTACTATATTTTGGTGAGTATTATTGGTAGAAATATTCCAAATATTTTATGACAAACCCAGAAAACATACCTTAAGCAGTGTTGCTTATGGTTTTACCTATATTAATTTGGTGATTGCCTTTTAAATTACTAATCTTTATATTAATAATAATATATTTAGTTATAGCGGAAAGAATGTATGCAATAAAGATATGTATTGCCAGTTACATTAAAAATGGTCTAATGAAAAATTAAATCAACAATTTGTGTTTGCAGTTGGACGTTTCAGTTAGAATTTGTCAATTTGGAAAATAAGATTTAAAAAAGCAATTGCCTTATCTAAACTTCACAATAAGCTACCCATTGTGATTAATGTTGCTTCCAATATTTACACCACAAAGTCCTATATGTACAACTATGACTTGTTCAATGCCATTGTTACACTTCCAATATTATTTACCACACATATTTCTCTAGACCAGTTTGTAATTCCAGTAGCATGATGCATTGTGGGATGCGTACAAGCAAAACAAACCGAGACACAGTCATCTTCACCTGTGTATTCTATTGTACACTCACCACTTTGACATTTCAAATGGTATACACAGCATTTGGCTACAAATCGTGAAAGATAGAGGGTTACTAGGTTTTTGAATTGCTTTTCTAAGTTGATTTCACCAGTTTCATCCTTATAGCCAGCTCCACAAGTACAGTTGTCTGGTACCTGTTTTGGCTTAAGAATGATACCTTCCAAACATCCCTCGGAGTTCCTTTTAAGATTTTGGCATTTATCTCTTGTCTATCAATAACACTTTGGATATATGCCTTACTTTCACAATCTTGTGCTATGTGACTACTGAGCCCCCCAAAATCCCACAATCCTGTCTCTACATTGAATAAGTGTTTTTTCGCAGATGCCTCACTGTGGTCAGACTCAGAGAACTGGGCCTGCCACAGTTCTGGATAATCATGCATGCTCTCAAGGTGTGGGCATAACATTTCCACATTCATAAAGTTTTGGAGATGTTGCACACTTTTCCTGGTACCCATGCCTCTTTTACAACAGCCAGATTGGCAAGCAATATATTTTCCCTCCTGACTCAAATGTACAAACTCTAGTTTTCCTTTCTTTCCCTTCACAGAAAACTGAATTGTTTTCTGATTACTACTTCTACCAACTACAACAATAGGGCAGTCATTGTCATCTATTCGGTCATGCAGGAATCTCTCCATAGCTGTCTCAAGAACCCATTCTGACTGGAATAGTCTCTCAATTCGAGGACATATTTCATTTCTAATAAACCGTGCATGCATACACTTGTTACCTGCACTTGTAATCTCAGCCATATGAAAAGACCTGCACCTACAGTCAAGTTCACTTTGATTAAATTTAATATGAACAAACTCACAATCAGAAAATATAGCAGTGTCATTATTGTATGCATTCATGGTTATTTCATACCCATCAATTCCTGCTGATCGCCATGAGATGTATCCTCTTTCAACTAAATATCTTTTGTACTCATCATATAAGGTAAATCGTTCACTCATAGATGCAACATCTGGATGGGGAATTTCATCTGCTTCTGGTATTTGATCTACTTCTGGAATCTGATCACTTAAGCTAACTACTATTTTCTTGCTTGATTATATTTCTGCACTATGCACTATTTCTTTCCGCTTATTTGAATTGTTAGCTGGATCTGTTTCTGGTATTTCATTGATTTTCCTTAGCTCATCATATGCCTTTTCATACTCCTCACCCAATGTAAAATGGATATAGCGGTTTCTTATTGATATAGGAAGATACCCAGGACAACCCACTGCAAGCGCTTGAAGGAACTGCATGTTGCATGTGGATTCTAGATTCCTGTGAAAATTTGGAATTTGTGATACAACTTTGAATTGTTCTGATATGGAGAGGTGAGATTTGTTTGCCCAAATGTCAATACCCACATGTGTCTTTCCAGCTAACGAGTGCTCAAACAATGTGCTTGTTACAAACTTTGCATCATGCTCAATAACATACACATATCCATCATCATTTATATCACTGTCATCCTTTTTCCCTGGTTTTCCTTTGGGGTTAATGCCCAAACTTTTAATAGTCACATCTGCCTTTTCTACTGCTACTAGGAATTTAGATAAAGTTTGCTGCACCTGAATTAGTAATCTCTTGTATTTCTGCCCATATCTGATCAGCGGTGCTTTACTAGTGTTTTGGTTCTTATACTGCATACCTATGTGCTCGCCTCTATTTGTCAGAAAAACACTTCTATCTGTAATATCTTTCGCTGTAAAAATACGATATAATGCTTGGCCATGCAACTGTTCTTCATGTCTAAAGATATGATCCATGGCACCATCACACTTTCCACGTTCTCAGTCTTTGCAAATGCTAAATGATAATAAACACCTGAAGTTATACCTGGTGTTGCTGTCATATCAAGGAGTACCTTTTCTAATTGAATAAGTTCACTGTGCCCATTGCCAAGTACAGTTTTTGAAAGTCACTGCTCATGAGAATAAATATCATTGATTGCCTCCTTACATAACTCTAAGTTACCTGATAAATGAATGGTTTCACTCACCCTGTCCAGGAAAGGATACTGGTTGGCCCCCGCATCACCACCAAGCAGTTCTCGTCTGGACGTCGAAGGAGCTGGCACTGATATTACCTATGAGTATTACAAAATGAGAGCTGTTTAAGAGCAATACTACAGACAGCATTGTGTAATTCATTCTTGCTTGTGATAATAATTTCAGTAAGTGACCAATATCTCTTTTATAAGTGCTTTTGTTAAGGGAAACATTTTGCTGTAAATAAATCTATAGATATCACTTACTTTGGATATTTAAGCTCATTATTTACAACTTGCTAAGTTCAGGTAAAATGACAATCTGTACATGCCTGGTGTCTGAATTAACATCTACGGTACAACTCTTTACCAGATTACTAGAATATTTGCAAGTGTGTTCAGATTCTAAGCAAATAAAGAGTTCAGGTGCAAGCCCCTGTAAACGTGAATCCAAAAATTGAATTAAAATAAGAGATTTTTACCTGAAGCCAATTTTAATTTTCATTAATTCCACATTGCTTGTTAAGGAATGATTATGGAACAATGGATGAAAAAATATAGAAGTGTGAAAAAAAGAACATTTTGAAGCTTTAATTGCAAAGTTTATCTGAATTTCTGGATTGGCGCTTACGGAGATTTGTGCCTGAACTCTTCAAATATTCATGAATATATATTTTTTCCATACCTGAGACATATTTGGTTTTGCAGATCTTCTGAAAGAAAAAAGTATACAAATTATAACCAATATTTCTTTACCTAGTTAGTATTAAACTATTTAACACACTGTTTATAACGTACTGTATCTGAATATCAGTAGGCACTTGGACATTATTTTCAAACACCCTGAATGTATCAAATTCCTGTTTTATCAGCAAAACACAACCGTATCATTAAGAAACATATCAAATTAAAGGTAATCAGCTCAGGAATATAACTTATAATATTAACTGAAGATTAGATCACCGAGTACTAAGTCAGGCAGAAGGAAGCAACCAAATCAAAGAAATGAGAGGTGAGTGAGCAGGGGGGCACAAACTTGAGAAACTAGAAAACACCAGTGCAGATATTAAAAACATGCATGTTGCCGTTAACATGGGTAATGCACAACATTGGAGACCGTGTTAGTGTCGACAAGACACAACACTGTGGATTGCTAGTGCATCTGTAACTCCGCCAATGACGGTGGACCATCTGCATCTCCATGGGGATTTAGCCTTCGTGTTAATTGCAAATGAGCCTTTGGCCATTCATTACTGGAGCAGCACCCGTAATGGGTCGATTTTAAAACAAAGTAGGCCTACCCTACGTCTTTAGACATATTTCATTCTTTTAAACCCTCACCCAACCAATCTTTGAGATAGTAAAATTGCAAAGGTGAAATTGGTTGGCTGAGTGTCTGAGATGCTTCAATTTGGATGGCCTATAAACATATATCTTCTCGGTTTAAAATGTAAAATAAAAGATTAAAGAGTCGCTTACTAATTTAGGATAGTCAAAGTAACAAAAATATTGTTTCCGTGGCAGGTTCCCCCAATTGATATTGTGGTGCACATAGAATAGTTTGCTTCATGTATTGTGAAATTCTTGAAAGAAATGAATGTCTAACTATTTTTCAGGAACAAATAGCAAGGTTTACATGAGCTCTCCGTAAAAGGGAGTATACCCTTCCGGAAAATAAAGAAATAAAATATTTCTAGTACGCAAAAAATAAATAAATAATTGTACATATTACCTATATATGTAATAAAGGTGTATGGTGAAGTCTGCATATGGATAGAAAATATTGTGGATTTATGAAAAATGTTTATTGTAATACTTGAGAAACTGTACTTTTGTAATTAAACATAGGGAGAATTAACTTCAACTTTGGAAAGCTGTAGTTCTGTCAATTCTTTGTAGATTCTGACCAGACAAAAACTAGAATATGTGGAATTTAATGGACTTCGACATAGTACCATTCCCCACACAATTTGAGCACAATTAACCCCCGAAATCTGCATTTCCGTGGGTGAAAAGTGATGACGTTAGAGCACTGGCTTAACGTATAGTTGCCTACCAACATAATCTGATTTTCTCATTGTGGAATCTCTGAACTAAATTAAATATAATATAGAATAGGTAGAAATCTCTTTCAATTTACAAAATTACCAAATGCTGCACAAGCCCAACGATTTGTCGTGTCACGTACATGTGCCTACAATACATTATATGAGTTACTCAGTAGATAAGCCACAAAATTCACTAGTGCACACAAATTCCATTCTTGAAGTTTGTCCTCTTGTATGACTAGAGTTTGTAATTCATATCAGTGTTTAATTAGAAATAAGTGTCTGTGACTGCACCATGCGAATAATAGGAAATCCTCAGATAAAGACAAGTAGGTGACTACTTACAGACAAGTTGATGGTGAGAATGAATGGGGCAAACAGATTTTGCTCTAATCATAGAAGTACATATTTGAGTCACCAGGTAGCAGCACTACCAGAGATTCCTGCTTCTCCCTTGAACGTTGATAGTCTGATGGAATCATCAAATTTTCAAACATACATATGCAACTTAGATACTGGTGCAGTTATTAATTAAAGCTGCATAGTTTGATGAAAACCTCTAATTTTCACAACCAAAACGATTATCTAGATTTGATTCCACATATCTAACTTAGGTGCTGGTGCACCCATTAAGCATTTAATTGTTGCTATATAGAAGGGAATACAGAACCAATTTAACTGTAATTGTACTAACATATATTTTTCATTATGCAAATATATTTCCTCATTGCACTACTCTAAAGAAGATTGAAAATACCTCCCTTCTCTCCACTCAACCAGCCAATGGCACAACAATCTAGGTCACTCTCCTGTACACCACCAAGTGGAAACGTTCAGTACTAAGCATGCACCACCCCTGTGGCACACATCTGAACTATTCTGAGTTCGTTTGTTTTCCCGGCGATGAATAGATAGTCCCTTTAACACAGAACCTCTGGTTTCAGAATTTTGCATGTTTGCACTTCCAATATCTCAGAAGTTACCCTTTTTAAATAAAAGTTACTTCAAAATAAACTATGCAACTTTAATTAAATGAACACTACGATCATGCATCTACCAAATATTATAGGCCTATTTGTGTACCCAAGCCAGATATATTTATAATATGCATGAATTGGTTGTCTGGGGACTTAATACAGTAGGAATATAAATAGGTAATTCACCAATTGCATGCGCATATATATCCTTTACAAGCTCATAACATAGAGGTATGATGGTGATAGGATAAACACATTATATAGGACCATGGATCAAATCCCACGCAATATAATGCAACAGATTAAAATGCAGTACAGTATTGGAACTAAATAACTGTAAAATAACAAGATTTTAAACAACCAAAAAAAACCAACTGAGTATTTTAAAATAGTTGGTGATTTCAACTTGTTATATCAGAATCTCAATATATATAATATTCGTGAATAATCATAAATGTGCTGTAATAGCTGTTATGGTAACATTTATGATTTTTATGCAGGTAAATTCTTTATACAGTAAACTCAGCCCAACATTATCATAATTTGACTGATTGGGAATTCAGCCCAAATGCTATGGACTGATTGATTTTTTTTTTAGTTTTTTTTTTTATTGAGGCTGTATTTATACTGTCCATAGCATATAAGCCTGGGTACCCAGGCTTGTTTTCAATGCTGGCCAGTTGTAGTGTTGGTGTTATCTTACCACACAGTGGCTGCTGATAAGGTATTTGATTGCCTGCATTTCAGTAGCAGATAGATAATTGGTTGGTATGGTTAGTAGCCTATGTTAGTTTTTTTGGATTTTCTTGGTATATATGTTTTTATTTTTCTACTCTTATTACTAGACTAGCCTACTCCTATTTACATATCATAGGCTTGTACGTAGCTGTGTGGTGTGTTATCTGGCTACTTTTGGCATGGTTACCTTCCATTGGGCATCCCGCTGGTGGGCCGTGACATATCACATGCCCCTTTGCAGTGCAGCTTACTGGGGGTTTCCTAGCCTTATTTTGCACAGATATTTTTTGTAAGTTTTTAGGTCAGGAATTTGTCGTTCCTTTACCGTTTGGGCATTCCACAACTTGGCAGCCATTTCCAGCGTGCTTCTCTCATGAGCTTTTATTCGGCTTCTGGTCTGCTTTAGTAGTGGTGCATTATTTGCTCTAGTAGCCCTTTGTGGTTTTGTTAGAAGTTTACTGTTTTGACTATAGCTATATGCTAATGTTTTCAAATGAATTATTCTCCTATTTTCTAGTAGTTTCACTTTGGTTCTTTTGTGTATGTCATAGGTTGGGTGCAGCTTGTCTACTCTTAGACAGATTTTTAGGGCTCTGTTCTGCAGTGTTTGCAGTTTTTTTAGTAGTTCTTTTCTCGCACCCATGTAGTTTACATCTCCATAGTCAAAATAGGGGAGCACCATGCCCTTGAAGATTTTTATTGACATTTCTTGTGTCATGTAGTCTCTTAGCTTTGCAAATAGCCACAGTTTGTGGTTTACTTTTTGTATAATTTTATTTATACATAGGTTGTAGTTTAGTTGGCTGTCCAACTCAAGGCCTAGGTATTTGTAATGGTCTACATTTTCTAGTGTTTGGTTTCCTAACTTACAGTGTAGTTTTCTTTCTGGCATTTGTTTATGCGAGAAGAGTACTGTTTTTGATTTGCTTGTGTTGATGGTTATTTTGTTGGACTCACACCACTCATCTAGTTTTAGTAGGAGTTTATTTAGTTTAGTTATTACCTCCTCCTCTGTGGTGCCATTTGCGTATATGACTGTGTCATCTGCATATAGTTGGAGGCATTCAGTTTGCAACCATTTTTCAAGGTCGTTTATATAGATTATAAAGAGTAGTGGCCCTAACACTGACCCTTGGGGTACACCACATGTGACAGGTTGGTTGTCTGATAGTGTATTGTTTATTTTTGTTTTTTGTTGCCTGTTGTTCAGGTAGCATCTTATCCAATCCATAGTGTTGGATTTTATGCCCATGGTTTTTAGTTTTTCCAGTAGTATTTTGTGGTCTACTGTGTCAAATGCTTTGCTGAAGTCAATGAAGGCGGCTCCAACTAATTGTTTTTGGTTCATTGATGCCATTATGTCATTTGTTAGGTTAGCTATTGTTTTTGATGTGGAGTGCAGTTTCCTGAAGCCCCCTTGTCTTTCGTTTAGTATATCATTTTTTTCCAGGTGTTCATTGATGTGTCTATGTAACACTTTTTCAATGAGCTTGCCTGGGGTTTGAAGAATTGATATTGGCCTGTAGTTTCCCATGTTTTGTTTGTCTCCACCCTTGTGAATGGGGGTGATGGTTACCATTTTCCAGGCTGAGATAAAACGCCCCTGCTCAAAGGAGATGTTGAATAGGTCTACTATGGTGGCCGGGATGGCTTGGAGTGCCTCTTTCAGTATTTTGGTTGGTATTTCATCTATTCCACTTGGTTTATTCGTGTCTATGTCATTTATTAATTTTTTTACTTCTATCATATCTGTTTTGCAGGTGGGGATTTCGTTCTCCACAGTTCCTGATCTGTTTTCCCATCTTTTTTTGAATTTTTCTGACAGCTTTTGCCCTATTGTGGCAAAGTGTCTGTTCAGTTTGTTTGCTGCATCTTTGTCTGTGAGCATTGCCCCTTCGTTATCTTGGAAGTTTGTATGCTCTTCTTTGTTATTTTTTGGGAATAATAGGTTTACATTTTTCCAGAATTTGTTTGTGTTGCTTCCCCAGTCTTTGTCCTGCTTTATTATGTATTTCTTTTTTGCTGTTCTCACAGCTTTGAGACAGTTGTTTCTGGCGATGCGGTAGGCCAGTTTGTCTTCTATTGTTTCTGTGCGTTTTGCTTTATCACCCAGTTTACTTTTGGTTGTGATGAGTGTTAGCAGGTCTTTGTCTACCCAAGGGTCTTGGTTTTTTTGTACTTTTATTTTCTTCATGGGACACATCTCATCAATTGATTTTCTTATTTCTGTGATGATGTTGTCCCAATAGATATCAACATCATCTCTGTTTTGTGTGATGTTGTTTATGTTTTGGTGCAGATGATTTTTTAATGTATCTTCTGAGTAGTTTTTTAAGGACCTGCCCATTTTGTATTCATAGTGATTTGTGCTTTTAAGCTTTTTCCTGGTTACATATACTAGTTCGTGGTCGCTTATACCCCAGCTTCTAGTTAATTATGTTTAATTCTTTATTTAAAAAAAAGTTGTTCTTGATCTTACTGTAATGTGGACATGACACTATAGAAAGAGTAAATACACAATGGTATTAGAAACTCAGCATGCTATTAGAAACTCAGCATGCAGTACATAGGCCTATATTTTTAGAAGGTTTACATTTTATTTAGGCCCTATTTATTTATAGTTTTGCATCTGCAAAGGAAGAAACAAATGTTAAGGCATCCCTGATTTTGTGTGTCTGTATTTGATAATTAAATACAGGAAAATGCTTATTTTAATTACATTTCAGGGTAGAGTCAGGGTTATATTTTTTTGTTTAAGGATTCACTAGGGAGGCACATAAACAGATTTTTTTTAAACGGGAAGTAAGGTTCAGTGAGTCAGTGTATTATGGGCATTACAAAATTTAAGTAAATACATTAATTAAGGCCAGTAGATTTGTCAAGACATGCTGCTGAAACTCAGCAGTGTGTAGGCCTATATTTGAAAAGGGTTTCACTTTTTTTAAACATATTTTCACATCTGCAAAGTTAGAAACAAAAGCACAATGTTAAGGCAGATTATAGTATAACCATTGCTTTAGGCCTATTTAATATCTTACATGATTCAATTTTGAAATACACTAAACATTTAGTTTGGTAGTGGGTGTGTAGTATTAAACTGAATTAGAATGAACAAAAAGCTTTTGCAGCTCAATTCTGCATTCCCATGACTAGATTTTTGTAGTGAGTGTATTATTAAAAAGGCAGGTAATTTTCTAAAAGTCAGGAAACCGCTGAGCGGCAGGAAATTCTATTAGTGACAATTGTTGACTGTCAAAATCAATCCCCAAAAGTCCAGCATGACAGAAAAGCTGGTACAGCTACCTTTTAATTGTCTTGGTCATATATGATTCTTTTAATCTATTACCAACAAATTTCCTTTTTGTCAAAAAACTAATTTGTAAATTAAGTAGGGGCCTACAACAATGTGCTTGAACAGCAGCAGAAACAAATATGCAAAATGTGTGGGGGTCAGTTCGAAGCATTGCTTATTCATATTAGGTTTCAACTGAGCAAATGTCTATTTAATGTAAAATGACAGTTCTTGGTGATTAATAAACTTTGTATGGAGAGTTCCACTTTGCGTTTTCAAGACTAAAAAAAAAACATGGAGAGTTCCACTTTGTATTCTCTATGACTAGAAAAAACAAGCTCTCTGATTGGATACGCTAGTAAGATATTATTTGATTGGGTCCGAGGTCTGGAGTAGGGCCACTACTCAGGATCTCGGATCCAATCAAATACTAGTTTACAGTAGCATCCAATGAGAGGGCTTGTTTGTTGCAGCTTTGGAACTACAAAATGGCAGCTCCCATACAAAGTTTGTGAATCGTAAG
The DNA here is from genome assembly GCA_030323885.1 of Branchipolynoe longqiensis. Classification (NCBI taxonomy): domain Eukaryota; kingdom Metazoa; phylum Annelida; class Polychaeta; order Phyllodocida; family Polynoidae; genus Branchipolynoe; species Branchipolynoe longqiensis. The sequence goes on from CM059187.1 coordinate 9,849,258, forward strand.
GTGTACACTGGAATATATGCTCTATCTACTCATTCAAAACCATATTTGTATTATCTCAGGAAACAAATAGGTAGCTACGATGTATTTCTCCCCTCCTAGTCACTGTTGGAACTGGAGTGCATATTTGAGCCATTAGGTGGCAGTCAAATGGCAACACTGACATATATTCTGGGTTTCCTTTTATAGTTTTAATGAACACTACGATCTGGACTATCTCAGCTTGGTAAAGACAAATCACACTTAGATGATTACTTGAGTGGTGGGTACTGCCTATTGTAAAGCATATGTAAATCATTGTAAATAAAGTCTATTTAAAAAAAAAAAAGATTCTGTGTAAATTAAACAGTACACTGAATTTTCTTTTTTTTAAATAGACTTGAAAGAAGCATATTTATTATTTTATTTCACTTTAAAACAGTTATTTCTGTCAATGAAGCTCTAAGTTATACAGGAGCAACTGTTCCAAGAACAATATATATTTGGGTAGGGGTGGGTAAATCAGTGTTGCCCATTGTATTGCGTAGCATCACTAAAGGTAATGAGGAAGTTCTACTGACAAATCCATTGTTTAAAATATGTAATTACCCTTACATATGAAGCTCTAATTTATGCTCGTGAAATTGTCTTAGAATAATATATGAGTCAGACTCACAAAAATTGGCCAATTGGGGAAAGTTGTCGGTGTCGAGCATTGGATGTCGGCGTCAATCGGTATAATTCAAAACCAGACACAGATAATTCTTTTTGGGCTAATAAATTTATTAATCAGGCTTAATAAATTTTCACAGCAGCCTTGTTGTCTACACCTTTGGGAACATGTTTATACTAGCTACCTCCAATAGTACAATTGGACTATTAGCCATTGGTGGGTATAGTCTCACTCTATCATCAGCAGGTAGTACAACCTGTGTCTTTATCCTTTCTTTAAGGGTCATTACTTATATGCAGATCATCTATTAGATAGCAATTTACTAATTCATTATTTCATTACTTGTATGCAAGTCGCGTCTATGACTGTACTATCATATGACATATGAAGATGTATGCTACAAATCCGAAGATACTGTATAATTTCACTTGATGCAACTTGACAGAAGGCATGAGGCAGCAGCTCGGGCAGATCACGGTCACACATTCAACTCACATCTGGCACACACACACACATTCGCAACTCGTTTCATTCAGAACTTTCATAACAGGGGGATAGGAGCCATAATCTCTCAGCCAAGTAGGGACACGAGAGATAATGGTTCCTCCCTATGCAACATTTTTATTCACGTAGTTGAAAACGCTGTTAGATCTCCATCTACTGACAGTTTTTATGGACTCAAGAGGCATGCCCACTCTCGCGTATGCCTGAGCTCCCCCGTGCCGTAGACTATGGCAAGTCACTAGCGGCCACCAAGGGAGTCGACATGCTTTCAACGCAGCTTGCATGCATTTGTTGAAAATTGACGCCGTCAGGGGATGCCCATTGCGAAGCATGAAGGCTGGGGCGCCCTTATGCGTCGCCTTCAGGCTGGTGTACTTGGACCATGCGTACACTGGGCAGAAGGCGTGGTTCGACCCTGCCGGTATGTCGATGCTGTAGGCGTCCTCAGGCTTGTGCGTGGTCTTTGTGGTCCTGATTGTGATCGTCAGGTGCGTGTTGTGTGCCTTGATGTCCCTGCCGAGCAGCATGTGACCGTCACCTCCCGTCACCTCGGAATAGAACAAATTAGACTGTCTTAACAAACAAAGGTAACCTATTAGCAAGGCAACAATTAACACCAGTCCGTCATCTCCAATTTTTCTGAACTTTAGAATCATCATTTTAATGTGTTTAGTTTTCAAGGGAAACGCCCTCTTTACAGTATTTTCTTTTAACTTATATATTCCAGTTTTAATTAGTGATAGTGCAAAACAATCGAACGCTTCCGTGTTACCTTTAAATAGCCTTACCCATGACCTTGCACCTCTCATGTAATTCCTTACAGCACCTTCAGTATTTAATTTATCATTTTGGTGTCAAGTATATTACATTACCGTCTTCATTTTGGGGTGCTTGGGGTTATCTCCAACTTTTTTGCAAAACCCAAGATACTCCCCGAACTGCACCTGTTTATTATGCCAGGTCCCAGTTGATAGTCCCACCGAAAAGTAGACACTTAGCCATCCCACAAGCGCGCGCCTAACTTCTGCAAGTTGATAAAGGCAACAAACAAAATTATGAACTGGCAGAGAGATCACAAAGATAAATCTAAAACATGACCATCATGGGAGACATTGATTTTGGTCAACAACATTTGTCGGCACAAATCGTCGGCGATACGTTTAAATTTATCATCAGAAAACATCCTACTGAGGGCATCCGCCAACACCAGATCCTTACCCGGCTTGTGTATCACCTGTACCATACAGGTGAATGTGGTGGCGAACCTCCAAATTTCCCGGGCACAGGCGCACAGGACCGGGTCTCTTCCGGCGCCAGAGGAAAGTACCTGTTGGGATGCAGCATTATCGGTATTAATGATAATCTGATACAGATGGGGGTTAACAGGGGATTAATTTTTTAGAGCTACAACCAAATTTATCGCCTCCAGCTGGGCAATATGAAAACCGTTTCCAAGAAACTGGGGGGTGTACTGATTGGAATAAAAATGAGTAGAACTGAATGCACCCCCTCCATGCAACGAAGAGTCGCACTCGATTACCCACTTTTTGACAGGGATATGGCGAAGTAAAACAAGCTTATTGTGACCTTCTGCAAACCGCAAGAACCAAGTTATATCTCTAACCAGGGTCTGTGTGACCAAAACCTTACCCAAAAAGTTGGTCCCCCTCAGAAAATCCAAAATCCTATTCATAAAAATCCGGGCTGGAGTCACACACTTAGATATAAACTGTAAACGCCCGACCAACCGCTGAACGTTCTTCCTAGTAACTAACTGGCCAATCACCCATTTATGGCATTCCAGCAGTATATCCAATAATTTTTCATCTGGAATACGAACCACCATATCATGCGAATTTAGCTCATATCCCAACCAAATTAATTTACGTGTGGGAGGAACACATTTTTTAATGGACAACTTCAAACCAAGAACTCTAGTCAACCGTAAAATATAAGAATATGCCTGTTGTGCCTCCTCCAATGATTTCTCCACCCCCACAAAATCGTCCAAAAAACATAGTCCAAAGAAACCCATCTTGGTCATTAAATGCACCACGGCGGCCATAGTCCGGGCACATGCCATGCTGGACGTTCTGCAGCCAAAGGGCGGGGATATGTCAAAATAAAATTGTTCATTCGCCTTTATACCGAATAATGGCACACTTAAGGGGCAGGTCCTTAATTGCCTGTACGCCCTAGCAAGGTCAATAGACCACATATAGCAGTCAGGTCCCAACTTGGTCACCTGTTTCGCCAGCGACATAATAGTTGGCAGATTATATCTATACGGTTTTCCTTGATAAAACCCCTTATTGATACCCGAATTAACACTACACCCCTTAGGAAAACTAAGATCAACTATAATCCTGCGTTCATCAGTACCTTTTTTGGGGCGGGTCATAATTGGGCTAACCTGTGCCCATGGGCAAAAAGGGGGGTTATCGAATGGGCCCAGCAATGCATTGTGGGTCAATTCAGTTTTAACATAATTGTCAATCCAAAAAAGGTCTCCCTCTGAGCGGGCATGGTTAATGTCCGTTGGGGTCGGGATAACCGTGCCAGTAAAGTTAGCAGACCAACCAAATTCTAAAAAAGAGACAAGATCTACATCAGCATAATCCACCAGAAGCTTTTTCCAATTTTTAATTAAGAGTCCAGAAGGGACCGGCAGCTTCGCCGATAGATAATTGGGAAGACCAGTAGCCCTCACTTTATCATAAATATACGCGTACTTTTTGAACAGAGTATTACCAACAACTTCAGAAATATTTACTGTATTAGATAATGTTGGCCAATTTCTTAACACATGTATTTTATACTGGAGAGGCGAAGTATCACAGAAGGCCCTTGGACCAGCATATGTAGCATCTGTTACATTGGTCGTAATGCGAGCATTGCGTTTGATGCGTGGAGAGGAAGAGACCCTCCCCCCGCCTCCCCGGTCGTCGCGGAGCATTCGCACCTCGCGCGACGTTCCGCCCCTCAGCTTTCTTCCTCCCCCTCCCCCGGGCCGCTGCTTTTGCACCTCACCTGCCACCGCCCTCCTGCCCTCCCTTATAAGGCCGCCCGCCGGCCTCCCTCAGTCATTCACCTTCCAGCCCTCATCCGCGCTCTGCCTTTTCCTCTTGGCTATCCACCACTGCTGCTTCACCTCGGACCGCTGCATCTCCTCGGACCGCTCCAGCATGCCCGGACACGGTAAGGGCAAGGGCCGCAAGAGCTCCCGGGCAACCGTCATGGCCACGCCGGGACCCTCCTCGGGCTCGCCGGGAGGCTCCTCACCGTCTATGGCCCCGGCGTCTCCCTCGGCGCCCTCGGACCGCCCCTCGGGCAGCGAGACGGCCGCGATCACCGCGATCACCGCCTCACCACCCGCATGGACGCCCTCGAGTCGGGGGGCGCCCAAGGAGCACCGGAGAGCCGCCTCGGCGCAGGTGGGGGGCTCTCCGGTGCTCCTTGGGCGCCCCCCGACTCGAGGGCGTCCATGCGGGTGGTGAGGCGGCCTACATCACGCCGGACGCCCCAGCAGTACACCCCCAATACGAACGGTACAGCCGCCTCACCGCTCAAGCCGCGCCCGCTCCGCCCCCCGCATACCTCCAGGACGCGGTCGAGCACACCCCAGCATCCGCGGCCGACGCCGTCCACGAGATCCTGGCCTCCGCCGAGGCGCAACACACCGTCAGGTGCCAAGGTATGCCTAGTGACTACATCTTCCCCTCGGACCTGGTGGAGAGGGGCCCTGAACGGAAGCCGGTGAAGAGGGGCGAGGCTACCAAGGATGAGTACAACCTCGCCCTCCTCACCCTGGTCAGCCATCCAGCCTTCCCCGTCCACTCCGTCCAGGGCCTCCACCACCACCACCTCACCGTGATGAGGGACAACCTCGTGCATCCGTGGCCTACCGTCCGCCGTTATTCCGAAACCATTTTTACCTGGATAGCGGACGGGAGGCTCCCCCACGGATGGCACGATCCAGTTGCCCTCAACATGCTGAGGATGAGCCCCCCGAGGCGAGGATTCTCCCCGAGGCGCACACCTGCCCCGGGCCCAAGTCGACACCCGCATCGCCTACGACAGGCAGACTCACGGGGCCCCCTGCACCGCCTGGAACCGCGAGCCCGCCTCGTGCGATCGGGCCCCCGTCGGGGAGGCCCACGGCGAGGTGGGAAACAAACACCGGCACGTATGCGCCTACTGTGCCAACGTACGGCGCATCCTCACGATGCACAGCGAGGCCGGCTGCCTCACCAAGCAAGCCCGTGAGCGCCAGACCCCGGCCGCCTCGGCGGATTTTTGATCCGCCGACCCCCCCCCCCCCCCCCCCCCCCCCCCCCCCCCCCCGGCCGGCCCGGGGGGCCCTCCCCGGCGCCTCACCAACACCACTGCCGACAACCCCGTGACCACCACCGACAACCCCCCAGCGACCACCGACCGAAACACCGCCCAGACAGAGCCGGGGACCATCACCTCGCACCTCACGCCCCAGACACAGCCCAGCGTCACGAGGAACCCTCCCCAGACAGCATAGCCGCCGACCATCACGACACCGCCTTCATCAATCCGCCCGACCCGACCCCGGGTCTGTTACATTAAAATTATCTATCATATCCGGATCATAAGAGTCAACTGAACTGCCCATGCATCCCAACTTCAACGGACCTTCAACATCAATTTCAACATTAACTGGAGTAACTAAATTAACCGGTGGCAACAACAACTTATTAGGGCGGACCATACCAGCGTCTTTTTCCATATTAGTAACTAAAAAGGGTGTGGGATCCATCTTGGACCCCCGAGCAATCTCAAAATTGCCAGAGTCATTGTTCAGTCCATTACAGGGTGGATTGGTGTCATCCGAAGAGTTAATAAGAAGCCAAACCCCATCAGGGTCTACAACACATGAAACGGGATCCCCAGCTTCAACATTAACACTAGAACTAAGCTGGGCACCACTAGACAACTGACAAGGTTTGGCAGAAGAAATATTAAATATATCAGCGCCTGTGCAGATATTAGAGGACACAGCAGTGTCAGAGTTAGCACTTATACTGGACAGAATAGCTCCACAAGAGGCAGCACGATCGTTTCAAGTGGGCTACATGCACGTTATAGGCAGGCAACAGCCCAGAAGCCAGTGTATCAGACACTGTAGTCGGCTCATTGGAGAGGCGGGAAGCCCAGTGATATGCATCTGTGTCGCCATGGCAATGGCGTGGTTCGAGCCCGGTCGGAGGCAAACCCAATGCCGGTGGTGTTCGCTGTGTCACCGTACCAACTGCTACTGAATGGTGCCCCTTGCTCTTTCTACCTGTCAGAGGGTTAAAGGGCAGGGACATACTCTTCCCACTAAACCATTTAAATGAAGCACTGTCTCTAGAAACTTTATTAAAACGATATGTACGATAGAGACTATCATAAACTTTATGAAATTTGCATGTGGCGCCCCGCCCCGGAATATTAATGAACTTACAGTACTTTTTGGAACCGATAGACGGTGTATGGCGTCCCCCAACCATTTTTACGGAAAAGTCACTAACATTTTTGGAAAACGGGGGTGGAAGGGGCTCCAGACCACGGTCATTTTTGACAACAGGGAGGGGGTTAGGGCTAATATTACAACGCGCCTCAGAGCTAAGCGTGGAAAGAGGTAAAGGAGGCGACAACAGTAACACAGAAGGCCGACATGACACCGACGAAACAACCACACCGACCTGGATAAAGCACTGGCCGACCGGGCGAGTCGATGAATGCAGCACGGTGGCGCCATCTGTAGACTTGTGGCAGAACCCGTCCAGCTTGACCGATGGTATGCATACTTTCTCGCAGGTATTCGCAGCGCTCAGCCCACTGCAATTTAAAAACTCGATACACGGTTACCGACGGTATCACTTGGCAACTCAGATGCATGACTTTTGGAACGACACTCAGTCTCCTTGTGGGCGTGCTTGCGCCTCAGCTTATATGCACAATAGGCACAAATATGAACAAAGCGACCTGAGCCTTCCCCGTGATCCCCATCAAAGCCACATGTACCACCTTTATTCCATATCACCCCACCCCTTTTTTATAGTCTGAGAACGTACTTCCCGTTATCTGCTTGGTTGCCTGAGACTCAAGTCGCTTGCCCAGCCCACACACATCCCTTCGTATCTCAACAATCTTCCCCTCATCTTCCCAGCCGGCAGGTAGCCGTTTATCTGTGATCATGTTGAACACCTTCTCGCTGTATGTGAGGCAGGTGTGCCAGGAGTAATTTTGGGCCATGTCCAGAATCGACTCGATGTGATTGTCGATATGCACATCCCAGCCAGGGGGAACATCCCCACGTCTTACCATACGGCGCATAGCGGCAAGGTACTCGAACCACGTAGATTCCCCCTGACCGACCTTCCCCTTTTTTTCGTTCCTGATTACATATTCATGGGGCAGTAACCTGAGTTTTTTAGAATGTCTGGCACGTTTTCTTGTTAGTCTAATTAATTCATGCATCATTGAGTCATCACTTCCCTCATCACTATCATTAAATTGTTCATCATCTGCATGCCGTTTTACAGCGATTATATTAGAATTTATATGCACATTACCTTTCGCCGTGTGATGTGTGGGTTTCGACCTACACGATGTGCTTGTGCGAATCGGCGAAGCATTCGTCGTGTTAACGACGGTTACCGAATCCGTTGCTCTGACGTCATCAGTGTAAACTTCCGGCACGCTCGGCGGCGGAGCTATTAAAGACCCAGCGCCGCCATCTTGGTTTCACTCCAGTTCTTGCAGTCGGGCCAGCAGGGGAGCCTGCGATGCGGCCAGCTTGTTATCAAGTAATTTCGCTATATCCTCCAGCGTGAGACTTTTCCTATGAGACGTAGAAGGTACTGGAGAACCAGACATATGGGTATCCAGGTCCGCCATGTTAAGGCGAGAAGACGACACTTTCCGTCCAACAGCTGTACACTCAATTGCACTGCCACTCGACGCTCCTGACCGATCCATCGACTCCAATAATGCTTGGGAGTATCGTCCCACTACACTCTTCACCACCTTGCTGTGTTTCGCATTCTCGACAACTTTTATGAAACTTGCAATTTGCTCAGGTGATCCGTCGACGACGGTGGCCAGGTAAGGACTGGACAAGCCTTTGAATCCACTACCGGGAGTTAACTTTGTACATAGCGACGTGCGCTACGAGCGGTATCTATGGTGCTACTCATATCAAGCCCGTAGTCAGGGTTTGTGAATTTTGCATGTTTCCGGCAACATGGACAATTATAGTTTAGCATTGACATAGGTGTTGGAAAGTCCTTAAATTTATCCTGAATGTAAAGGTAGAGAAAATACCTTATTTGTTTCTAGGATAATTTAATATGAAACAAAGAAATGCACTACACTTTAAGGATTGCGATGCCGACATCTTAAATTGACCACCAATTGGCCCATTTTCGTGAGGCTGACTCATATACATATATGTATTGGGTGGGTCTGTGTTCCTCATTGCATTGTTTAACATCACTTAATGTAATTTACATTGTACTGGACACTACTGCTTAAAATATTTAAGTACCTTTAAATATGAAGCTCTAATTCATGCAGGGAAAATTGCCCCAGAACAAAACATATGTAGTTTTGTTGAATTTGTGTGCGCTATTGTACTGATTAACATTAATTATTAAAACCAATTACAAAATTGTACTCAACAATAAAGGAATCTCAATTAAATTAAAACACAAACAGAATTCTTCAAGGGAGATTTTTATTTACCATTCAAATACATTATATTAGTATCCATATTGTATTGATTGGTGGTGGTTTAATTTCATGTTGCAAAGGCCATATTCATGGTGAAGAGTGAGTATAAATTATTCAGTTAGTTTGGTTCCATGAAAAATAAATGTGTTTGTCAAATTTAGTCTTCATATTTTCAGGAAAATCTGATATAGTCCAATGTGTGTCTAAAGGGAGCAATAGCAAAATCTATGATATAATTTTTAAAGTTGCAAGAAGTGAAAAGTAATCTGTTAAATAATAGTACTCAGTAGTTAATATGTGAAAGATCAGATACAAAAGAGAAAAGGTACTAGTTTTAGCAGTTAATATTGACAAAATAGGGGTAATATTAGGTACTCCAAACTGATTTGTTCTTTTTGTGACGTTATTTCGTAAATGGTACAGTTAGAAAGATCTTATCACTCTGATTACAAATAAATATATATAGCAGAAATAAATCAGCCCATTAGTCCCGAACTTATGACTTTTAAAATATTTAATCTTAGCCCCTGATTTTGCACATACTCTTGATACATTTTACAAATGCTTAAATCCTCATGTTCGAGGCTGCCTGCTGAAGACAAATTCAAGGATGAAAGTGGTCCTGGGGGAGAAAAAAAGCAGAAATCGAGGGTGGTGTGGGCGATAAGATGGTCAAAATAAGGACATCAGAATACACTCCAAGCACAGCCCGTAATGATTTGTGATATTCATGATGCCTTACCAGCTGTCCCCAAGGTGTCCGCTACCTCTGAATGCTATACATGTACCCAGTAGGTACTCTCATTAGGCAACACTAAAATGATTTCCGATGTTATGAATTACCCATGTTACTAGCATGTACATTTAAATTCAAATTTTACCATCCATCCTTCCCGACAAAAGCTAAATTATTTTTGTATTTAGTAGGCTGAGTGTCTGAGATGCTTCAGTTTTGATGGTTGAGCCCAGCAGTTGAAACCTGTGAATTTAACTCAAAGATCAAATTTTCTTAGTAAAAAGAAATTGGGGGGGTGGGGGGGAAATGATCTCCCAGTAGTTCTGAGCTATCTGTAAAAATATAATACTATTTGACAAGTAAGAAAAAGAGTAAACGTTGAATCAGGTATTAAAAGTATTAAAACTGTACTATATTAAATCAAAGTACATGGTAACCCGAGATGGACATCGGTAAAATATACAATAAAATACATTTGAATTTTTTTTTAAATATACTGATGCCTGATAAAGGTCACACAAAGACTCTTCTATGATATAAAGTATGATGATTGTGCATAGAGATTAGAAGTGATTTAATAAAAATCAATATGTGAACCACAAATGAATGTAACCTGATGATATATGTATTGCCTGTATGTATATTGAAGAAACAATGTGCTGCTTTGGTTATAAATAAAATATTTGTATGGTTGCACTACTTCCGTCTCCAGCGTTATGAGTTATGCAATTTTTATTAACCATGCATAACAAAATCTTTGAAAATATAATATATCTAGTTCTGTTTGAGATGTTGATTTGATTTTTGTACAAAAATGATCAGAATCAGAAGATCTACAATGTGATTACACTGCCTTTAATCTACATCCTTAGCTAAAAAAACTGTACAGCCATACACAAGAATGTTCCTCAACCAACTCTACAGCCACATAAAAAATTACCTGAGCGCTCATAATTTAAAAAAAGAAAGATCTGAGGTGGTAGAAGCAATAGACTATAATGTGCATCAGGCTAAAACAGTTCTATGGGGGCGGTGGGACAAAAAGAGTGTCAGGATGTGCAGTCAAGTCTGCTGCCCATATTATCCCCATGGATTTATTGGCAATGTTTGGTTACATGAGTGACAGTATACATCATAACTGTGTGCACACTACGCTGCTAACAGGGTTCCGCGGCCTATTGCGCAAGAGCCAATTGACAAATTCTGATTCTGTTTCGCTGAGATCAATTTTTTAATTTTTTAACCCATCTATCATCTCTCAAACGGTCATCATATATGATAGGAGATTTGATGTGTTAACAATAAATGTAATAATACTCTCAATATATTGATATTGTCGTGGGGATGATGAAAATGGGAAATATTGCGCCTAGAGCAGGACTTGAACCCACATCTCTTTGCATTCCGGGCCAGTGTGCTAACCATTACACCACCTAGGCTCCCTTATATCAACACACTACCCACGCCTACCTGTCTATGTGTTTACTTATCTGAGCGGTCCGTGCAGACTACTACACTCGTCCCCCCTGGAATTGTAACTCGTTTACTGCTTACAATTAGATACATACAGGCAATGCACTTACATATATATATACATACACAGGGTAGGTTCAACAACTATACAGCGCAAAACTTGTACAGGATCATGGTCATGGCAGCCAGTGTCATGGGGGTGATGAAAATGGGAAATATTGTGCCTAGAGCGGGACTAGAACCCACATCTCTTTGCATTCCGGGCCAGTGTGCTAACCATTACACCACCTAGGTTCCCTGATATCAACACACTACCCACGGCCTACCTGTCCATGCGGCTACTTGCCTGAGAGGTCAGTGCAGACCACTACAATATCAATCAATAATGCTCATGTGCATAGCAGTTTCTACAAATTATTGTCCATAAACTAGCATTTTTAATTATGATATGATAATCCTTGCACAGTTCATGAGTTCTTTCTTCATGACGTCATTATCTTCTGAATCCCTCTGGTTTCTCTGGATCCAGTCCAACCATTCAACTATGTCTTTGTATCTGTTGCCCACATAATCCCTAACTTGGATCCTTTCCATCGGCTTGATGCGCACAAGCTCTGGTGAGATCCTTGATACAGTGAATAATGTTTAAAAGGCCCCTAAATACACAACATAATTATATACCAAGCCATAATTGCAAGATTAGTGTATATATAGACCCATAAATTAAATGCCAATCATTAGAAATAGAATTTAAAGCTGCATAATCCGATCGATCATCAAATTTTCAAAACCAAAATAATGATCTATATTTGATTATACATATATCTAACTGAGATACTGAGGCACTTATTAAGCATTTGTTGCCACATAGAAGGGGATACTGAGTCACTATCTCAAAGGTTAGCCATCTAATATAAAAGTTATTTCACCCTGAATTAAGGTAGATTATAACAATCAATTTAATATATTTATCTCAGAAAATAACAGAAACTCAAAATTTCACGTATGCATAGCCATAGATAGATAATCAACCCATTAGAAAAACTGGCAAAAGATTTCGACATGCTGGGGAAATGAACTGCGCTGGTAAATTCTTAATTTAAAGGGCCTGTCACACTACGACCTATGGCGTTAGCGTATGCCGGCGTATGCGATTTTTGACCATACTCCATCATAGGTTACACATAGGTTGGGCATAGGTCGTATATGCTCTTCATACGTCATCATAGGTCGGCGTAGGTCGAGCTGCCGAAAGATTTTTGTGCATGTTCAAAATTGTCAACCTATGCCGGTGTATGGCTCATAGGTTGCTCATGCGCTAGACGTATGCCGGCATAGGGTAGGCATAGGTATGGGGTAAGTTGGCATAGGTTAGCTGTACGTTGAGTGGGCTCCCTCCGCGTATCTCTGGCGTATGTAGCGTTCGCCTAGCTTACGGGTAAAGGGGCTGTCACACTACAAAGTATAGCGCTAGCGTATGCCGACATATGCACTTTTTGACCAACATGTCGGCATACGCCGTCATAGGTTAAGCATAGGTTGGACATAGGTCGTATACCCTTTTCATATGTCGTCATAGGTGGGGGGTGTAGGTGTGTGGTGACAGCTTAGGGGTGTGGTGGAGGTGTAGGTGTGTGGTGGGGTGTAGGTGTGTGGTGTGTGGTGGGGCTTTAGGGATGTGGTGGGGGTGTAGGTGTGTGGTGGCGGGGTGTGGTGGGATTTAGGTGTGTGTGGTTGAGGTGTAGGTGTGTGTGGTGAGGGTGTATGTGTGTGTGGTGGTGGGGGTGTAGGGGTGTGGTGAGGGTTTAGGGGTGTGGTGAGGTGTAGGTGTGTGTGTGGTGGGGGTGTAGGTGTGTGGTGATGGCTTATGGGTGTGGTGGGGGTGTAAGTGTGTGGTGGGGGTGTAGGTGTGTCATGGGGATGTAGGTGTGTGGTGGGAGTGTATGTGTGTGGTGGGGTGTTGGTGTGTCATGGGGGTGTATGTGTGTGGTGGTGTAGGTGTGTGGTGGGGGTGTAGGTGTGTGGTGGGGCTTTAGGGATGTGGTTGGCATGTGGGTGTGGGATATGTGTTTGGTGGTGTAGGTGTGTGGTGGTGGGGTGTAGGTGTGTGTGATTGAGGTGTAGGTGTGTGTGGTGAGGGTGTGTGTGTGTGGTGGGGTGGTGTGTGTGTGGTGAGGGTGTAGATGTGTTGTGGGGGTGTAAGTGTGTGGTGGGGGTTTAGGTGGGTGGTTGGGGTGTAAGGGGTACTTGGGGTAGAGGTGTGTGTCGTGGGGTGTAGGGGGTATAGGTGTGTGTTGTGGGGTGTGTCATGGGGGTTTAGGGCTGTGGTGGGGGTGTAGGTGTGTGGTGGGGTTTTAGGGATGCTAAAGATTGTGAGGTGCCGCTCTACAAGACACCCCTACACCTCCACCACAAACCACCTACACCGTCAACTCACAGCTTTTCTTAAGCCGTGTTTACACGGGCAAATTTAAAACGATCTAGACAAAGCGATTTATATGAAGCATTTTAGTGTCACGTTTACACGGACAGAGTTTCAAAGTGTGTCGCGTCTACACGGGCAGTACTTAAACCGTTTCACGGCAGAAGTGCACCTCTGCGCAAGACGGTTTCTGTCACAAAAGCAAAATGGCGGAGAACGTAGCAAGAGAAGCGATTCCAACATGGGAGGAGGAGATTATTGGCCGTAACGCAGCCAATATGCGACGTATCGTGAGGCGGTCGTCCACCACAGCAAGGCGATTTGCGGAGTGGCAGGAGAGTCAACGGCGAGAGTTTGTCATCCTACTGATGACGCTCTTGGGTGTGCAAGAACGGCCGGAAAGGGTGTTGTGGTCGCGGGAAAGGTAGGCACTCAAGTTGTTTTGTGTTTACATATGTGTTTAAGTAAGTCGCCTTTACATGAAAGCCTGTCTTCAAGCTGTATCCAGTGGAATATGGTTGATTGTGATAACATGTTTTGAAAATAACTACGCACATACCTACCTGCGCAGATCACGGTCATAAATATCAGTAAATTCTATCTTTGAGCATATGTTTCGAGACTAGGCGAGAAACAAGTCCGATTCGTGTACTTACGAAGTCCAATATGTTTTTACGTCACCGACAGAGCAAGGGTTGGTATATTTGATATACATGTGCATATCCTATTTTATTAGGTTTAAGCCAGCATATTACATTGATAGAAGTATGTAGAACCTAATTCTAGGGTTTCAAACTATAGTTAATATAATAGAGGGGGTGTAATGACGTCACATGGCAACTTTCGGTGGCCATATTGGATGACATACAGAAGGCTTGCAACTGCCTACACTGTGCTTCTTTACTGATTGGTTGGTTGGTTTATTTGAGACTACACATAATAAGCCCTGTTCACACAGGCCAGTTAATTCGAATCATATAAATCGACTTGCGTAGTTCGGCTCACATTTGCGGAGTTTACGTGGATTAATGACGTCACACCCATGCGCACTCGCGTGACTGTTTTGTTTTGTTCCGGTTGATTGCGCCGATTTGCCATTCAGTCCGGATCGTCAAACGTGAGTGGACGCGAACCAACAAAACGATGTGCTCTTCCTTCAATAACGCTCAAGAAACAATGCGGAGGGACAATTGGGACGACCGGGAGGTCCGACTTCTCATCCAATTGTGGTCGGATGACACAGTTCAACGCGAGCTAGAGAGTTCCGGCCGCAATATCAATATCTATCGCCGGCTCGCCACCCGACTCAGCCGCCTGTGTGGGGGAGGGCGGGGAGACAGGGATGCGGCCTCATGTCGCTCGAAAATCAAGTCGCTCGGAAATCGAAAAGTATGTATGTTTGCTCTGTTAACAATACAATTTCCCGTCTCTATACTGTCATTGTGGTTGGCTAAATACATTTTTAGGGCGCGATCGTCCAAAACCGATTCTGCCAGCCATTGTTCTGACTGGGAAGAAACCTGTGTAAGCACTGATTTCCTAAATGCTGCCAGGGATACTTGTATAGGGGAGAGTTTATGTATTTGGGGTTATTACACCTGATGGTGGTCATTGAATTCACTAGCCAATCTGATATTGGCCTGATTACACCACGTATGTAGTGATTATATTGATAGGGGGCGGGCCAATTATAGATGAAAACAGAAGTCGGATGTTTTTAAGCAACCCTTATCCAGTTTAACTAATGTGTCACTGTCACATGTGGGAACAAAATAAACAAGTTTTACAAGTTACCTACGTAAGTCACGGTATTTAAACCAGTGGAGTATGACTAAAAAATAAACAATAATCATGTGTTCATACGTGCATCTGTAAGTCGATGTAATTAAGCCGCGCTAACTATATTGATTTACCCCTGGTTTCAGACATCCAACTTAAACCGACTTACATTAAATTGGTTGAACTAATTGAACTCACAAACTGCTTTCTATGAATCGACTTACGACAAAATGGATGTAGCGACCCATTTCCACAAACGTTTAAAGCCGCACATTATATGTTGATTTAGTTAACCCGATTTAAGGCGTGTTTTTGTGAGCGGGGATTTTATCAATGGTGTAAGGCAAAAACAGTGCGCTTAAAAACACCATTTTTTATATTACAGGGAGCCGCAGACACAAAGGCAAAGGGCCGGGAAAGACTGCCAGATTCCTGGACGGGCTCCTGACGAAATTCGTCGAGGGCCAGGAAGCGGCCGCCGCCCTGCTGAACGAGAGGGAGGACAACCGGCTCAAGCGCCAGATGGAGATCGAGGACAGGAGGGAGGAGCGGCGGGAGGCGCGCGAGGATGCGCGCCTGCACAAAAGACAGCAGCACGAGGAGCGCCTGCTGCAGATGGTGTTGAATGTGCAACATCCCACACAGAACGCGGCGCAACAGTTCTGAAGTGCCACGACAGACGGGGGGTCACCAGAATCACCCTGGTCACCCCCCAAAATTACCCGGCTGCTGGACCTTCCACCAGCACCCCAGATAATTCCTATTACGAATTGTGATTTTGTCTTAAGTTTTCAGATCATATTATTGTAACACTGTTGCAAGAACATTTCATTTACTGATTTTTTTTTAATCACATAATTTTTTCCACCACATCATTGTTACTTGGTGCTTGACCTCTCCTACTGTAATAAATTGTTATAGTAGTTCCCAATATTACAGCTTTGTTCCATTTGTTTTAACGACTACATTAATTCATCCGCGTGGCGATGGGTGAACTACAGGAAGGGGAATCATGTAATTACATTACACAACCACAACATTTCACCATGAATCGCCAAAGTCGGTTTAACTAATCAAAGTCACTAACCCTCTCTGAGTCGATTTACTTCAACAGGGGCCAATTTAATGCGGACTAGATAAGGCGATTTAAAGAATCCTCCAGCGTGCCTTACACCGGCCCAAGGTATTCTCGATCGTCATACGAGCACGGGACAAACATGGTGGATGTTGAAACATCCACCATGTTTAGTTGTACTTCGCCTCATCTACTCCAACTCATCTAGTCCGCCTTATCTAGTCCGCCTTATATAGTTGGTTACTTGGCATTGGTCAATTCTGATTATTGTTGGCGATTATGTAGTATGGGCTTCCCTTTACAGCTTAGTTGAACAATATTACCATTTTCTGACGGGAAACATTACCTCTGTCAAAGTTAGAAAACGCTGTAACTTGCTTATTACTGCACCTATTCACATAATACTGGTGTCATTATAGATTAGAGCTCAGGGCGATTTATGTAAAGCGATTTATATAAACCGATGTTCCTCATCCGATGTAGCTACTACAGCAATTATGTTATTGGGTCCTTGGTACTCAACCATACGGGTAAGTTTTCTACCGCTTTATATAACCCCAGCTACATGAAAAGAAGTTGTTGGCATTATGATGTTGTCTGTTTACCTACATGTCCTCCCCCCTCACTACTTTTGTAGGTCGTCCCACTGGTGGAGGGACATCGTTCTCGATACTTTTGCCGATCAACAATGGCTCGAAAACTTCCGCATGCACAGGGCCACATTTGACCACATTGTGGCTCAATTGCGCAACCACATACAGCGGGTCAACACCAACATGAGGAGGTACGGTGCTACTGGACGCTATATAACCAAATTGTGGACGTAGATAATATTAATAGGCTATTATTTGTCTGGTTATCTATCCTGGGGTTGAATCGTTTCACAATATTCGCTTCAGATAAATCGATTCATATAAATCGGCTCATATAACTAGCCTTGTTTGTGACCCATTTCTGGTCCGCTTATCTAGCCTTCTGTACCGCTTGGGCAACGCTAGCTGAGGCGCATTAGGGTTGAATCGTTTCACAAAATTCGTTTCACAATATTCGCTTCAGATAAATCGATTCATATAAATCGGCTCATATAACTATTTTGTGACCCATTTCTGGTCCGCTTATCTAGCCTACTGTACCGCTTGGGCAACGCTAGCTGAGGCGCATTAGGGTTGAATCGTTTCACAAACTTCGTTTCATATAAATCGATTCATATAAATCGGGTCATATAAATATGTTTATTGTAACTGTGGCTAAAGTTTCTCGTGGCTCATCTAGCCTTTTCTGCGCCTTGTAGACGCCTGTAATGTATTGTGGTTATACGAATGCCCCCGACAGTGAGACCGTATGACGTCATGATCAAGTGTTCCTAATAAACTCAGTTACGTTACAAGAACTCACGGTGTCCACACATACTTTACATGGTGTCAGATGTAATGGGCTGAACGGATGGAATGGCGCTTCATGGATTGAAGCCCCCTGGACCGCTAAATTTGGACGAACGGATGGCCATAAATTGGAGATCTTGGTTGCATTCATACGAAATTTATTCAATGGCAGCAGGGATAGGATCGAAAACAGAGAAGGTACAATGCTGTGTGCTGCTGCATGTTGCTGGCAGTGAGGCACAAAAAGTTTACCGTACGTTCGAATTCGAAACGACTGAGAAGGACAAGATTGGACCATTAATAGCAGCCTTTTCAAAGTTTTGCGAGGGAAAAACAAACATCACTGTAATAACGTATGAATTCAACTCGTTCAACCAAACCACTGAGAATATGGACACATACATTCGCGAGTTAAGACATCGAATACAGTTTTGTTGCTATGAGCAGTTGGAAGCTTCCCTGTTATGTGGTAGGATTGTGTGTGGAGTGAAAGACAACGAACTCAGGAATAAATTATTGCAAGCACCGAAATTGTCATTGGAGGACTGTGTACAGTTATGTAGATTGAGTGAAAATAAATCGGCACAGGTACAATTGTCTTCATCAAGTCAAGTGGATGCGGTATCCAGGGGTTACGGACGACGCGCTGAACTGGGACCCAGGATATCTCCATGGAAACAAGCGTCAACAAATCAGTATCAACAAGGCTGTAAGATGGCGGCTTCCAAGTGTGGACGATGTGGATATAATCACCCGGTTGGGAACTTTCCAGCACGCGGGAAAGAATGCATTGGATGTCGACGAATTGGTCATTTTGTAAAAATGTGCCATGTGCAGAAAACACAGCCAAGGGAAATTAATGTTGGTTTGGAGGCCGAAAATGAACAAGTCGGGCGAGGTACGTTCGACAATCAAGTTCAGGAACAACAACATGACAGTGACGGATATGATCTGTTTGTCGGTTCAATATACAATTCTAATGTGGATGACAAGATTTGTGGTATGAAGTGTTCGTTGTCGGTGATATGGAGGTCTCATTTAAGTTAGATACAGGATCCGAGGCCAATATTTTACCATTGGAAGTATACAAGAAAATGGATAGTGCTCTTTTAAAAGCGTCTAATTGTCAGTTGATCACATACGGTGGACATAAAATCAGGCCGGCAGGAGAAACGACATTGAGGATCAACGGACAGGATTTACGATTTCAAGTTACGGATGCCGGCAGTGCGATCATGGTCAAACAAGCCTGTGTTCAATTGGGTCTGTTAGCATGACTGGACACTTTGAGTGTAACACCTTCACACGATGCGGACAAATTGGTAATAAAATATGCTGAGGTGTTTGAGGGTTTAGGTTTAATTAAGGTCAATTCTAAAATATATGTTGATAATAGTGTGACTCCGTGTATAGACCCCCCACGTAGAATACTGATAGCCATTACTGATGGGGTACAAAAAGAATTAGAACGTATGATCAAATTGGGGGTCATTGTAAAACAGGAGAAGCCGACCCCGTGGGTTAATTCAATAACGATAGTATGTAAACCTGGGAAACTAAGAATTTGCCTAGACCCTACTAAGCCAAATAAGGCGATATTGAGGGGACCATATCCTGCAAGAACAGTCGAGGAAGTAGTGGCTAAATGGCAAGGGGCTAGTTATTTTTCGGTTTTAGATGCACAAAGCGGGTATTGGCAAATAGAATTAGATAGAGAAAGTTCTGAACTATGTACATTTAATACACCTTGGGGTAGATACAGATATACAAGATTGCCATTTGGAATAAAGACTGCGGGAGATATATTTATTCAAGAGATGAACAAAATTTTGAGAGGGATGCCAGGTGTTCATGTGATCTCAGATGACATTTTGGTACATGGAGTTACAGAAAAAGAACATAACGACCGATTAGAGGCAGTTTTAAGCCATGCACGAACGGTTCATCTGAAATTAAATCCTAAAAAGTCTAGGATTTTCAAAAACAGTGTTAACTATGTAGGGCATGAAATTAGCTCGGACGGCCTAAGTCCTAACATCGACAGAATACAAGCAATTATCGACATGCCCAGTCCAACCGATAAACCAGGTATACACCGGTTTTTAGGAATGATTGGATATGTTAGTAAATTTATTCCGAACCTGGCTAACATAACGAAACCGTTAAGGACGGTAATTCAAAAGAATGTATCATGGCACTGGGAAATAGAACAAGAAAAGGCTTTTCAGGATTCAAAGAAATTGTTAACTGAAGCACCAATACTCCAATATTTTGATAGTAAACAAAAGGTTATCATTCAAGTTGATGCGTCTAAATATGGTTTAGGCACCACTTTGTTTCAAAATGAATTACCTGTGGCTATGGCATCAAAGGCATTAGATAGGTCACAAATAAATTATGCGGTAATTAAAAAAGAATTATTAGCCATATGTTTTGGCTGTAAAAAGTTCCATGATTTTATTTATGGCAATGAGGTAACAGTGAACACAGACCACAAACCCCTAGTTGCAATTATGCTTAAACCAATACACGAGCTTTCAGCAAGGATGCACCGTATGCGCATGAGGTTGCAAAACTATAATATAACAGTATCATATCTGAAAGGATCACATTTGTATTTTGCAGATACTTTATCAAGAGCGCATACCTCCAGTATAGCCCCTAAGGATTTGTACGACCATGACATTTCGGTTGGGGCTATAGATTTGGATATGGATGTTGTCCATCGTATCAAAGAGGCCACCAAGGTAGATCAGACGCTCGACACAATAAAGAATCTAACGTTGATATGATATGCTGAACAAAATACACGAATCGCACTTAGGGATAGTAAAATGTAAGCAGCTCGTCAGGGATAACATTTTTTGGCCGGGAATCGGTAGACAATTGGAAGACAAGATATCCAGATGTGATACATGTCAGGAATTAAAAAATATGCCACCCAAAGAGCCTTTGATAAATCACCCAATAATAGATATACCATTTAATAAAATAGGGATTGACTTATTTCATGTAAACGGTAGGAATTACATATTAATTATTGACTAATATTCCAAATTTCCGGAGTTCATAGAATTGGACAAAATATCTACTACAGCAGTTATTGAGGCATTAAAACAAACATTTGCCCGTTTTGGTATCCCCAAATATATAGTATCGGATAATGGTCCACAGTTCACGAGTCTCGAGTTTCAAAAGTTTGCTTCGTTCTATGGGTTTGTGTCGCTCTACTCTAGTCCGATGCATGCCCAAAGTAACAGACAAGTTGAGCGATATGTTCAGACAGTTAAACGTATAATAAAAAAATGCGTAAGGGATGGTAGGGATGTACAGATAGCCATGCTCAATTACAGAAATACAACATTGAATGGGATTGGCGCATCCCCGGCGCAACTATTGATGTCACGAAAATTAAGAAGCAGAATCCCAGTACTAGATCGGGACTTGAGAGCAACGGTACATACATCAAAACTTCACCAAATGCACCATAGTCAGCGGTTACAGAAAGGTTACTTTGACAGACATGCCAGTAGTATTCAGCACCCTTTGAATAAGGGTGATAACGTCCGTTATAAGGACCACAATGGTGACTGGAAGAAAGGTAGTATTGTACGTACTAATGTCGAGACTCAAAGAAGTTACGATGTGATAAATGAATATGACAATATTATACGACGGAACAGGAGATTTATTCAAAAATGTCCTAGTAACCGCTCAAATAAAACTGTACAAGATGCAACATCTGCTCACGTTAAGAAATCGCAGAAAATAAACGTACCAATCACATGTACTACACGTTATGGTCAATTAAGTAGGCCACCAGTTCGTTACGGTTTGAGTGTACGTTAATTAGAGAACTTAAGATATATTTATGTTAATAATACATACTGTTACATGTGCAGTATGTTCCTCGTTCTTAGTAATTTGGTTTCTATGTATGTATATTGACACGTCTTCAATGTTGAATCCAATAGCATAAGTGAACGGCTTAAATGACGTAAACATCCCAGGCTGGGGACACGACAACGTCAAACGTATATGTGTCAAACCAAGAAGGCACACAATGACCACAAAAGAAGAAGCAGCATACCAAGTCCATTCAATCTAGAATCAAATATACGTGTGTCGCAATAAACATTTGTACACACTTCATGTAATAATATGTCAGATGCCTGGCATCGGACAGTTATGAAAAAGACTTGAATACCTGTTATCTGTAAGAGAGGGGTTAGAATAAGGAAGGACATGATATATATATACATATATATTATGACTTGATAATTCAGAAATAAAGGAGTTTGTGTAGCTGTAAGTTTGTGTAGCTCTAAGTCAATACAGGTATCAATTCAAACAGTAAGAAACACTAATGATAATTAAAACGGTCTTTATGTTACTTAAGTGAAAGGGGAAGATGTAATGTATTGTGGGTATACGAATGCCCCAGACAGTGAGACCGTATGACGTCATGATCAAGTGTTCCTAATAAACTCAGTTACGTCACAAGAACTCACGGTGTCCACACATACTTTACAACGCCCGCTGCGGCGCATGAGGCTTGCATTGTTTCACAAAATTTACAACATTCGCTTCACCAAATGCGCTGCATATAAATCGCTTCATTTAAATCGCCTCATATCAATACTTGTTTGTACTGTGCTTAACGTTTCGCCTGCTTATATGGTTTTGTTTTGTTTGTGACCATTATCAGGTGCGTTACGGTGGAAGTGCGTGTGGCAGTGACCCTATGGTTGCTGGCAACAGGATGTAGTTTCCGCAGCGTCGGCCATCTGTTTGGCCTATCAAAATGCACATGCTGCGTGATCTTTCATGACACCTGCGCAGCCAGCGTGCGCATCCTCCTGCCGCAGTATATCAAAATGCCAAGTCCTGAGCGCTTGACCGAGATAACAGAGGGCTTTGCAACACGGTTTGGCTTCCCTAATTGTGCAGGCGTCATAGATGGAACGCACATCCCCATCCTGGCCCCCCAGCAGCACCACACAGACTATCATAATCGTAAAGGTTATTACTCCATTGTGGCGCAAGTGATGTGCGATCATCAATATCAAACTTTGAACATTGCTGCTGGCTGGCCAGGAAGGGTCCACGATGCGCGCGTGTTGGCGAACTCGGCAATATTCGCTAAAGCCGAGGCCGGTGTGCTGTTCCCTGACAGGCCCCTACAACTGGGAGCTACGATGGTGCCTCTAGTGATTCTCGGCGACCCGGCCTACCCTCTGCGTCCCTGGTTAATGAAAGCGTACTCGGACACCGGCCGACTGACCAGGGACCAGATCAACTACAACTACAGGCTGTCGCGCGCAAGAATGACTATCGAAAATACCTTCGGCCGTTGCAAAGCCCGCTGGAGGATTCTGCTGAAACGCACGGAGATTCGGACTGAAGACGTGACGACCGTCATCCTTGTGTGCTTCACATTAAACAATATATGTGAAGTACACAAGGAGGCTTTCAACGTCGACTGGGCCGAGGATGCAAACGAGGGGGCAAACCAACAACCGCACAACGTGGCGCAAGACGTGGAAGGCGAAGACAATGGGGCTGAGATCCGTGAGGCGTTTGTGTCATATTTCCGTGCATAAACAATAAGTTGTAGATGTGTTTCCACCACATCATTGTTACTTGGTGCTTGACCTCTCCTACTGTAATAAATTGTTATAGTAGTTCCCAATATTACAGCTTTGTTCCATTTGTTTTAACGACTACATTAATTCATCCGCGTGGCGATGGGTGAACTACAGGAAGGGGAATCATGTAATACATTACACAACCACAATTCCAAATAGATTTACATCAGGGGCAATTTCAAAGCGATTTATATGAAGCGTTTTAGTTGCGCCTTTGCTATGTGATTAGTTTCAACCCAACCCCTTATTTTACGTTTCTAAATACATATCTCCCATGGATTGTGCAACACTTGCCTACGTTGTGATGTTGTTGTATTTGTACGTGTCTATAAAACAAGGAACAAACGTGTCATAAACCGAACTACTGGTACCTTTTATTGCAACCATAAGTATCAAAGGTAGATATGATGCCACAACTGTAACATAAGCCCAGTATGTTAAATCTATACAAATGGAAGCTAAATTTTTAATGTTCTGTTTTCTAAATGGCCCTACATAAGATATATTACTACTATTCACACTACTCTCGATTACAGCACTTCTGGACGGTAAATAGCATGGCACAAATATATACAAATAACAGTGTAGTAACAATAGAAAAATTAAAGCTAAATTTTGAATTTCCTGTTTTCTAAAGTGCCCTACGTAAGATATATTATTACTATTCACACTACTCTGGAATAGATCACTTATGCAAGGTAAACTAGCGTAGCACAAGTGTAAACAAAGTGTAAACAAATAACAGTGTAATATAATTTGAAAAATGAAAGCTAAATTTAGAATGTCCTGTTTTCTAAATTGCCCTACGGTAGATATGATTACTATTCAGACTACTCTGGAATACATCACTTATGCAAGGTCAATAGCCTAGCACAAGTGTAAACAAAGTGTAAACAAATAACAGTGTAATATAATTTGCAAAATGAAACCTAAATTTTGAATGTCCTGTTTTCTAAACTGCCCTACGTAAGATATATAAATGCTAGCTGAATTTAGAATATCCTGTTTCCTAAAGTGCCCTACCTACGAAATGGAACTAAATGACGTTAATTAGAAACTCAACATATTGACAGGTTACTGAAATTCATAAAAACTTGTATTTGGGCTGGGAGTGGAGGTTGCATGTTGGGGATTTTGGGGTGTGAGCAGGGTGATGCATGTAAGGCCATCTGTGGTAGCAGTTTGAAATTGTTGGGGGGCAGATGGACGTTGCACCGACATCACCATCTGCATCATCCTCTCCTCATGCTTTCGGAGCTGTGCCTGGTTGGCAATCTCCCGCTCCTGCCGCCTCTCCTCCATCTCCATTTCACGTTGCTCCCGCCTCTCCTCCATCTGCTGTTGATGCTCCTGCCACCTCTCCTCCATGTCCATTTCACGCTTCGTCTGCCTCTCCTCCATCTCCATGTCCCTCTCCATCCGCCTGTTCTCGTGTTGCTGAAATACGGTAGCTGCGTCTTTTTGGGCACCTATGAACTGCGTGATGAGGCTTTGCATCACACGCTCGTTTTTCCCAATTCCCTTGCCCTTTCGTGCGCGCACGGCTGGAATATGAACATAGCGTGTATCTAGTAGAATCACAATGTGATGGAATAGTGGATGTGATGTAAAAACGTTCATTGATTAAGCAGACTGAGCCTAAGTTGGTTTACAGTTATTTGTTGGCTGTGGTTTCTTACTTGTAATCCAGTGGTCAATAGACCCGCATCAATAAGGTCCCAAACATGTGGTTTTAATTAACCCCTGCAAATCCCCAACTAGTTTGTATGTTGTACAAAAGTGTGTGACGTATTCTAATGTGTTTTCTATATATGTATATATATATTTATAGCCTCACTGCGTTGTGGTACAGCTGCTCGATATAACATAAAGTTAGGTGAGGGAACCATGTAATGTTACTGAGGCGTGGAATGCAATGTCTAAAAATGTCCTTACTCGGCTGTGTGGCCTCCGTGGCCTGGGTTGGAGTGGGCGTACGCTGCACGGAAGCCGTTTCTGAGGGGGTCCCCACCTCGCTCTCCAGGTCAACCTCGACCTCGACGTCCACGAGAACCTCATGCCCAATGTCTTCCTCGGCCCCCACCACCAATTCTTCTGTGTCGGCTTCTGCAATAAAATTACAAAGTACATTGTGGCTTTTCTTACCAATATCGTTCACATAACAAAGTTGGTTGAAAGGGACGGCTAAATCGATTTAATATTCAAAATGGCATAACTTTGTTAATATTTACCTTTTTAGAAATATATAATAATCCTTTCAAAGCTCTAGTCATGAGAATTGAGCGGTACAAGTTTCACCTAAATATGTCCTATATTACAAAAGATATGAGAGTTTGAAGTACAAAATCTAGATTTTGGGTCACAACTTTTGGCTGGTTTACTATGGAACAAAGGGCCCATAATTAGGTAAATCGATGTAACTTTCATGATATTTATATTAGAAAAATTATATGACTACCAAATTTAAGGTCTCTTCAAGCTCTTTCCATTGGAATATGTTCCATTGAGTTTTGAGATAAAATGCTTTTAAAATAGAATCTCACATAGCTACCACAAGTACATGGTGAAACTTTTATCTAAACTGCACCCAGTGTATTAGGTACATCATGCACAGTGCAGTACTTCTAGACCAGCAGGCTACGAATACGGTCACATATGCGTAGACACCCCTAAAGATACGTGAGGATGCCCATGTGCGCCGAGACTTCGAGTCTACAAATACGGTCGCCTATGGCTATGCGTAGCCACTGCCTTTCGCAGTTTCGGTTAATTCAATGAGTTAAATAAAAACAACTGCATACTCAGTTCATGCTGTTGTGAAGCTACCAGTTTGTCACATACCTACTTAATACATAAATATGAGTTCAACTAATAGCATCAGCTAAATGTCTAATCATGAACCTACCTTTCCTTACTAGAATAGACCCATTTACCAAATGTAAATAGTGAGGAAAGACTGCAAGTGGCAGTGACAGCCATTTTGTAAATAAGAAAGCAAGGCTCGCAGCCATTTAAGAGCAAGGCTGTCATTGGTTCAACTGTTGTGCCCAAAAAGCATTTGTAAGATACTATCTGATTGGATCCGAGATCAGGAGTCGTTGTTGTTTTGGGGAGTTTTCAGTCGCATTGGTGAGCTGATGGCTGCAAATCTGCAGCACTGAATGGGCACCGCTGAAAGCAGTCCCATGTGGTCGGGAGTTGGCTTCCGATGGGGAGTGATCAGAGGAATTGGGGGGGGGGGGGGGGGGGGGGGGGGGGTAGGTGGGAGGGGGGAGGAAGGAAAAAGGCAGCCTAAGAGCCCAACCACAGTCCTCTGAGAGGGCCGGGGGAGGCTGGGTGGTTGGTGTAGTTTTACGCCCCAGTAAGACCCTAGGCCTTACCAGGACGCGCACCGGCTTGTGACAGCGCCCACTCATGGCGGAGGAATATCGGGGTGGGATTTGGGTCAGAGGCAGCGGGGTCGCATGGTGTGGAGGGGAAGGTGGTTTGGGTGAAGGAGTCAGCAGTGGTTACAGTTTGAGTGGAGATGGATCTGGTCTGTGGGTGGGAGGAGTAGGGGTGGCAGATCTTGAGTTTGGGGGCTGTGAGGTTGAGGGAGAGGAGTGAGGGTGGCAGAGGGGGCAGGGCTGGGGTGGAGGGACAATGCGTTGGAGGTGGTGAGGGGTGGGTAGGAGGAAGCAGAGGGAGAAGGAGGGCAGTGGAAGGGAGGGCATAAGGTTGGGCAGGCAGGGCGGCAGTAAGGGGGGGCCTCGGGTTGGGTGGGGGGAGTGGGGCAGACAGGAGGGGGAAGTAGGGGTGGGTTTAGCCGCTTCCACAGCTGGATGCACACTGGGCAGTCTGTACTCTTGGGGTGGGGAGACTGACTGTAAGGTATCAGTACAGTGTGTATACCCGTGTCCGCGTGACATCACTGGACGCTTCTTGGTTGGCCGTGTGCCCGAAATAAATCACTCGCATACTAGTCGTCCTGTTGTCAACTTGTATCCACTATCACACTGACCTGTTGGCGATGGTGTTGTTGTTCTTGTTTGTGGAAAAGGAGGTGATTGTGGTGGTGGGGAGGCTGGACGAAGAGGTGATGGCAACTGGGTGTGGAGTGTGGCTGACGATGTTCCAAGGTGGTGTGGGAGGGCTTCGCGGAATGGGCTTGGCAGAAGAGGGGCTCCGAGGTGGTGCATCTAGGCCGCTGGGTCCACTGGTTGGTGGAGTGGCACAGCTGGAGTAGGTGTGGTCTGTCGTAGGAGTGGTGGGGAGAGTGGTATCATCTTGGTCACTGAACACCGGCTTTATTGGTGGTGCTGGTGGCATGGCGCATGGCAGTGGTTCTGGTTCGGGTATAGGTGTTGGTGAATCGACCTACACCGCCTCGCTGTGCACGCGCTCCTCCAGTATGCGCCGCAGCTTCTTCTCGTAGACCCGGCATGTCGACTCTGAGATGGGTCCAGGGTTGATTCTGTGGTCCTTCAACTGAGCTCTGAGGTCATCGTCCGACAGAGCCGACACTTCATATGCTCCTGCTCTATTCATTTCTGTAGATGTTTTCTTTTGAGGCAAACTGGAGTTTTTCTTGTTATGTTTTGTTGGCGAATTGTGAACTTATCACATGTGGTCGGTGGGTTCAGATCTATTAAGTTTTTTAGACGAAGGTGAGCGTGCTCGGATGCAGTACGGTCACGACTCACCCAGATAGCACACAGCCATCGGGCCGACGTCGGCTATTGGTCGCACCGTCGCCACCGACTTTCCACCGTCCCGCTGGTTTGCATTCAATTTCCACATTCGAGCCACCGTCAGGCCACCGTCGGGCCTACGGTGGCGTTCCAACGTTTGGTTTCAATCCCTTTCCACTTTTGAGCCACCGTCGGGCCACCGTCGGGCCGACGGCGGTAGCCCGCCGCTGGTTTGCATTCATTTTCCACATTCGAGCCACCGTTGGGCCACCGTCGGGCCGATGGCAGTAGCCCGCCGCTGGTTTGGATTGATTTTTCACATTCGAGCCACCGTCGGGCCACCGTCGGCCCGACGGTGGTGGGCCGATGGCAGCCCACCACCGTCGGGCCGTAATTTATTACGAAGTATTAATGGAATTATTCGTGTTAATACAATTTGAATTATCCGATACGGTTTGTTTACTTCGAATCACCACGTGCGATCGTTGAGCAGCATTCTTTTTCTACAAATAACTCCAGAAATCGCAGGAATTTTAAGGAATTCTTTAACAGGTTTGTTTATAAATATGTTTAGATTATTTTGTAAAAGTTTAGTAATTTATTAGGATGTATTAATGGAATTATTCGTGTTAATACGATTTGAATTACCCTGTATGGATTGTTGACGAAGAACCGCCATCTTGTTTTTTCCCGAGAAGACACTGTCACTATAGTGTCAATACGTACAGACTATACAGGCTCGTCAGCGGTTTCCGCCGTCGGGGCGACGGCGGGAGGTTGGACAAAACAACGTCGGACCGACGGCGGTTTCCACCGTCGGGCCGCCGGAGCGGCCGCCGTCGGGCCGCCATCGGGCCGACGCATGTGTGCTATCTGGGCAGGATCTCGGATCCAATCAGATACTACCTTACAGGGCATCCAATGAGAGGGGTTGTGTCTGGAAGCCATGGGACTACAAAATGGCAGCCCCCATACTGAGTTTGTGAATCTTAAAGAACTGGCATTGTACATTGGAATGTATTCCCATCTGCTCATTCAGAACAATATTTTAATTATTTGAGCAAACTAGTAGGTAGCTACAATGTTGTAAAACAATAAATTTGTGTTGACTTTGTTGTGACACAAGTGGTTTTAGAGATATTTAACTTTTTCTGTATGAAGATTGCTCACTGCCATCGACAATGCCTTTAGTTGGCAGGTACGCGCAGTGCAAAACGTCAGCTTTATTCAAAATTAATAGAAATCCAGAACCCTAACCTTATCAATTTAATATAATATTTTTGGTAAACATGTCTTCTATGTGTTTTCAATCAGTTTGTTTCTAGGTGGTGTGGCGTTAGAGATTTTTAACCTTTTCTGTATGAAGATTGCTCACTGACATTGACAATGCATTGAGTTTGTGAGTATTTATTTTAATGTGAGTATTTATTTTAAAAGCATTTGATCTCAATGGAACATATTCCAATGGAAAGAGCTTGAAGAGACCTTAAACTTAGTAGTCATATAATTTTTCTAATGTAAATATCAAGAAAGTTACATCGATTGAACTTGAAAAATATGCCTAGTTATGGGCCCTTTGTTCTATAGTAAACCAGCCAGAAGTTGTGACCCATATTACTAGTTTTATGAGCAAGGCTGAGGCGTGAATGCCAACTGCCAATTGGTGTGAGACAGAGGGGACATTGTAAGCAAGTGCTGCAGATTAAATAACCCTCTTGGCCAGCTATCAAACATCCTTAAAATTTCACAACATGTAGAGAACTAATAAAGGAACAATATGTGCATTTTAATGAGGATGTAGATAAATATGTGCTCTATGTCATGAAACCAAGAGTTAAATTGTAGCTAGAAAACCTCCGTTTTGGTGACCTGAAAGGTAACACCTACTGCAAAGCATCTCCGCGCAGCGGAATGGAGCTAGCGTTATCTTCGTTGCCGAACCGCTTTGCGGCGATCGGTGGTTTTCGCACATAGCTAGAGTTTGCCGATACGCGCAGTGCAAAACGTCAGTTTTATTCAAAATTAATAGAAATCCAGAACCCTAACCTTATCAATTTAATATAATCTTTTTAGTAAACATGTTTTCTATGTGTATTCCAATCAGTTTGTTTCTATGTGGTGTGGTTTGAGAGATATTTAACTTTTTCTGTATGAAGATTGCTCACTGCCTTTGTCAATGCATTGAGTTTGCCGGTACGCGCAGTGAAAAACATCAGTTTTATTCAAAATTAATAGAAATCCAGAACCCTAACATTATCAATTTAATATTATCTTTTTGTTAAACATGTTTTCTATATGTATTCCAATCAGTTTGTTTCTAGGTGGTGTGGTTTTAGAGATATTTAACTTTTTCTGTATGAAGATTGCTCATAGCCATTGAGTTTGCAGTGCCACAGTGTGTTTATTATTGTGGTTACTATCGCCACAATGGCCGCACTTCCATTTAGCGTGACGTCAGTGCATATCCTGTATTCAATACTTTATTTCAGATTCAGCATCATGGTAGTTACATAAATTGGTCCATAGTAGGTAGATATTTAAACAAATACAATACTAACCATTATCCAAATGTTGGTCTACATACAGTGGTACAGTAATAATATGGAAGTGGCTATTCATACGAGACCGCATGAATAGCCAGAGTGCTTATTAGTAGGCCCTATGGCTATGCTATGGGACTCCTTTACCCTGGTGTATCCCCGTCGTGTTTTGGTTAGGATAACTTTGTTTGTTGTTTTACATCCTAGCAACATTTATGGTCATATCAGGACGGGGTTTAGGGTTAGGGTTGTTTCATCTTATGATTAGGTTAAAGCTAGTCAGGTGATTATACATGTGTATATATATGTAGGTTGAAGGGAGGCAACGAGTAGGTATGGGCGATATCATTTATTAACAGTAACAGGTAAATGCAATATAAGAGCGTATAACATCCGTAGATAACGAAGTTGACAATAGGCAATATCAACAATAGGTAATCAATAGCATAATAGCATAAGGATATCTGGCTGGGCAAACGCCCTACCTGAGAAAGAGAGTAAAGAGGAAAGAAAAAAAAAATGGTAAGAGGTGTGTCAGCCTGCAGCGCTGAAGGCTGAGTGCCAGGCCAGCGCAGTGACCAGTGTCCAGGCAGCGCGACACAGGCGCTGCACGTGCCCCTGTCGTCGAACCCGGGAACCACAATGGTGGCGACAGGATAAGAATAGCGTTGCCGGAGGCCCTAGCTCTACACCTGTATACAGTCACTGTATACGAGCTGTAGGCTGAAGGGAGGCAACGAGTAGGTATGGGCGATATCATTTATTAACAGTAACAGGTAAATGCAATATAAGAGCGTATAACATCCGTAGATAACGAAGTTGACAATAGGCAATATCAACAATAGGTAATCAATAGCATAATAGTATAAGGATATCTGGCTGGGCAAACGCCAAGGGGCGAACGCCCGAACCCAGCAAGAAGAAAGAAAAAAAAAAAACATCAATAAGGAAGAAGAGAAAAGTACGGTGAAAAAATTAAATTAAGATTTCGTCAATAGAGTTAGAAACTCTCATGTCATTTAAGATGCATTCAGACAATGGCTGAGCGATATATTTATAAATACAGTCCGAACGCCAATCACCACGGGTTTTGAGTTCTTCCATGAAAGCTCCCTGCATATGTAAAAAGGTACAGCCCCCCCCTTCTCAAAGAGTGGCAAGAAAAATCCTCAGAATTTAAGTCAACGGCCTGAGTACAAATTTTTGTAGTGGACTGCAACTTCCTGTAAGGGAGAGGCATAAGCCCTCCCGAAGGTGCAGGGACCTGGAAAGCAGGTACGTCAAAAGGTAAAGGAGTCTGAGCGAAATGTTTAAGAGTCCAAAAAACGGCACATAACTCCGGATTTTTAAGTTTGGAAATGGGGATTAAAAGTTTGCGCTCGGAAAATTGAATGGTTTTTGATTTCCGAATGGATAACATCATCCCCCAAGGGAAAAAAGAAAAATCCGAGCGCAAGAGAACAGAGTCTGAATCAGTTAATTGAGATTTCCGAAGAAGGCCACGGAAGCCGGTAAGGATGGCGGCTCTAGTTGCAGTGTGGCCAATGGAATCGGTAAAGCCGGAAAAAATCAGGGATAAGTGCTGAGGTAAAAGGGGGGCAGCAGCTTTAACTGACTGACCTAAAACCCGTTTAAGACCGCCTAAGGTCGTCTTTACAGTGTGGTTGGAATAATCGATAGGGGTTACCCCTTCAGAACGAAGGAAGAAATTTAAGGCCGACAAATAATTGGTAACAGAACTATAATTCATTTAATGTCCAAATTAAACCTTGAAGTCTATCAATAGGATGGATAGTAATGGTACGGTAGGCATCTTTTATATCAATTATAGAAAGAAAATCGTTCGTACGTAACATTTCTACTAAAGTGTCGAGAGTTTTATAGTTAAATTTACAACAAGTTTCATCAACGAAATTATTAACAGATTTATTGAAAGGTTTGCTGCAGTCAACAATTAAACGTAAGCCGCTGGGCGACTTAGGAACACAAAATATATTATGAGAGCAATTTGGAGGTTCATTAGTTTTACTTAAATAGCCGAGTTTTAATTCAGATAATAATTTCTTTTCGATAAATGCAGCATGAACAATGTCAGCAGTTGGGTTCAGCCTTGCAGAATAATAGTTATGGAAACTCCTGTTAATTATTCTAAAACCGAAAATTGCGCCATGTAGGATATAAGCCCAGTCAGGGTCAGAGTCACCACAGAAAAATAATTCAACAAATACGCGGCAAGGTTTAAATTGTGTTAACTGACCGGCAATGTAATGCTTACATAGGCAGTCGGCGTTAAAACAAGCGCGAGTAACAGAAAATGATTTCACTGGCTCATTAGGACAGTTCAAGTCAATTGCAGAAACAGAATAACATAGCGTGTTAGAAATAACAGTTAACCAATTTGAATCTATGTTTTCCCAAGTCGGAAGGGGTGTCACGTAACTTTTTGTAGGAGTAGGCTGAGCCGCGGTAGCCATTCCGCTAGCCACGTGGCCCAGGACCAATTTGCCGGTCGCATGGCCTACATCAGGCAGAGGGGGCGTAGCACATTCCACACCTTTCGTACCAACCTCGCTACTACCCGAATAATTAGCAGAAGTTAATAATACATTAGAAACATTGATAGTCGGCAAGGAATTTTCCCTGCGGCTAAAATGGTTAGTAGAGGCACAAAATAAATGACAAGTTACACGTGCTGATTTTTCCGCCTATTCAATCAATCACGGCGGCACGCGCCACGCTTGTGTGCATAGCTACCGCAGCGAGAACACCAATGGCCGTAGCTGCATGTCTTGCTGTCACGCGAACAGCCAGACTCATTATTGTGATTAAAACAAGGTTTTTTACCATCACGGGCATAGAGCTTTGAAGCAGTGCTTGTAGCTGAACTGGCGGCTTTCTTATCTTTGATATTTTCAAATGCATAGTAGCGTAGAGCCAACTCATTGTTACCAGCCGTGAATGCACTGTAGCCCTCTTTAACAGTAATTTTACGAATTTCAGTGTCATAGGAGACATGTGCAGAGTTTGTGAAGTTATTAGCTTTAGCTTTCGAACATATGAACCTTATGTGTTTGATAATTGAGAGCGACGCCTGATAGTTTGTGTCCGACTTATCTAAAAACCAAGCGCAAGTCGCTTCGACAATTTCATAAGCGTTAAGTTTTTTTGCTTGCTTCCGGTCATCAGTGTGGTGTTTTAACGACCACTTACGACGTTTTCTGCGCTCATTGCTTGGTGTATGACTGCCCGAACTGGAACTCGACGAATGGCGCCGGTGCTTGTAGCACCTTGACTTTTTTGACCGGCTTCTACCACGTTCAGGGTTGACATTTAACGCGGCGAGATCCTCCTCGAGTTGCTTTTGTTGCTGAAGAAGCGCAGCCACACGGCGCTTCCGCTCTAGTGATTCGACTTTGTCTTTGAGCGCGCGCTCCTCCTCGGCGTAGTCGTCCTCACTCGCACCTCCAATTGCCCCACGTGGCTCTGGTTTGACATCGGTCGACATTTTGTCTACCGACAGATCAGTTGGAGTTACCTCCAAC
Source organism: Branchipolynoe longqiensis (assembly GCA_030323885.1). Taxonomy (NCBI): domain Eukaryota; kingdom Metazoa; phylum Annelida; class Polychaeta; order Phyllodocida; family Polynoidae; genus Branchipolynoe; species Branchipolynoe longqiensis. The sequence continues at coordinate 9,883,424 of CM059187.1, forward strand.
AGCGGGTGTGCCCTTGTCGAGCGCTTCGGAAGCGCACTAGCCGTAGCAATGTTCCTCTGACAGTTATCGTCCACAGGCCCGGAATGAGAAGTGCCACAGGTTTAGCAGTAATCTTTAGGCATTATGTACCCGAAACCAGAGTGTGGTGGTGAAAGTAGCACCAGCGGTGAGAGCAAGCAGCGCGGTGACAGAAGCACGTGGCAAACAGGCGTGGTGAACAGAAAACGGTAAGAGGTGTGTCAGCCTGCAGCGCTGAAGGCTGAGTGCCAGGCCAGCGCAGTGACCAGTGTCCAGGCAGCTGCACGTGCCCCTGGCGTCGAACCCGGGAACCACAATGGTGGCGACAGGATAAGAATAGCGTTGCCGGAGGCCCTAGCTCTACACCTGTATACAGTCACTGTATACGAGCTATACGGGCAATTTTTATTTCATTTATTTTTCCTCCACTCTCGACCCTGCTCCCTACCCTTCCCAGTTCCCTCCTCAAATCCCTCTCGATTCCTTTCTCCCCACTGCCTCCATCCATCCCACTCTCCATTCCTTTTCTCACTCCACCCACCCTCTTAATTTAAGTTTTGTTGGGGGGAAATTCAGGGGCGGACGATTTTTCACTCACCGGCGGTGACAATCACAATTTTTTTTGCTATTTGGCCTGATTTATGTAATTGATTAATTATGAACATAGACACTAAAGTTTGTGCAATACACGATATTCACACGCATGCGCTGTGGCAATGCTCCCACAACCGTAGTGTTCGTTTTCGCTGTCAGATGTTGCATACGTTGTGAATATTGTCTTGAATGAGTGAGGTCACTCATTCGGTGTCATTGCTGGACCTGGCAGGCTCAAGGCCGAAGCCCTCCCCCCCTGCCACTACTGTGGCAGGGGTGGGGGGGGGGGAGTGAGTGATGAAGGGTGGGGGGAGAGGGGGGGAAGCCATCTTCCCCCCTCCAGCCTATATAACAACTCCTGCCAGCCATCATGGCCAGGCACTATCCTGGGGTCTTCCGGAGCTACCAAAGCTGGTCAGTCTTCTCCAAACGCCCGCACTGACCACTTCCCACCTCCATTTTACCCACCCACCCACACCTGCAGTTGATTGTGCCCACAACAATCAACAAAACCAAAAACCAATCAAGCATTTAAACTAAAAAATAAAGAATACCATCTAATGAGCGACTGACACCCGCGCAGTTGACAGATCACACCTACTTAAATGTCACATTTCTGATAATTTACCCTCTACTGTTATCTCATATTTTTATCATTAACTATTGCTATTGTACTTTAACGTAATTGATTACTCGTTTGTTAAATCGTTCACATGACTCATATGCCCTCATCACATTTCATTTTCCCAATATATCGGGGCCTTCGCTCGTTCGCTTCTTGCCCGATGATACACAGTCAATGTACATGCCGCCGGGCGGGCAGCGCCCGAATAAAAGCCTTGATTAACCCACTCATGCCTCTGAGTCAGCTGTGTCCGTGAGCAATGAATAGTGACTGACTAGTTTGGTACCCTCCTCAAATTTTCAAAAGGGTCCAAACATGAAAATGATATTTTTCTTGGAAGCTCCAATGACCCAAAAGCATTAACTTTTGGAATTTTCTAAATATCCCAAATTTGACTGACATACGTGCATTTGAAAGTTTGTAATTTCCATGGCTTTTGTATGCGCTGTGGCAACGGGCCCACAACCGTAGTCTTCCTCGTCGCCATCAGATGTCGCATGTGGTGTGAATATTGTGTATTGATCAATAATGAACACAAAACTACAAATTGGCAGGTAATTTTATTTTTAGTAATTTTTTCTATGATGATCTACTGTGAACCCCTATTGACAACTTTAGCAATTAAAGGCAACAACACAACCAATCACTCAGTAGACAACAACACATAGCCAATCACTCAGAATATTTCAGCAATTAAAACAAATCCTAAATCTAAAGAGAACTTGAATTATTTCCCGTGTTTCCAAAACTTGATAAAATCATTCAAATTATATATTTATTCTTTGGTGGATATCACATATCTATCACCTGTATAGATTAGATTACTGTAATGTCCTGAACAGACAGAAACTTGAGATATCTCCTGTGCATTTGGATAGAACACAATATTTCAGTACATACCCTAAAATGGAAGAAAGCTGGTTTCAAAAGAGTTAGCAAATTATTCATCACAAGTGTCCAGAGGATCACATTCTTCACACCATTATTCAAAATATCCAACTGATTACATTAAATAGATATTGTATGTCATGCGTACATCTTTGGGGGTCATTTTATAGTTATATTTTTCTTATTTTTATGTTCAGTATGAAGAGAAAACAGTAGTCAGCACTTGTTCTTGTATGTTACTCCATCTCTTCAGGATTTTTGATGTTTCTAAGAGATTAGCCACCAACCGCAAATCAGAGCCATTACATCTCATTTTGAATACAAATGGCAAGGATTTCCAAGTAGTTACTTCTCTGTATTGTACCCAGAAGAGTTTGTGAAGTATGATTTTCCAGTGGTCTTGCCTAAACTGACATCTTGTATATAACCGTACACTGCTTGAAGGGATTGATCTAGAAACTGGAATAATATTAGGAGAAAGAAGTCATAATGTAATATCTAATATATGTTTGGACTATTTAACAAAGCATGTTCCTCCCCTTTTATTGGAGGAGCAGTCACCATGGACACGTATCCATTCGGTAACAGGGCCCTAGCAGTATGTTCTCTGTGTTTACTATATTTTGGTGAGTATTATTGGTAGAAATATTCCAAATATTTTATGACAAACCCAGAAAACATACCTTAAGCAGTATTCGTGCAAATGCTATGCATTGTGAAATGCATAATACACCAAAATTGCCTATGGCTTTACCTATATTAATTTGGTCATTGCCTTTTAAATTACTAATCTTTATATTAATAATAATATATTCAGTCATAGCTGAAAAAATGTATGAAATAAAGATATGTATTGCCAGTTACATTAAAAATGGTCTGATGAAAAATTAAATCAACAATTTGTGTTTGCAGTTGGATGTTTCAGTTAGAATTTGTCAATTTTGGAAAATAAGATTTTTAAAAGCAATTGCCTTATCTAAACTTCACAATAAAGCCACCCATTGTGATTAATGTTGCTTCCAATATTTACATCACAAAGTCCTATATGTACAACTATGACTTGTTCAATGCCATTGTTACACTTCCAATATTATTTACAACACATATTTCTCTAGACCAGTTTGTAATTCCAGCAGCATGGTGCATTGTGGGATGCGTACAAGCAAAACAAACCGAGACAAAGCATATGGCTCATGTTGAAGCAGTGGTGTAGCTATGGAATCTGTTAGTTTCAGCACATTTCACCATGCGCGGTGGCCAAATCGGTAGAGCCTCTCACCACTACCACGCACTACGCCACCCTGCACGACGGCCTCTCACCACTACTGTGCACCACGCCATCCTGCACGACGGCCCCTCACCACTACCGTGCACTACACCATCCTGCAGGACAGCCTGCAGGTCGATCCCTCCCCCCCTCAGGGACACGGGCATACCTAAATTCTAGACCACTGGACCCCCGAACTATCCCCAGCCACCCTGCCGACACTCTCACCGCAGTCATACCTTAGACTGCTGGCGAAACCATGCCTCGGACCCGCCCTCTCCTCAGGTCATGCCTCGGACCCGCTGTCATCCAGGTCACCCTGGTCACCCATGCCATGGCACCCTGGAACTATCTCCAGCCACCCTGCCTACGCTCTCACCGCAGTCACAATGCGGACTGCTGGCGGAGTCATGCCTCAGACCCGCCGCCACCCAGGTCACCCATGTCACCCATGTCACCCACGCCAACCCCGTCGCCTGATGGTTATCCTGGAACTACCTCCAGCCACTCTGCCGACACCCTCACCACAGTCATGTCTCAGACTGCTGGCAGTCTTGCCTCCGACCCGCCACCACCCAGGTCACCCTGGTCACCCATGCCCCCAGGTCACCCTGGTCACCCATGCCACCCAGCCATCTGCCGCCTCCACCTGTGCTCCCGCCGGTGCTGCGCCCTCCACCTCTCTGTGCTAGGCCTCCTACCACTTTGTGCTGCCGCTGTTGTATATCAACGTGTTGCTGCCACCTGCGCTGCCGCTCTGTGTCGCAGGGACCCCTTGCTCCCACCTGCTGCCGCTGTGCTGCCAGAGGGCCGGCTCCACCTCCCGGACATCACGGTCACCCATGTCACCCATGCCATCTGCCGCCTCCACCTGTGCTCCCGCCGGTGCTGCCACTGCGCCCTCCACCTCTCTGTGCTACCCCTCTCCGCTGCCACTGCGCTGCTGCTGCTGGGCCTATTACCACTTTGTGCTGCCGCTGTTGTATATCAACGTGTTGCTGCCACCTGCGCTGCCACTCTGTGCTGCCACTGTGCTGCCACTGCGCGCAGGGACCCCTTGCTCCCACCTGCTGCCGCTGTGCTGCCAGAGGGCCGGCTCCGCCTCCCGGACATCACGATCACCCATGCCCCCAGGTCACCCTGGTCACCCATGTCACCCAGCCATGGCACCGTGGAACTATCTCCAGCCACCCTGCCTACGCTCTCACCGCAGTCACCATCAGACTGCACCAAACACGCCCCCACCCAGGTCACCCTGGTCACCCACTCTTTGGGGCGCGCTCCTGGGTGGAGGCAGCGGGGGGGGTCCACCTTGGGCTTCGACTCCCGCCTCGCCAGGGACGTCTGCCGAGGCAGCGAGCGCACCTCAACTCTGATGCTGAGGCAGTCGAACCTGCTCTCCCCGAGCCCCAAGGGCTGGGGCGGCCCCCACACCATCACTCGAGGAGACGTTTGCCCCGCCCCTGGGGGGCTCCGTATCATCATCAGGAGTTCCAAGACCATCTCCGCGCCCTCGGGGGCAGTGGCCCTCTTCGTCCCTCCCTGCTCACGAACTGAACTCTGCCCCGTCACGGCCTGGCATGCAGCCACCTGACGCCCCGGCCTTTATCATGCCCTCGGGCCGTCCCCTCGACTCTCGGACTCTCACCGCCACTCTTTCGGGCGTGCTCCTGGGTGGAGGCGGGGGGGGTCCACCTCGGGCTTCGACTCCCGCCTCGCCATGAGTGTGCGCTGTCACAAGTCTGGACACCCATGACCTTACATGTTGCCAGGACCTAAAACAACAACAACCAATCAATTCATCACATTTCACCTCCTGTTTGACAGGTAGAATACCAATTAAAAATATATATATATATAATAAATTTGTTTTGCTTTGGATGCCGTATTCAGCGCATACAAAGGCGGAATTACAAACTCGTCGACTACTTCTGTGCATGGATATTGTTAACAACCACATGATCACTTCCAATATTATATACAGTATGACAGTAAATCTATTATGTCACTTCATCCTCTTAACCTAATTGGCATTGGCACATGGTTATTAAAAATGACGCAACAGCAATCTACTTGGCACTCAAGAATTGTACTGTGGTTAGATATTAGAAGCAATCAAAATCCCTAAAGTAAGTGGTGTATACATTCAACGCACAACCAACATGTTCAGTTGTTGCACATTGTTGTATTTAGGGTTACAGAACGGTATATTCACCCGAACTGGCCCTATTCCACCACTTCTAGCTACATAAAACCCCTGATTACTTACTCCTGAAGAGAGTTATCTGAACCTAAGCTACAGACTATTGGATTCTGCTGCATCTGAAGCTGGATCAACATTTCCTAAATGAACTTCTTGCATCAATCACAAAGGACCAAAACAGGATCAAACCATGAGTTTGTGTGCACGCCGAAGGCACCACCCATACATATTCCTACCTGGGAACTGCACTGAAGTGCCCCATAATTGATCTCTTACTGTATGAATAAAATTTTGTCTCCCACTACTTATCAGTGCTTCCCGAAAGTCTCTCTGCTGCTCTACCCGTGCTCCCATTATCAATAATGTCAATGTGCGCTTATAGTCCACATTTCTAGTCCATTCTGTTACACTAATTTTTGCTCCCTCTGCTTTGATTTCAAATGGATTTGTTAGCAGCATTATTCTCTCTGCTCTCTGCCAATCACCTGAATCTACAGCCTTTATGTGCTGATATGCTTGCTCGCCACAGTTAAATATTATTCCATAGATAACTACCTTCGATGCATAAAAATTAGAATAAACAGACTCTGGTCCATGCACCAATATTGGTTCCCTACCTACCGCATGGTCCACCCATACATGCCCACCTGGGCGGTGCCCTCCCGCATCTAATGATGAACTAATCTGTCTAATATATTTTAGAATTATACGTGCTGCGCATGAGTTGATATGGACTCCATCATCTTCTAATGCCCAATCTACTGTTGACTCTCTATTTCTAGTCCCATCTATTATTACCTCCCGTGAAAGCTTTCGATGAATGTTACAAACATGAACATTGGAGTATTCCAAGTCTACAGCTGTGCTATTGATCACCGTGTTCAATACTTTGATATTTGTACCCTTGTTTCCCCTTCTTGGACTGGCAGACAGTAGCATTACTGGTAACCCTGTTCTTTCAGTAATAAGCATTACTACATCAGCTAAACTATCCTCTACTGATTCAGGAGTAAACTTGCTCTTTGACTTCCAGTAGGTTTCATCTGCATTATTACCCCCAACCCATAATGCTACTTTATTAAAACAGCCTTCCATAGATGGATTTGAAAAAACCTTTTCACATATCAATTGCTTTAATCCCTCTACTCTTAACCCACCTTTCCCAATAAAAATGAATTGTCTGGCTTGTACCTCTGTTGCTGCACGCTCCAGCCTTGTGACCTGGCTGTCACCTACCAACAGAACCTACAATATAAACATAGAGAATCTGATAAATAGAATGGTGTCAATGTCAGAACTCAATTTTAGAATGCAATAAAAAGTGATGTCAAAATGTCATCAAGGAAATGTCATCCCTAATTTTGAGTACAGCCGTTGCATGGCAGATGGACTATTCAGAGACAAAGAACAAATATAGCAGGACATGCTTGTAACCACTTCTTCATGCAATGCACTACCAATGCAGAATGATATACATTCAGTTTAATATTTACTAATATACATATTACAGATCACACTTGGCAGCTTTGACTTTCTTCGTTTGAAACCTTTTGGTACATTTTTTATTGTATTTATATATTGTGTATTGTAATAAAAACATGAACTTTTCTTGTGAGAGGTGAGATATGGTGTTTTTTATACTTTGTATGTGTGAATTAAACTGTTCACAGATCTCTGTCTGTACTCTGATTGGGAGGCAGCAACTACAACCTCATATACTTCCTTACAACACACTGTCCTAAGCCTTTCAACTTGTTCAAATGTTTGAAATATACTAATTATTTCATGAATATGCCTATATGGTATTAATGCTTCCAGGGCAGATTCTCGAGAAAGGAGGCTTACCAGCTTTGCTAGGGCAGTCAGCAACTCTGCACCAAGCTCTAATGGGGATTCAGCAAAATAATTTATAATAACCTTTGCATATGTGGGGGTTGATTTCCAAAGACAGGAACTTCCTTCATGCTCTTCCTCAACTGTTTTGAATTCAGTAATCAATAACACTTTGGATATATGCCTTACTTTCACAATCTTGTGCTATGTGACTACTGAGCCCCCCAAAATCCCACAATCCTGTCTCTACATTGAATAAGTGTTTTTTCGCAGATGCCTCACTGTGGTCAGACTCAGAGAACTGGACCTGCCACAGTTCTGGATAATCATGCATGCTCTCAAGGTGTGGGCATAACATTTCCACATTCATAAAGTTTCGGAGATGTTGCACACTTTTCCTGGTACCCATGCCTCTTTTACAACAGCCAGATTGGCAAGCAATATATTTCCCCTCCTGACTCAAATGTACAAACTCTAGTTCTCCTTTCTTTCCCTTCACAGAAAACTTAATTGTTTTCTGATTACTACTTCTACCAACTACAACAATAGGGCAGTCATTGTCATCTATTCGGTCATGCTGGAATCTCTCCATAGCTGTCTCAGGAACCCATTCTGACTGGAATAGTCTCTCAATTCGAGGACATATTTCCTTTCTAATAAACCGTGCATGCATACACTTGTTACCTGCACCTGTAATCTCAGCCATATGAAAAGACCTGCAACTACAGTCAATTTCACTTTGATTAAATTTAATATGAACAAACTCACAATCAGAAAATATAGCAGTGTCATTATTGTATGCATTCATGGTTATTTCATACCCATCAATTCCTGCTGATCGCCATGAGATGCATCCTCTTTCAACTAAATATCTTTTGTACTCATTATATAAGGTAAATCGTTCACTCATAGATGCAACATCTGGATGGGGAATTTCATCTGCTTCTGGTATTTGATCTACTTCTGGAATCTGATCACTTAAGCTCACTACTCTTTTCTCGCTTGATTTTATTTCTGCACTATGCACTATTTCTTTCTGCTTATTTGAATTGTTAGCTGGATCTGTTTCTGGTATCTCATTGATTTTCCTTAGCCAATGTAAAGTGGATATAGCGGATTCTTATTGATATAGGAAGATACCCAGGACAACCCACTGCAAGCGCTTGAAGGAACTGCATGTTGCATGTGGATTCTAGATTCCAGTGAAAATTTGGAATTTGTGATACAACTTTGAATTGTTCTGATATGGAGAGGTGAGATTTGTTTGCCCAAATGTCAATACCCACATGTGTCTTTCCAGCTAACGAGTGCTCAAACAATGTGCTTGTTACAAACTTTCCATCATCATTTATATCACTGTCATCCTTTTTCCCTGGTTTTCCTTTGGGGTTAATGCTAATAACTAAACTTTTAATAGTCACATCTGCCTTTTCTACTGCTACTAGGAATTTAGATAAAGTTTGCTGCACCTGAATTAGTAATCTCTTGTATTTCTGCCCATATCTGATCAGCGGTGCTTTAGTAGTGTTTTGGTTCTTGTGCTGCATACCTATGCGCTCGCCTCTATTTGTCAGAAAAACACTTCTATCTGTAATATCTTTCGCTGTGAAAATACAATATAATGCTTGGCCATGCAATTGTTCTTCATGTCTAAAGATATGATCCATGGCACCATCACACTTTCCATGTTCTAAATACCTAGCAATGCTTGCCTCAGTCTTTGCAAATGCTAAATGATAATAAACACCTGAAGTTATACCTGGTGTTGCTGTCATATCAAGGAGTACCTTTTCTAATTGAATAAGTTCACTATGCCCATTGCCAAGTACAGTTTCTGAAAGCCACTGCTCATGAGAATAAATATCATTGATTGCCTCCTTACATAACTCTAAGTTACCTAATAAATGAGTGGTTTCACTCACCCTGTCCAGGAAAGGATACTGGTTGGCCCCCGCATCACCACCAATCAGTTCTGGTCTGGACGTCGAAGGAGCTGGCACTGATATTACCTATCAGTATTACAAAATGAGAGCTGTTTAAGAGCAATACTACAGACAGTATTGTGTAATTCATTGTTGCTTGTGATAATAATTTCAGTAAGTGACCAATATCTCTTATAAGTGCTTTTGTTAAGGGAAACATTTTGCTGTAAATAAATCTATAGATATCACTTACTTTGGATATTTAATCTCATTATTTAAAACTTGCTAAGTTCAGGTAGAATGAAAATCTGTACATGCATGGTGTCTGAATTAACATCTATGGTACAACTCTTTACCAGATTACTAGAATATTTGCAAGTGTGTTCAGATTCTAAGCAAATAAAGAGTTCAGGTGCAAGCCCCTGTAAACGTGAATCCAAAAATTGAATTAAAATAAGAGATTTTTACCTGAAGCTAATTTTAATTTTCATTAATTCTACATTGCTTGTGCAGGAATGATTATGGGGCAATGGATGAAAAAAATAGAAGTGTGAAAAAAAGAACATTTTCAAGCTTTAATTGCAAAGTTTATCTGAATTTTTGGATTGGCGCTTACGGAGATTTGTGCCTGAATTCTTCAAATATTCATGAATATTTTTTATTTCCATACCTGAGACATATTTGGTTTTGCAGATCTTCTGAAAGAAAAAAGTATACAAATTATAACCAATATTTCTTTACCTAGTTAGTATTAAACTATTTAACACACTCTTTATAACATACTGTATCTCAATATCAGTAGGCACTTGGACATTATTTTCAAATACCCTGAATGCATCAAATTCCTGTTTTATCAGCAAAACACAACCGTATCATTAAGAAACATATCAAATTAAAGGTAATCAGCTCAGGAATATAACTTATAATATTAACTGAAGATTAGATCACCGAGTACTAAGTCATGCAGAAGGAAGCAACCAAATCAAAGAACGGAGAGGTGAGTGAGCAGGGAGTACAAACTTGAGAAGCTAGAAAACACCAGTGCGGATATTCAAAACATGCATGTTGCCGTTAACATGGGTAATGCACAAATTGGAGACCGTGTTAGTGTCGACAAGACACAACACCAATAGTGCATCTGTAACTCCGCCAATGACGGCGGACCATCTGCATCTCCATGAGGATTTAGCTTTTCCGTTAAATGCAAACGAGCCTATAGCCATTCATTACTGGAGCAGCACCCGGAATGGGTCGATTTTAAAACATAGTAGGCCTACCCTACGTCTTTAGACATATTTCATTTTTTTAAACCCTCACCCAACCAATCTTGAGATAGTAAAATTGCAAAGGTGAAAATAAAGAAATAAAATATTTCTAGTAAGCAAAAAATAAAGAAATAATTGTACATATTACCTATATGTAATAAAGGTGTATGGTGAAGTCTGCATGTGGATAGAAAATATTGTGGATTTATGAAAAATGTTTATTGTAATACTTGAGAAACTGTATTTTTGGAATTAAATGTAGGGAGAATTAACTTCCACTTTGGAAAGCTGTCAATTCTTTGTAGATTTTGACCAGACAAAAACTAGAATATGTGGAATTTAATGCACTTCGACATAGTACCATTCCCCACACACTTTGAGCAGAATTAACCCCGAAATCTGCATTTCCGTGCACGAAAAGTGATGACGTTAGAGCACTGGCTTGACATATAGTTGCCTACCAACATAATCTGATTTTCTCATTGTGGAATCTCCGAACTAAATTAAATATAATATAGAATAGGTAGAAATCTCTTTGAATGTACAAAATTACCAAATGCTGCACAAGCCCAACGATTTGTCGTGTCACGTACATGTGCCTACAATAGCTATTATATGAGTTACTCAGTAGATAAGCCACAAAATTCACTAGTTCACACAAAATCCATTCTTGAAGTTTGTCCTGTTGTATGACTGGAGTTTGTACTTCATATCAGTGTTTAATTATAAATAAGTGTCTGTGACTGCACCATGCGAATAATAGGAAATCCTCAGATAAAGACAAGTAGGTGACTACTTACAGACAAGTTGATGGTGAGAATGAAGAGGGCAAACAGATTTTGCTCTAATCATAGAAGTACATATTTGAGCCACCAGGTAGCAGCACTTCCAGAGATTCCCGCTTCTCCCTTGAACGTTGATAGTCTGATGGAATCATCAAATTTGCAAACATACATATGCAACTTAGATACTGTTGCAGTTATTAATTAAAGCTACATAGTTTGATGAAAACCTCAAATTTTCACAACCAAAACAATTATCTAGATTTGATTCTACATATCTAACTTAGATGCTGGTGCATCCATTAAGCATTTAATTGTTGCTATATAGAAGGGAATACAGAACCAATTTAACATGTTAACACGGAACCTATGGTTTCAGAATTTTGCATGTTTGCACTTCCAATATCTCAGAAGTTACCCTTTTAAAATAAAAGTTACTTCAAAATAAACTATGCAACTTTAAATAAATGAACACTACGATCATGCATCTACCAAATATTATAGGCCTATTTGTGTACCCAAGCCAGATATATTCATAATATGCATGAATTGGTTGTCTGGGGACTTCACACTTTAATACAGTAGGAATATAAATAGGTAATTCACCAATTGCATGCACATATATATCCTTTACAGGCTCATAACATAGAGGTATGATGGTGATAGGATAAACACATTATATAGGACCATGGATCAAATCCCAACTCAATATAATGCAACAGATTAAAATGCAGTACAGTATTGGAACTTAATAACTGTAAAATAACAAGATTTTAAACAACCAAAAGAAACCAACTAAGTATTTTAAAATAGTTGGTGATCTCAGCTTGTTATATCAGAATCTCAACATATATAATATAGTGAATAATCATAAATGTGCTGTAATAGCTGTTATGGTAACATTTATGTTTGTGATTTTTATGCAGGTAAATTCTTTATACAGTAAACTCAGCCCAACATAATAATAATTTGACTGATTGGGAATTCAGCCCAAATGCTATGGACTGATTGAGTTAATTATGTTTAATTCTTTATTTAAAAAAAATGTTGTTCTTGATCTTACTGTAATGTGGACATGACACTATAGAAAGAATAAATACACAATGGTATTAGAAACTCAGCATGCTATTAGAAACTCAGCATGCAGTACATAGGCCTATATTTTTAGAAGGTATACATTTTATTTAGGCCCTATTTATTTATATTTTTGCATCTGCAAAGGAAGAAACAAAAGCATAATGTTAAGGCATCCCTGATTTTTTGTGTCTGTATTTGATATTTAAATACACTAAAATGCTTATTTTAATTACATTTCGGGGTAGAGTCAGGGTTATATTTTGTTGTTTAAGGATTCACTAGGGAGGCACATAAACTATTTTTTTTAAACAGGAAGTTAGGTTCAGTGAGTCAGTGTATTATGGGCATTACAAAATTAAAGTAAATACATTAATTAGGGCCAATAAATTTGTCAAGACATGCTGCTGATACTCAGCAGTGTGTAGGCCTATATTTTAAAAGGGTTTCACTTTTTAAAACATATTTTCACATCTGCAAAGTTAGAAACAAAAGCACAATGTTAAAGCAGATTATAGTATAACCATTGCTTTAGGCCTATTTAATGTCTTACATGATTCGATTTTGAAATACACTAAACATTTAGTTTGGTAGTGTGATTACACTGCCTTTAATCTACATCCTTAGGTAAAAAACTGTACAGCCATACACAAGAATGTTCCTCAACCAACTCTACAGCCACATAAAAAAAATAATCACCTGAGCGCTCATAATTAAAAAAAAGAAAGATCTGAGGTGGTAGAAGCAATAGACTATAATGTGCATCAGCCTAATACAGTTCTATGGGGGCGGTGGAGCAAAAAGAGTGTCAGGATGTGCAGTCAAGTCTGCTGCCCATATTATCCCCATGGATTTATTGGCAATGTTTGGTTACACAAGTGACGGTATACATCATAACTGTGTGCACACTACGCTGCTATCAGGGTTCCGCGGCCTATTGCGCAAGAGCCAATTGACAAATTCTGATTCTGTTTCGCTGAGATCAAGTTTTATTTTTTTTAACCCATCTATCATGAGTTCTTTCTTCATGACGTCATTATCTTCTGAATCCCTCTGGTTTCTCGAGATCCAGTCCAACCATTCAACTATGTCTTTGTATCTGTTGCCCACATATCCAGATTGCATTTCTAATTTGGATCTGCTCAACACCCAACATACTTTGGTATAATCCCTAACTTGGATCCTTTCATCGGTTTGATGCACACAAGCTCTGGTGAGATCCCTGGTTTATATCTGATCCCTCTCACAGATGGTATACAACTCCTGGTGGAATCCCTGGATTTGATCCTCTCCACCAGCTTGGTTTACACCTCCTCGTCGGATCAGCGGTTTGGATCCCTTCTCGCATAAAGATGTACATCACAGCCATCTCGTCCAGCCATGCAAAAGAAATGTCACCACAATGCTTTAATTTCTATATTAAATCTTGTTCAGACAGCAATATAGCGTTATCCTGGTGGTCTAAACATATGTGAAGAGAGGCACATGCGTTTCGTGAGAATGTCCACATGGTGCTGATACAATGAATAATGTTTAAAAGGCCACTAAATACACAACATAATTATATACCAAGCCATAATTACAAGATTATTGTTCATATACCCATAAATTAAATGCCAATCATTAGAAATAGAATTTAAAGCTGCATAATCCGATCGAGCAACAAATTTTCAAAAACAAAATAATGATCTACATTTGATTAAACATATCTAACTTAGATACTGAGGCACTTATTAAGCATTTGTTGCCACATAGAAGGGGATACTGAGTCACTATCTCAAAGGTTAGCCATCTAATATAAAAGTTATTTCACCCTGAATTAAAGTAGATTATAACAATCAATTTAATATATTTATCACAGAAAATAACAGAAACTCAAAATCTCACGTATGCATAGCCATAGATAGATATTAGAAAAACTGCAAAAGATTTTGACATGCTGGGGAAATGAACTGAGCTGGTAAATTCTTAATTTAAAGGGCCTGTCACACTGCGACCTATGGAGTTAGCATATATATGCCAGCATATGCAGTTTTCGACCATACGCTATCATAGGTTACACATAGGTTATGCATAGGTTGGTAGTATACGCTCTTCATACGTCATCATAGGTCGGCATAGGTCGAGCCGCCGAAAGATTTTTGTGCATGTTCAAAATTGTCAACCTATGCCCGCGTATGGCTCATAGGTTGCTCATACGCTAGACGTACACTAGACATACGCCGGCATTGGTTAGGGGTAGGTCGGCATAGGTTAGCCCTACGTTGAGTGGGCGCCCACCGCGTATCTCTGCCGTATGTAGCGTTCACCTAGCTTACGGGTAAAGGGGCTGTCACACTACAACGTATAGAGTTAGCGTATGCCGACGTATGCGCCTTTCGACCAACACGTCGGCATACGCCGTCATAGGTTATGCATAGGTTGGACATAGGTCGTATACGCTTTTCATATGTCGTCATAGGTGGGGGTGTAGGTGTGTGGTGACGGCTTAGGGGTGTGGTGGGGTGTAGGTGTGTAGTGGGGCTTTAGGGATGTGGTGGGAGTGTAGGGGTGTGGTGGGGTGTAGGTGTGTGTGGTTGAGGTGTATGTGTGTGTGGTGAGGGTGTATGTGTGTATGGTGGTGTAGGTGTGGTGAGGGTGTAGATGTGTGGTATGGGGTGTATGTGTATGGTGAGAGTTTAGGGGTGTGGTGGGGGTTTAAGGGTGTGGTGGGGGTTTAAGGATGTGGGGTGTAGGTGTGTGGGTGTGTGTGTGTGGTTGGGGTGTATGTGTGTGGTGAGGGTTTAGGGGTGTGGTGGGGGTGTAGCTGTGTGGTTGGGGGGTGTAGGTGTGTGTTGAGGTGTAGTGTTGGGTGGGGTGTAGGTGTGTGGTGACGCTTAGGGGTGTGTGGGGGGTGTAAGTGTGTGGTGGGGTTGTAAGTGTGTAGTGTGTCATGGGGTGTAGTTGTGGTGGGAGTGTATGTGTGTGGTGGGGGTGTAGGTGTGTGGTGGGGTGTAGGGGTGTGGTGGGGTGTAGGTGTGTTGTGTGTGGTGGGGGTGTAGGCATGTGGTGGGGGTGTAGGTGTGTGGTGGTGGGGTGTAGGTGTGTGTGGTTGAGGTGTAGGTGTGTGTGGTGAGGGTGTATATAGGTGTGGTGAGGGTGTAGATGTGTGGTTGGGGTGTGGGTGTGTGGTGGGGGTTTAGGTGTGTGGTGTGTGTGGTTGGGGTGTATGTGTATGGTGAGAGTTTAGGGGTGTGGTGGGGCTTTAAGGATGTTGTGGGGTGTGTGGGTGGGTGTGGTGTGTGTGTGGTTGGGGTGTATGTGTGTGGTGAGTGTGTGTGGTTGGGTGTGTGTGTGGTGGGGGTGTAGGTGTGTGGTGAGGGTGTAGGTGTGTGTGTGGTGGGGGTGTAGGTGTGTGGTGACGGCTTAGGGGTGTGGTGGGGGTGTAAGGGTGTGGTGGGGGCGTAAGTGTGTGGTGGGGGTGTGGGGGTGTCATAGGGGTGTATGTGTGTGGTGGGAGTGTATGTGTGTGGTGGGGTGTTGGTGTGTCATGGGGGTGTATATGTGTGGTATGTGTGTGGTGGTGTAGGTGTGTGGTGGTGGGGTGTAGGTGTGTGATTGAGGTGTAGGTGTGTGTGGTGAGGGTGTATGTGTGTGTGTGTGTGGTGGTGTGGTGTGTGTGTGGTGAGGCTGTAGATGTGTTGTGGGGGTGTAGGTGTGTGGTGGGGGTTTAGGTGTGTTGTTGGGGTGGAAGGGGTACTGTGTGTCATGGGGTGTAGGGGGTATAGGTGTGTGTTGTGGGGTGTCATGGGGGTTTAGGGCTGTGGTGGGGTGTGGGTGTGTGGTGGGGTTTTAGGGATGCTAAAGATTGTGAGGTGCCCGCTCTACACCTCCATCACAAACCACCTACAGCCCCACCACACACACCGTCAACTCACAGCTTTTCTTATATTCAAATTGGCATAACTTTGTTAATATTTACTTTTCAGAGCTCTAGTCATGGGAATTGAGCAGTACAACTTTCATCTAAATACATACTGTATTACAAAAGATATGCGACTTTGAAGTATAAAATCGTAATTTTGGGTCATAGCTTTTCTTATATTCAAATTGGGATAACTTTGTTAAAGTCGCCAGCTATCCACCGCGTGGAAAACAAACGAACTCGGAATAGTTAAGATTTGTGCCACAGGGTGGCCAAATGCGGCGGAGGCGACTTGTATATTAGATATTGGGAAATAGCGGTGCTCGCCGGCAACAGGCTCAGGATGATCTGCTGAGCCTGTTACCGTCGAGCAGCATTAATATCACGTCAATTTTTGGTTTAATTTGACCAAATTTCGGCAGCGGCATTAACATCGCTTCGAGTTTGTGGTTAATTTGACCAAATTTGACTTTTTGAGCATGTAATTCTGTTAAATATGAGAGCTTTGAATAGATTTGGGCCTAATATATTGCCACCAATATCGGGAACCAGCAACTCTTATTACTGTCTGAGCCTGTTGCCAGCGATCAGCGCTATTTGACAATATCGCCGCCGATTCAGTGACATCGGGGATTTGTTTAGTTTACATTCGTCGATTCGACAATATTAATATCGCCGCCAATGCGAAAGCGGCGTTAATATCACTTTGATTTTAGGGTTAATTTCATGAAATTTCACTTATTGCGTATGTAATTCTGTTAAATATGATAGTATTGAATAGATTTGGCTCTAGTATATGGACGCAGATGCGGCGGCGGCGATATTGTCAAATAGTGGTGCTCTCCGGTAACAGGCTCAGCAAATCCTTCTGATCCTGTTGCCGCCGAGCACTGCAATTTCAGCCAATCGCTGTGCAGCTTTTCCATTGCAAATGGCCGCCGCCTACGGGGGTGGCCATTTTGGAGACAACAAACTGCCTTTGCAGTTCAGACTAGCATGGCCCTGGTCCCCTACTCTCCCCACACATACCTGGTTCATTTAAACATAAAAACTAAACAAGGTTGTGCTTGGAGAGCATTTGTCAGAGTACGCGCAGTGTCCCAGCGAGCTATAGCTGGGCCCTTTAATATTTACTTTTTAGGAATATATAATAACCCTGTCACAGCTTTTCTTATATTCAAATTGGGATAACTTTGTTAATATTTACTTTTTTTAGAAATATATAATAACCCTTTCAAAGCTATAGTCATGGGAATTGAGCAGTACAACTTTCATCTAAATATATACATACTGTATTACAAAAGATATGAGAGTTTGAAGTACAAAGTCTAGATTTTGGGTCACAACTTTTGGCTGGTTTATTATAGAACAAAGGGCCCATAATTAGGCATATTTTATCAAATCGATGTAACTTTCATGATATTTACATTAGAAAAACTATATGACTCCCAAGTTTAAGGTCTCTCAAGCTCTTTCCATTGGAATATGTTCCATTGAGATAAAATGCATTTAAAATAGATACTCACATAGCTACCACAAGTACATGGTGACTCTTTTATCTAAACTGCACCCAGTGTATTAGGTACATCATGCACAGTGCAGTACTTCTAGACCAGGGGCCGTATGCAGGAGTCGGTGGTAGCGAGCCAAAACGGTGCTAGGCGGGAATTTCCTGGGTAGCAGGGAAAAGTGGTATGCACGAGTCGGTGATAGGCCTAACACCAAAAGCTTAACCGGTGTTACGTTACCCCTGAAAAATTGCAGGTTTACAGGCGGTGATAGGTACCAAATCTATTCAATGCTATCATATTTAACTGAATTAAACACGCAATAAGTGAAATTTGATCAAATTAACCCTAAATTCGAAGCAATATTAACGCTGCCGCCGGATCAGTGGCGATATTAATATTTTCGAATCGATGAATGTAAAGTAAACAAATCGCCGCCGCCGCAGCGACATCGATATCCATACTGTCCAGCGTCAACTAAAGATGGCCACCGCCGTCGCCGCCGTATCGGCGGTAATATATTTGGGCCAAATCTATTAAATGCTGTCATTTTTAACGTAATTACATACGCCATAAGTGAAATTTAATCAAATTAACCCTAAATTCGAACCAATATCAACGCCGCTGCCACATTGGCGGCGTTATTCATATTGTCGAATGGAGGGATTTCCCAAATCTATAAATAACTTCATGTTTAGCTATAATGTAAGTGTAATGTAAGTGTTACGCGTAAGTGTTACGCGCTCCTGCATACCAATTGACACAGTTCCTGACGTCGGTAATAGCTACACGGTGATAGGTGCTAACACCAAAAGCCGCTAACACCGACTCCTGCATACGGGCCCAGCAGGCTACGAATACGGTCACGTATGCATAGACACCGCTAAAGATACGTGAGGATGCCCACGTATGCCGAGACTTCGACTCTACAAATATGGTCGCGTATGTGTAGCCACTGCCTTTCTGTTAATTCAATGAGTTAAATAAAACGTAGTGTCTACACATACGTGACCGTACGGGTAGAGTTGAACAGGTGTACGTGCGTGCGCATCTGATCTGTAGGGTTAGGGGTAGGGTAGGGTTAGAGTTAGGGCTATTTCCACCAAATTAAAATCTTAATTTATTATATATATTTAAAGTTGCATGGTCCGATGCCATTTGATTTTTTGCCTTATTTTTTAGATAAATATATCAAATTGATCGTTACGAGCTACTAATCATTAGTCCGGAGTGATTTTGATTAAAGATGATTAGTTTTGAAGTAATTTGAGCTGAAAGAACCAAAAATAATTTCGACAAGCTTGTCAAAAGTCCTGTGGCTATCTATGACCTAGATGGTCATCTCACCGTGACCACGTGATGTGAGATGACCCTGCACAGTAGGCCTACTTGGTTGGGGGGAGGCTAATGAGGTCACAAGATTGGCCTAGTTGGTTAATGGCCTCCCTGCATAATGGGTGTTTCAAAGTGAGTGTCTAAAGGGGTGAGCTTATAAATTGATTGGTTATTCTGTATATGCTGTCCCAAATCATTAGCTAATACACCAATATCTAAGTTGAATATATAGGATCAAATGTAAGTAGTTGTTTTAATTTTGACAAAATTATATTTCATCGGACCATGCAACTTTAAGCAATGCGCATGTATGCCTAGACTCCGATTCTACCAGTACGGTCACGTACGCTTAGCAACTGCTAAAGATACGTGAGGAACGACCGCGCATGCGCACGTACGCCTAGACTTCAACTCTACAGGGCTGCGTTCAGGCTCCGTCTCGGAGGCGCCTCGGAGGCGCCCGTGACGTCAGGCTAGTCTGAACAACAATAGCAGTTGGTCGCCTCGAAAATGGCCGCCCCCATAGGCGGCGGCCATTTGCAATCGAAATGCTGCGCTCTGATTGGATGAAACCACTGAGCCCGGCGGCCATTTTCGAGACGCTTTTTGTCTCCAACCTGAAAAGGGAGGCGTCGCCGAGACGTCGCCGAGACAGACCCTGAACGCAAATAGGCCAAAAAGCATCGCCGAGACGTCGCCGAGGCGCCTCCGAGACGGACCCTGAACGCGGCCCAGGGCCCGTATGCAGGTGTCGGTGTTACGCATCCAAAACGCGTTTAGCGCGGGATTTCCGGTTTAGCGGGAGGATTTCCAGTTTAGTGGGAAAAATTCTGTATGCAGGAGGCGGTGTTACGCTAAACGCGCGCGTTTACGCTAAACGCGTTTCATAGCAGGTTTACGCCGGTGTTAGGATGGACTTGTTTATATATCGGCGGTACGTTGCGAGGCGTAATTTGCGAAGAGAGCGCATTATGCGTGATCGGACGCATCCCTTCGAAAAGTTTGACGATGTAGAGCTGTTCAAGAAATTCCGATTTCGTCGCCACGACATATTGGCCCTAACCGACTCAGTTTCACAGCATATAGAGCTGGCAAACCGATTTGGAGCTGTTCCACCACTCTTGCAGGTAGGCAGAGATGCATGTTTACGTTGGTTACAATTTTATAAGTCATTTGTTATATGTCACTTGTGTTTGGTTTGCTATTGTCGATATGCCTCATTGATGACCACACGATATGCCTCATTGATGACCACACTATGTGACACAGCAGCTTGGAATGGGCATTGCTTGTTGTATGTGACATGTACAGTAACGATCACTTTATCCATGCGCTACGGCGTAGGCTCAGACTGACTTACGTAGACACCGATGCACAAATAATTTCGGTATGAGGGCAAAATTGGCAAACCCCTATCCATATAAAATCAAAATGCAGCACTGGAAAGAGGTTGGGACTGGAAAGAGGTTGCCACGGCATTTGACATGAGACCAATAGTATCGGAATAGTTTGACTATTAAGTAAGTTATGGCCTTTCCCACCTATGACATTGATCATTGTTGATATCATAAATTTGTGCTGATATAAGTGACTAAAATCTTATGTGAAACACCTTTTTACATTGCGCATTACACTTACACTCTATGAACATCGTACTTACCTAAGAACATCTTACGTACCGCTAATTTTTTTTTTCTTATCAACTTACTGGAACTACTATTTTCCACATTTCTAATAGGTTATGATCGCCCTGCGCTTCTACGCGAGTTCCAGCTTCCAGGATGTGTGTGGGGAATTGATAGGTGTCGATCAATCAACCGTATCGCGCACTATTCCACGCGTAACGGAAGCACTACTCCGTCTACTACCCCAAAGTGTCATGCTTCCCACCCAGGAGGCAGCTGACCGCTCGAAGATAAAAATCTTCAACACACATGGCTTCCCAAATGTGTTCGGATGCATCGACGGCACGCAGATCCGCATACAGGCCCCCTCGGAGTATGAACACGAATTTGTTAACCGCAAAAATTACCACTCACTCAATGTCCAGGTAAATTTGACTATACATATATTTTTCCTATACTCAATACTAGCATTGTCAGTTCCAGTACATTTATGCCCACTCACCATCAGCTGATAATTGTCATTGTGTAATTTTAACTCGTGGCCCTACATGCTACGAACGCCTAGTGACGCTGTGGCATTACGGATGCTCAATCATACTAATTGATGTCCTGCCTTAGTACGTTGCTAGACTAGCCTTAATGTCCTTTCACTACAAACCTTCATCTATTGCACGTCTCTCTTCTATGCTGTGAAAGCACATCCATATAGAAACAATCGCAATACACACATTCTTCCAATCATAACATTCACTCTGTTTAATTTTTTTTCATGGATATTTTCCCTTTTTCTGTCAGGTGATTTGTGATGCGGACCTATGCTTCATCGATTGTATCGTAAAGTGGCCTAGCAGCGTCCACGATGCACGCATTCTACGGGAATCCTATCTTTGCGAGGCATTCGAGAGCGACCATAAACCGGTGAACGGCATCCTGCTTGGTGATAGTGGTTACATGCTGCACGATTGGCTCTTCACGCCTTTTCTCCATCCTAACTCACCACAGCAGCAAGCCTACAATAATCATCACTAGGCAGCTAGGTCTCTTGTTGAACGCTCAATAGGAGTACTGAAAAGACGCTGGCACTGTCTGCGTAGGCTTCGATTGGAACCGGCAAAAGCGTGCAACGTCATTACGGTCTGTATAATTCTACACAACAAAGCCCGCCAGCTTAACCTGGATGACCTGTCCGATTCTGAGTCGGATAATGAAGATGAGGCACACGGGGACGCAGCTATCGAAGCCGACCGGCCGCTAAACTATCGACAATCTGAGCGCGTCCGTTCGCAGGTAGGCAAAACTGCTCGCCAGCGAATGGTAAACTTTTTCTAAATGTGGCATGCAGCGCAAACAGGGGGAAACCGGTGGCAAGAAAATTGAGAAAACAGTGAATTTGTGAGGGAGTCTGTTTTATTGTACGATGTTGAAATATGGTATTATGTGTATTGCAACGGCCCAACCTCCCTCTCCAACTTTGCTATTTCCAACAGTTCCCGTCTATATTTCGCTTCGAGCAGCATTGTCTTTGCCCGCAGGGCGCGTTGTTGCTCTTCGAGTATTCCCGCCTGGGCTGTCTGCGCCCCAAGCTGGGCTTCGAGCAGCGCAGTCTTTGCCGCATTTTTCGTGGCCCCAGTTTTCAACATAGCAAGCAAGGCTGCCTGCTCCTCTTTGTCGACTGACACGTTTCCCTGTGTCCTGCCACGGCAGCTGCCACATCGGCGCGCCCACCTTTCCCGGGCCGTGAGAGGGGTGGAAGGCACCTCATGACTGTCGGCGCCACTGCCAGCGGAGGGGCCGCCTGTAAATATAAGTTCATTTTACGAAATTGTCTATAAGATGTCGCCGATATTTCTCATCGCAACATACTTTACGGGTGCTTTATATGTACATCGACTACATTATGAATATATGCACAGTGTGTAACCGTGTTCTTTATTAGTCGCGAAATGCGCATACACTCTGCGGGAAATGTGAAAGCTGACTTGTGATACCGTGCTACAGCACTGAGCACAACTGTGTTCAATATTACTATCGAAATGTGCTTACACTCTGCGGAAAATGTGAAAGGTGACTTGTGATACGGTGCTACAGCACTTAGCACAACTGTGTTCAATATTACTATCGAAATGTGCTTACACTCTGCGGAAAATGTGAAAGGTGACTAGTGTTACCGTGATTAAGCAGTTAGTACTACTGTGTTCAATATTACTATCTAAACGTCCATACACTCTGCGGAAAATGTGAAAGCTGACTTCTGTTACCGTGATTAACCACTTGTTACAACTGTGTTCTTTATTACTCTCTTTATTACTCTCGACACACGCATACACTATGCGGAAAATGTGAAAGGTCAATTGTGTTACCGTGATTAACCACTTATAACTATTGTGTTCTTTATTACTCTCGACACGCGCATACACTATGCGGAAAATGTGAAAACTGACTCGTCTTATCGTGCTTAAGCACTTACCACTACTGTGTTCTTTATTACTCTCGAAATGCGCATATACTATGCGGAAAACGTGAACGGTCAATTGTGTTACCGTGATTAACCACTTATAACTATTGTGTTCTTTATTACTCTCGACACGCGCATACACTATGTGGAAAATGTGAAAACTGACTTGTCTTATCGTGCTTAAGCACTTACCACTACTGTGTTCTTTATTACTCTCGAAATGCGCATATACTATGCGGAAAACGTGAAAGGTCAATTGTGTTACCGTGATTATCAACTTATAACTACTGTTTCTTTATTACTCTCGATTGTGTGTCAAGTAAAATGTTGACAACAAAACCAGCCCTTGAAAACAATTTGTGCTCTATTCTCATTTAGATAAAATACAAACCCTGATTATATTTACCTGATGGCACAAATAACGGCGTGGGCATGGATGTAGAGACAGGTGTTGTTGGCGTCTGGATCGACTGGACGAAATCTGGCTGGCTGAGCGTGAACGTTGTTACCGTTGTGTTGTCGGGCGCCTCTAGCTGCGTGTCAAAACCGATAACCTGCACATTGCTGGCGGTAGGCATAGTAGAGGGCCCTGCAAAAAGAATGTATGGCAATGTGAGATCGAACAAGTATTCATTACGTCAAGCGAATGGTGTATGGTTACCTGCCTTTTTTTGCGCGCTAACATGTGAGGCCATAAAGCCTATTGACCCTAGAAATTTGTTACTCATAAATGAAGTTCGCTAAAGTACAGGTTAAATTTGAAAGTTTTTTTTTTGTGTGACTTGTCTTCATCAAGCTAAAGATATGCTGTGCTCCAAATGAGACATTCACCGGTCACCTTTGTTACAAGTGGCCTGAGGAGCCTGGCCAACTAATTCGCATATACCAACACATATACGACTGTTTTCTGGATATACGGCAAGTGTACTCACTGGGAAAGCTAACCGGGCAGGGAGCTGGAATAGAGGGAATAAAGGGAAAGCGAATTAGGATACGACGTAAGAACATGACTATACAGCAAATATAGTTTTTAAGAATTTCAAGTTAGGAACAACGGATTACTGGAATAATATTTACCAGGTAAGAGTGTTCCTTTGCCAACATGAATAGGTTACTTAAAATAAAGTGTAACAAAGGAAATCTTGTTATGTTATATATGTAAACTTACCCGTGACGCCTGTGTATAGATTCGACTCCAATCCTATTATCTTAGCGACGCTCTCCTCGTAGGGGGGTGCTGTGTCGGGAGGGCCACCTCCAGTCTCCATTGCCCTTCTTTGTCTGTTTAGGACCTCTGATTTCATCGCCTTCCACTTTTCTTTTATTTCTGCGCGGGAACGTTTGGCTATCCCACACGCATTGATGGCATTGACAACCGTGTCCCACGCCTTGTTCTTTTCGGGGAGTGTTACCGTACTGTTAAAGGATGAGAATAACATCACCCTGCCCAGCATTACCTCGTCCAGGAGGATTTGGATCTCCTGATCCGCGTAATTCGCCTTCCTCTGGCGCTTGGCCGGCATGGCAGAAACTTCTGAATGAGCCATCGTCGTAGGTGTATTCGTAGCTGTAGTACTATGGGTGATAGTTGTGTTTTTCTTACGTTTTTTCTTCCGTGTGTCTGTGTTGGGCTTTTAGCGGCGCTGCTTTGTAGTGGTTGTGTGTAGAGATCACGTAGCAGGTACAAGTAGTCCTTTGTACTTGTAGTAGAAGTATTAGTAGTATGCGTAGTAGAAGTGGTAGTCGAAGTTGTAGTTGTAGTATGCGTGTTAATTGTATCGGGAGAAGTTATAGAATTATTACGTGTGTTGCAGACAACTTGCTCGTGTCACTCACACGGAAGTGCCGCTGGTGCCAGCAGAGAACATTTCGGGTACAGCGGTACCACCGGTAACAATATACAGCGAAAAGCACACGAAACAACACTCGTGGACGTCAAACAACGCGTATGGGGTGCTTACCAAGTCGATTGTCGAACAAACAAAATACAAAATAAGTAAGATTTGGTCAACTAACTAATGATTTGGAGTCCGTAATAACGCATCCGCCGTAAATGGGTCAAACCCAAACTCGCTACGAAGTAGGCCGCTGCTTGATCGGCGGCCATATTGTCAAATTCCGCTGCTCGCCAGGATCAGCGAAAAGGGGTTTCCCAAATCTATAAATAATTTCACGTTTAGCTAACACTGACCGTTTAGGCGCTCCTGCATACCACTTGACATATTTCGCCCGGTCGGTGTTAGCTATACGCGTTTAGCGGCTAACCTAAAACTCGCGTAACACCGTTTCCTGCATACGGCCCCTGGTATGGTCACGTACGGGTAGCCACTGCCTAAATAAAAACAACTTCATACTCCGTTCATGCTGTTGTGAAGCTACCAGTTTGTCACTTACCTACTTAATACATAAATATGAATTCAACTAACAGCATCAGCTAAATGTCTAATCATGAACCTACCTTTCCTTGCTAGAATAGACCCATTTACCAAATGTAAATAATGAGGAAAGACTGCAAGTGGCAGTGACAGCCATTTTGTAAATAAGAAAGCAAGGCTCGCAGCCACTTAAGAGCAAGGCAAGGCTCTCATTGGTTGACCTGTTGTGCCCAACAAGCATTTGTAAGATACTATCTGATTGGATCCGAGATCTGGAGTCGTGAGCGTGTGCCAAAAAGTGTCTCGGGTGATCCGAGTTGATTAATCGATTACGCCCTGAGTAACAGCGTAAGATTAGATGAGAGATCTGAAATCAGAACCAAAAATTTAATATGTAATGAATAAGCAATGCTAAGATACAGGACCGAGCTCTGCTAAATGCTCAGAGAATTATATATTTATCAACACGAGTATATTATTAACCAATCGCTGTCATCCGCCCTGTGTGCTGCGTAGCGAAGTTTGACAAGCGATTTCTGTTGCCGTTTCATAAGCATATTCAACGCTCTATGGAGCGGACAACTCTGGCGCAAACTTAACAGCATCCAGGGGAGACTCACCACCCCCCCACTCTACCCACACCCTGGCCAAATTGCAGCAGAACACAACAAAATGTTCACGGACAGAACAGACCCTGCAATCAACCTCCCTTATGCCCACCAACAAGTGCTCACCAGGAACTCCACCTGGAGAGCCGACCTCATAGACATTTCAACAGCCACACCATCCACCCATAATCTTGACACCCACCTGACCAGGGCTGAGCTTGACCGAGCCCTAGGCAAAACCACAAAGAAGACAACCCCGGGAGCCGACGGAGTCCCTAACACTGCATGGACAAAGTTATCTGCCACTAACAGGGAAACTCTCCTCCCCCTCCTCGACAATATCTTCCACAATGCGGACATACCCCAATCTTGGAAGGATGCTGATATCATCCCCATCCCCAAGAAAACCCCGGGCGAAGTCAGACCCATCTCCCTTCTCCAATCCCTCGGGAAGGTTAGTGAAAGAATTGTCCTCGCCCGTCTCCAGATGGTCACAGAAGACCCCACCACTGGCCTACCAGAGGAGGTCATCGGCACTCAGCACGCCGTCGCC
This sequence comes from Branchipolynoe longqiensis, assembly GCA_030323885.1. NCBI lineage: Eukaryota > Metazoa > Annelida > Polychaeta > Phyllodocida > Polynoidae > Branchipolynoe > Branchipolynoe longqiensis. The sequence continues at coordinate 9,910,258 of CM059187.1, forward strand.
ACCCTCATTGAGAGCATTTCCTATGGTCTTGGTACTGGACATGAAACTGCAATCATCTTCCTTGACCTCGAGAAAGCCTTTGAGCTCATCGACCACAGCGTGGTACTGACATCAATGGCTGATCTTGGCATTGCCGGCCGGCCTCTTGCATATCTCCGAAATTACCTCCAGAACAGGCGAGCCAGAGTATGTGTCCAAGGCACCTCTTCTCCCTACCTCAAACTAAAAAATGGTGTCCCCCAGGGTGTAGTGCTCAGCCCCCTCCTCTTCAATGCAGTGATGGCATCTCTCGTTAGGAGGCTTAAACAAGACCTAGCCACCCGAGAGATCACAGACACAACCATAGTCTGCTACGCAGATGACATCGCCATCACCTGCTCCCATGCGATCAATGCACAGGATCTCGCTGAGCAGGTGCTCCACCTGGTAGGAAACGCCTGCCGGGACCTTGGATTAAATATCTCCCCCACCAAGACCAAGATCATGCACATGTTCAGAGGTCAACCACTTCACCCCCTCTACCTAGATGGATCCCCTATCGAATGGGTCTCCACCTTCGACTACCTAGGTATCCGTCTAGACCGAGACCTGAACATGAGAGCCCTCTGCCGCCACTTGGCCACCAGAATGACCAACAGACTCCTCCTCACGAAGAGGATCTCCGGCTTCTCCTGGGGCGCCCCGGACAGTGTACTCGCACTCTTCTACCGCCAGGCAGTCCGCTCCCTCTTCGACTACGCTGCGCCCACACTCGCTCTCACAGCCCTCGGGCTTGACAACCCCCAAACTCAACTACCCAAGAACAAGATCTTTTTGAACGAGTTCCGGAAACTTGAGAACATCCAACACCGGGCTGCCAGGCTTGTCCTCCGTGTTCCCGGCACCACCAGGATCGAGATCCTCCTCCTTGAATCCGGCCTCCCTCCCCTCAACCTCCGAGGCAAACAACTTCTCACCACCCATCTCACAAGAACCCTTTCCTCAGGCCTTTCAACAACAATCCGCAGAGCCGCGGCCTACCTCCGAGATGGGACCCACGGTCACCCTCATATCTCCTACCGTCTCAAGAACGCCATCACCACCCTCAAGGACTCCCACGGACTCCACATTGCAGACTTCGCCCTGAGCCCTCTCAAGCCACCTTGGGTTTCCATCCCAGTGGAAACCCGAACCACCAACCTAGTTGCCGCCAAGGCGGCTTACACCACCCCAGAACTCCACTCCCTGACCCTCGAGGCCATAACTCAGGCGAAGGTGGAATTTCCTCTCGCAAAGACTGTCTACACCAATGGCTCCCTTAACCCAACATCAGGTAGAGCAGGAGCCGGAATCTTCATCCCCTTCTCCAACACAAAGAACACCACCAGGGTGTCAGACTTTGCTTCCACTCTCGATACCGAGCTCGCCGCCATTCACTTGGCCCTCGAAGACCTCCACAACTCAAGTGCCATCATCATTACCAACTCTTTGAATGCCATCAAAGAGATCGCCCACCCAAATGCCCGACACTCCCTTGCCGACGCAATCCATATTAAAATCTTCACCAGACATCAGGCACACCTCAAAACAGTCCTGCTATGGGTCCCCTCGCATATAGGACTGTATGGCAATGACCAGGCCGACTATGCCGCTCTAGCCGGTGCCAACCGAGCAGACGTAGAGACAGCCATCCTTCCATCCATCACCAAACTGGCCGCCGCCGCTTCTCGAGCCACCACCAAACTCTGGGAACGAGCCACACAGAAGGAACAAGTACGGAACCCTTATTCAATAAGCTGGCTCTGGTACACCCTGTCAGAACGAACATCCCCCATCCAGTCGGCCTTCCTGCTTCTACACAAGTCGCCATCAACCGCTTCAGGACTGGCTACCGCCGTTGGATTGATGTCCCCAACCTCCAGCGCTGTCCCTGCGGAACTAATATCTTTAATGTGGCCCACATACTCGCCTCATGTGGCACCATCGACAGATGTGCCATCAGCGACTTCATGGAGGATGCTGACCGCCAACTCAGCGACAATAGGGCCGCTCTGGCTATCCTCTCCAGGATTTCCAAGTCATCCTGGAACGCACTTGCGCGCTTCTACCGCCAGAATGCAGACATCATCAACACTGTCGGTCGCCCAATTCATGACATCGGGGACTAGCAGGCCCCACCTCATCGCCATAGCTGACTTGGTGCCACTACTAACTAACCACTAATTTTCACTGCAACAAACAGGTAACCCCACCCTCTGCCTAACTAATCCTCCTCACTTCACTTCTTCCTCTGGCCTTGGCCGGACTTACGGTGCATACCGGTGAATCTGGAGGGACTGAAGTTTTGATCCTGGTCGAGTCAAACCAATGACTTATAAAATGGGTACCTGTTGCTGCTAGGCGCTTGGCGTTATGAAATCAGGACAGGGACTGGGCGCACAGTGTCAGGATAATGTGACTGTGTGGGACATCGGGTCATGGCGCCGGTGGCCTGATTTCCCAGTGGGGCAGCACTATAAAGTCGCCATGAGTGCGCTCTGCTACAAGTCGGTGCACATCCTTGTATGGCCTAGGGTCTTACGGGGGTGTAAAACTACACCAACCACCCAGCCTCCCCCGGCCCTCTCAGAGGACTGTGGTTGGACTCTTAGGCTGCCTTGTTCTTCCTCCGCCCCCTCCCCCCTGCCCCTCAATTCCTCTGATCACTACACACCGGAACCCAACTCCCGACCACATGGGACTGCTTTCAGCGGTGCCCATTCAGTGCTGCAGATTTGCAGCCTTCAGCGCACCAATGCGACTGAAAACTCCCCAAAACAACAACAACAACATCTATGGAGCGACCCAACCAGCCACGGCTGTGACCCAACCAGCCACGGCTGTGACCCAACCAGCCACGGTTGAACTCGTTTGAACTTCTTTCAGCTACAAGGGTATTCGGGGTCAGCGATTGGTTAATAATATATCAAAGCAAATGCTAGCTGCCATAGAATTTTTACTCAAAATTAAAAGAAATAAAGAACAACTTGGCATAAGCATGGCGCACAAATGCAATATTATTACTTTATTGTGCATGTTATGTAGTAACATGAGTAATTCATAACAATTGGTCACCTCACATCTACTGAATTACTTGGTTGCCAAAAACAGAACAAGTTAAAACATAAGAACTGGCATAACTCACAGCTTAGATCTTATTATTCTGTACACTATGCTGACAGGCAAAGAAATAATCAAAAACAAAAAGTTATTAACCTTAATTTAGAAAAAACCAGTTATTTCATTTGGCTAACCAAGTAATTCTATTACATGGTGTGACGTATTCCACATAACTGGTTTGGGCTTACAAGTAATCTAATGGATAAACTGGTTAACTCATATTCTGGAGATACTGTTATGATAACATATAAAAGGAATAATATAAAAAAATTTAAAAAATGTCATAAACTATGAAATTAATTAATATAAGTTGATCTCCAACTGCTAGTGGATTTCTCAATGAATTTGAATTCCCAGTTCTTATATGCATGTTATATAACTCTTCAGTAAATTCTAGACTAGGATTTATTCATCTCTATTGTTCTCTTGTAAACTCACAAATGGGTGCAAACTTAGATGAAGTTCTATCTACTAATTAGATTGAGCTTCTAAGTAAAAATAATAGATAAACTGGGTTAACTCATATTCTGTAGATAGTGGTTTCATAGTTTCAAATGAAATCAATTACCTTGCAGATATGTATCTACTAAAATTTCTTAAACAAGAACTTAAATGATTTTAAATTGATCTCCAACGTTTAAATAGACAATCTCAAAGAATTAGAACTCCCAGTTATATCTGCATGTTATATAATTCATCAGTAATTTTAGACTAGGATTTATTCCTTCTTTGTTCTGTTATAAACTGACAAATGGGTTCAAACTGAAGTTAAGTTCTATCTATTAACTAGATTGAGCTTCTAAAGCATTATAATAGATAAACTGGGTTAACTCTTATTCTAGAGATAATGGTCTCATACTTTCAAAAAGAAATCAAATACCTTACTAATATGTATCTAATGAAATTTATAAACATGAACCCAAATAAAATTCAATCTCCAACTATTAATGGACAATCTCAAAGAATTAGAAATCCCAGTTCTATATATGTATGTTACATAAATCATCAGTAACTGGGTTAACTCATATTCTAGAGATAATGGTCTCCTAGTTTCTAAAAAATCAAATGCCTTGCTGATATGTATCTACTGAAACTTGTAAACTTGAACTTAAATAAAATTCAAATTGATCTCCAACTATTAAATGGACAATCTCAAAGAATCAGAATTCCAAGATCTATCTATGTATGTTATTTAAATCATCATTAATGTTAAAAACTAAGATTTAATTCATATTTCTTGTTCTGTATTAAAAATGCCAAAGAACTCTGTTAGAATGACTGAACCCACAACATAGAAGATCTCTGACTTTCAAACTGGTGTTGCCAGGTGATGTAAACAAAACTTGTATGCGTTGCCATATCCACTCAATTCAATCTGTGATCCAAGGACTTTGCATCTGTGTTGCTAGGTCCGGTAGTCAAGAAACATTCATGTCTCCAAGCACTCAAATCAAATGTCAACAACAATCTCCAAGGAAACCCTTAGTATATATAGAGGTGGAAAAACCTAGGCTCTCCAACTCACCTGGTCCTGGCACTCATACAGTAAACACCTGGAAGACGGTTTTTCCCCACCCTCCCTCCCTCTTGTACTTACGATATGGCTACTAGGGCTGAGTGTTAGAGGTTTTTCGGTTGAATCGAACCCGGAACTTTGAGTGTGTGTGTTTAATAACATAGCCTGTGTGTTCTTATGATATGACTTAAACTGACAAGTGATATAATACTTCTGTATACTTACAAATGATTGATGTACAAACCTATTTGCTACGAATAAGCTTGAAGATGTAAATAAATTATAAATTTACTCCCAGTCCAGTCTTTTGTTATGAATTATTACTTTATTCCACCGAAACGATGATCATATAACATATTGCAAATGGCGGCCCACATAAGAGGCGGCCATTTGCAATCGAAAAGAACAGCTCTGATTGGCTAAAATTATGGAAAGATCACATTATTATTTTAGTAGTTTCTTGTTCAGACATATTTACACATATATATGTATCTTTTGCACAGATTAAAGGGAGGAGATATTCGTTGCATATTACATACTCAAATAATGAAATTTAATTAAATTAACCTTAAATTCCAAGCGATATTAACGTAGCAGCTCGATCAGCGTCGAATCGCCGAGTGTAAACAAAACAAATAGCAGTGATCGCCGCAACGTGCGAAAATCCGCGCATGCGCAGAAGCCACGACAGGCCGCTGACGATGACCGGGCGCTGACAATACGACCAGTGTAGCAGGAAATCGCAAACCCTGTAAATCGCAAACCCCCACTTGTGATTTCCTAGGAAATCGCAAACCCCCATGCCATATATGGGCATGGGGGGTTTGCGATTTCCTAGGAAATCGCATATCCCCCCTGGAGATCGCAAACCCCCCATTCGACGGCGGCGGCGATTTGTTTACTTTACGTTCGCGAATTTAGGGTTAAATTGGTCAAATTTCACTTATTTGGTTACCAATTTAACCCTAAATTCGAAGCGTTATTAAGGCTACCGCCGCATTGGCGGCGATATTACTAGTTATATTTTCGAATCGACGAACGTAAAGTAAACAAATCGCCGCCGCCGCCAGTATGGAACGCGACGTCGATGCGGCGGCGATTTGTTTACATTACGTTCGCCGATTACGGGCCGTTTTAACGGCGCCGTTTAGTAATGCTGCAGTCCTGCAGCCAGTGACCGCCAGGTCACGAACCCCCCAATAATAATAGTTCGCCGATTAATATCGCCGCCAATGCGGCGGTAGCCTTAATAACGCTTCGAATTTAGGGTTAATTTAATGAAATTTCACGATTTGAGTATATAATTCTGTTAAATATGGTCGCATTGAATAGATTTGGCCCGAATCGGTCCCAAAACACAGGGGGGTTTGCGATTTCCAGGGGGGGTTTGTGATTTCCTAGTAAATCGCAAACCCGGGGGTGTGCAATTTCCAGGGGTTTGCGATTTACTGCCACACCGGGAAAACAAACGAACTCAGAATAGTTCAGATGTGTGCCACAGGGGTGGTGCATGCTTAGTACTGAACTTTTCCACTTGGTGGTGCACAAGAGAGTGACCTAGATTGTTGTGCTGGGTGAGTGGAGGTATTTTCAATCTTCTTTAGAGTAGTGCAATGAGGAAATATATTTGCGTAATGTAAAATATATGTTAGTACAATTACATTGCATAATTCAATGAGAAACAGATATAGATGAAAAACATTTTGTTGTTGTTGAATGTAAAAAATGTTCTGCAATACACGATAACACGGTTTGGCCTTATATGGGCATGTCCTAATTTCGCGAGAACGAGGCCACTTCCGGATATAGGTAAACAAAGCGTGATATAGCCTTGAGTTTGCCGGAACGCACAGTGCAAATCGTTAGTTTTATTCAAAAATAATAGAAATTCAGAACCCTAACCATATCAATTTAATATAATCATTTTTGTAAACATGTTTTCTATGTGTATTCCAATCAGTTTGTTTCTAGGTGTTGTACTTTTAGAGATATTTAACTTTTTCTCTCTGAAGATTGCTCACTGCCATTGACAATGCATTGAGTATGCCGGTACGAGCAGTGCAAAACGTCAGTTTGATTCAAAACTAATAGAAATCCAGAACCCTAACTATATCAATTTAATATAATCTTTTTTGTAAACATGTTTTCTATGTGTATTCCAATCAGTTTGTTTCTAGGTGTTGTACTTTTAGAGATATTTAACCTTTTCTCTCTGAAGATTGCTCACTGCCATTGACAATGCATTGAGTATGCCGGTACCAGCAGTGCAAATCATTAGTTTTATTCAAAAATAATAGAAATCCAGAACCCTAACCATATCAATTTAATATAATATTTTTAGTAAACATGTTTTCTATGTGTATTACAATCAGTTTGTTTCTAGGTGTTGTAGTTTTATAGATATTTCACTTTTTCTGTAAAAAGAATGCTCACTGCCACGCTGGTGATACTGCCACGCGCGTTTGTTTACCTGCGAACACGAAGTAGGTCAAGATGGCCGCCAAACCGTGTTTAGGTGTATGGGTGAGGTTTGAACCCACCCAACCAAACAACTTCATTACAAGTCCAACATTCTAACCAGGCAGTGTTACTGTTAGTTATCAAATCTATTCAATGCTATCATATTTAACAGAATTACATACACAATAAGTGAAATTTTACCAATTTAACCCTAAATTCGAAGCGTTATTAAGGCTACCGCCGAATTGGCGGCGATATTAATAGTTATATTTTCGAATCGACGAACGTAATGTAAACAAATCGCCCCCGCCGCCGCATCGACGTCGCGTTCCATACTGGCGGCAGCGGCGGTTTGTTTACTGTACCTTCGTCGATTAGAAAATATAACTGTTAATATCGCCGCCAATGCGGCTGCTGCGTTAATATCGCTTCGTTTTTAGGGTTAATTTGCTTAAATTTCACTTATTGCGTATGTAATTCTGTTAAATATGATCGCATTCAATAGATTTGAGCTAAATATATGGATACAAACGCAGAGGGATTTCCCAAATCTATAAATACATTCACGTTAAGCTAACACTCACCGTTTAGGCCGCCATGCATACGTTTTCGAGGCCGCCGATAAACGGTGATAGCTACCCAGTGTTAGAGCCTTAACACCACACGCCACTAACACCGCTCCATGCATATGGGCCATATGCATGAAGCAGTGTTAGCGAGCCAAAACGCGTTTAGACGGGATTTCTGGTTTAGCGCCGAAAAGTCGCTATGCATGGAGCAGTGTTAGGCCTAACACCACAAGATTAAACTAGGTTAAGCTAAACCAGAAAATATCAGTAGGCCACAGAGACCACACATGGATAAAAGTCTCAGTTCAGGCTATTGGTGAATACACGATGCCACGGTTTGGCCATATTGACCAATTTCATGTGACGTTAGCATGGGTATCTAGGTCAGTGCTGGCTGCAGGATGACACACTGTCACACTACTAACTCAATGGCTATGAGCAATCTTCATAGAGAAAAGGTGAAATATCTCTAAAACCATACCACCTAGACACAAACCGCTTGAAACTCATATAGAAAACATATTCAACGAATAGATTATATTAAATTTATATGGTTAGGGTTCTGGATTTCTATAGATTTTGAATAAAATCGACGTTTTGCACTGCGCGTACCGGCAAACTGCCCGCGAAGGGTAAAATACGGCAATGCTATGTCTATGTGGAGCTTTTATTTTTGTAAAATAAATTTAAAAGATTTAATTGGATCGATTAAAAATATCTTAATGCGCGATTGAAGAGGAAGATCTGAAGTATTTAATGTACCCTAAGAGCAATTTACGCTGAAACTATTAAAAACAAGAGATAATAGTGAAAATTGGGATATTCTCAGTGTCAGTGCCAGTGCATTGTCAATGGCCGTGAGCAATCTTCATATGCCCAAATCTATTCAATGCGATCATATTTGATAGATTTACATACGCAATAAGTGAAATTTATTCAAATTAACCCTAAATCCGAAGCGAAATTAACGCTGCTGCCGCAAAGCCGGCGATATTAATATTTTCGAATCGACGAATCTAAAGTACACAAATCGCCGCCGCCGCAGCGACTGGAGGGAGAACTGAGACTATTAATTATGTGTGGTCTCTGTGGCCTAGTGGTTAGAGTGTTGGACTTGTAATCTGAAGTTGTTTGTTGGTGTGGGTTCAAACCCCATTCACAGCAGAGCCTTTTTTACATTCATCAACATAAAAACGTTTTTTCATCTATATCTGTTTCTCATTGAATTATGCATTGTAATTGTACTAACATATATTTTACATTACACAAATATATTTCCTGATTGAACTACTCTAAAGAAGATTGAAAATACCCCAGTTTTAAGCTGTGTTTACACGGGCAAAGTTAAAACGATCTAGACAAGGCGATTTATATGAAGCGTTTTAGTGTCGCGTTTACACGGGCAGAGTTTCCAAGTGGGTCGCGTCTACACGGGCAGGACTTAAACCGTTTCACGGCGGAAGTGCACATCTGCGCATGTCAGGTTCTGTCACCAAAGCAACATGGCGGAGAACGTAGCGAGAGAAGCGATTCCAACACGGGAGCAGGAGATTTTTGTCCGTAGCGCTGGCAGAATCAGAGGAATCATGAGGCGGTCGTCCAGCAGAGCAAGGCGATTTGCAGAGTGGCAGGAAACTCAACGGCGACAGTTTGTCATCCTACTGATGACGCTCCTGGCTGTGCAAGAACGGCCGGAAAGGGTGTTGTGGTCGCGGCAAAGGTAGGCACTCAAGTTGTTTACACACGTGTTGACGTAAAGTCGCCTTTACAGCCTGTCTTCAAGCTGTATCCAGTGGAATATGGTTTATTGTCATAACATGTTGTGCAAAGAACTACGCAGATACTTACCTGCGCCGATCACGGTCATAAATAGCAGTAAATATCTCTAAATTCTATCTTTGCGCATATGTTTTGAGACTAGGCGATAACCAACTCCCATTCGAACCAACTCCCAATATGTTTTGACGTCAGCGACAGAGCAAGGGTTGTTATATGTGATATACATGTGCATATCCTATTTTATTTGGTTTAAGACAGCATATTACATTGATAGAGTACGTAGAACAAAACTTTATGGTTTCAAACTATAGTTCATATAATAGAGGGGGTGTAATGCCGTCACACGGCACATTTCGGTGGCCATATTGGATGACATACAGAAGGCTTGCAACTGCCTACACTGTGTTTCTTTATTGATTGGTTGGTTGATTGGTTGGTTGCTTTGTTTGAGACTACACATAATAACCCCTGTTCACACGGTCCAGTTAATTCGAATCATATAAATCGACTTACATAGTTTGGCTCACATTTGCGCTGTTTAGGCGGATTAATGACGTCACACCCATGCGCACTCGTTTTGTTCCGGTTGATTGCGCCGATTTGCCATTCACTCCGGAGCGTTACACGCGAGTGGACGTGAACCCACCAAAAGCATGTGCTCTTCGTTCAACGACGCGCAAGAGAGGATGCGGCGTGACAATTGGGACGACCGGGAAGTCCGACTACTGATCAAATTGTGGTCGGAATCATCAGTCCAACGCGAGCTGCAGGAATCGGGAAGGAATATCGAAATCTATCGCCGGATCGCCACCCGACTCAGCGGCCTGTGTGGGGGAGGACGGGGAGACAGGGATGCGACCTCATGCCGCTCTAAAATCAAGTCGCTGACCCAGAGTTACCGGAAAGTTAAGGAGCATAGAAAGTATGTATGTATGTATGTGCGTATGTTTGCTCTGTTAACAATACAATTGCCGTTCTCTATAGTGTCATTGTGTTTGGGTAAATACATTCCTATAGGCCGCGATCGTTCAAAACCGATTCTGGCGGCCATTGTTTTGGATGCGAAGAAACCTGTGTAAGCACCGGCGACAAAAGTACACTGATTTCCTAAATGCTGCCGGGGATACTTGTAGAGGGAGAGAGTTTAGGTATTTTGGGGTTATTACACAGGACGGTGGTCATTAACTAGCTAATCTGATATGGGCCTGATTACACCACGTATGTACTGATTATATTGATAGGGGGGCGGGCCATTTATAGATGAAAAACATAAATGTAATGTGTTTAAGCAACCCTTTTCCAGTGTAACGAATGTGTTACTATAATTTTCTTTTCCACTCTGACCACCAGGGGTGGCAAGACTTTCCGCTACTACAGTGAGATACATTCGATCCTGGGCACCTATGCAACAGTCGACACCGTCGCTCACCAAGCAGGTAAGGGCAAGCGTACCGTCTAGTGGCATGAATCATTTTACATGCAACTAAAAGTTGTGTCCACTGATCTGTACATTACTTACAATTTGGGGGACATCAATACTTGCAACATCATCAGATGTTAAAGGTTCCCTCATATAACTTCCAAACATCTCTTGTGCAGGGGTTCAGCACCACATACAATATCGTACAATATCATGTATCCTTTGTTCTCCAGAAGACGAGCCAGACGATCCCGAAGAGGTTATTGTGGGGGCCGAGGAGGAGGTGGCGGCGGATGAGGACGTGGAGGTCGACAGGGACAGTGAGGCGTCGTGGCCCTCACAGGTTCAGCCAGCTCATCCAGCTCCCGGGGGCAGCCAGTGCAATGCAGCCACTCAAGGACCACAGCCAGGTAGGGATGTTTCTATTAAATGTAATCTACGCGCTAATGTAACATCAACGCGCAAAGCGCTAACTATATTGATTTTCCTCTTGTTGCAAAGATCCACCTTAAACCGACTTACGTTAAAACGGTTCAACTTTTTGAACTCACAAACTGATTTATAGGAGTCAACTGAGGACAAAATGATGTAGCGACTCTTTTGCGCAAACGTATAACCAGATTGAAGGGGTGCTTTTGTGACCGGGGATTTTTCCAACGGTGTACGCCAAAAACAGTGCGATAAAAAACAAGATTTTTTCTATTACAGCGACCCGCCGCCCTAAAGGCAAAGGCAAAGGCAAACGCTCGGGGAAGACTGGCCGCTTCATGGAGGCGCTGGTCACCAAATTTGTGGAAAGCCAGCAAGCGGCCGCCGCCCTGCTGAACGCGAGGGAGGACCGGAGGGAGGAGCGGCGGGAGGCGCGCCTCCAGAAAAGACAGCGGCACGAGGAGCGCCTCCTCCAGATGGTGTTAAATGTTCACCATCCCACTCCTCCCACACCTCCCACACCGAATGCGGCGCCGGCGCAACAGTTCAGAAGCGCCACGACCGAAGGGGTCACCCGAATCACCCTGGTCACCCCCCATAACTATCCGGCTGCTGGACCTTCCAGCAGCAACCCTGATAATTCTTATTACGAGTTGTGATTTATCATATTATCATATTATCATATTATCATATTATTTTAACACTGCAGCAAGAACATTTCATTTACATAATTGTTTCTAATCAACACATTTTTCCACCACATCATGTTTACTGGTTCCTTCAACTATCCTACTGTAATAAATTGTTATAGTAGTTCCCAATATTACAGCTTTGTTGCATTTGTTTTAACGACTCCATTCAGCTCGGGACAGGCGGTAGTTGATACATCCACCATGTTTAGTTGTAATTCGCCTCATCTACTCCGACTCAACTAATCCGCCTTATGTAGTGGATTACTTTGCATTGCTCAATTGTGATTATTGTTGGCCTTTACTCAGTATGGGCTTCCCTTTACAGCTGAATTGAACAATATAACCAGTTTCTGACAGAGTTAGAAAACCCCGTCACTTGCTTATTAATGCACCTATTCACCTAAAAGTGGCGTAATTCTAGATTATAAGTCAGGGCGATTTATGTAACGCGATTTATATAAACCGATGTTCCTGATCCGATGTAGGTACTACAGCAAATATGTTAGTGGTTCCTTGGTCCTCAACCATACGGGTAAGTTTTTGCCGCTTTATATAACCCCAGCTACCTGAAAATAAGTTGTCATGATGTTGTCGGTTTATCTACAATTCTTCCCCCCTCACTACTTTTGTAGGTCGTCGCACTGGTGGCGGCACATCGTTCTCGCTACGTTTGCCGATCAACAATGGGTCGAAAACTTCCGTATGCGCAGGGCCACATTTGACCACATTGTGGCTCAATTGCGCAACCACATACAGCGAGTCGACACCAACATGAGGAGGTACAGTGATATTGGACGCTATATAACAACATTGTGCACATATAGATACTATTAACAGGCTATTATTTGTCGGGTTATCTAGCCTCAGCTGCGTGGGGTCGACGGTAGATGCTTATTCGCTACAATATTCGCTTTACATAAATCGATTCATATAAATCGGCTCATATAATTAGCCGTGTGTGTGACCAATGTTCCGTCCGCTTATCTAGCCTTCTGTACCGTTTGGGCAACGCTAGGCGAGGCGCATTCGGGCTGAATAGTTGCACATTGTCCGTTTTACATAAATCGCTTCATATAAATCGGCTCATATAACTTGCCTTGTTTGTGACCCATTTCGAGACCGCTTTTCTAGCCTTCTGAAACGTTTGGCCAATGCTAGGCGAGGCGCATTCGGGCTGAATCGTTTCACAAACTTCGTTTAATATAAATCGATTCATATAAATCGACTCACTTAAATCGACTCATATCAATACTTGTTTGTACTCTGTTTAACAATTCGCCTGCTTATATGGTTTTGTTTGGATTTTCACCATTTTCAGGTGCGTTACGGTGGAAGTGCGTGTGGCAGTGACCCTATGGTTGCTGGCAACAGGCTGTAGTTTCCGCAGCGTGGGCCATCTGTTTGGCCTAGCAAAGTGCACCTGCTGCGTGATATTTCACGACACCTGCGCCGCCATCGTGCGTGTCCTGCTGCCGCAGTATATCAAACTGCCCAGTCCTGCGCGCTTGACCGAGATCACCGAGGGGTTTGCAACACGGTTTGGCTTCCCGAATTGTGCAGGCGTGATAGATGGAACGCACATCCCCATCGTGGCCCCCCACAAGCACCACACCGACTATCATAATCGCAAAGGTTATTACTCAATTGTGGCGCAAGTGATGTGCGATCATCAGTATCAAACATTGAACATTGCTGCTGGCTGGCCAGGAAGGGTCCATGACGCGCGTGTGTTGGCGAACTCCTCTATTTTTGCTAAAGCCGAGGCGGGTGTGCTGTTCCCCGACAGGCCCCTACAACTGGGAGGTACGACGGTGCCTCTCGTGATTCTCGGCGACCCGGCCTACCCTCTGCGTCCCTGGTTAATGAAAGCGTACTCTGACACCGGGCGACTGACCAGGGACCAGATCAACTACAACTACAGGCTGTCGCGCGCAAGAATGTGTATTGAAAATACCTTCGGGCGTTGCAAAGCCCGCTGGCGAATTCTGCTAAAACGGACGGACATTCGGACTGAAGACGTGACGAACGTGATCCTTGTGTGCTTCACATTAAACAATATATGTGAAGTACACAAGGAGGCTTTCAACGTCGACTGGGCCGACGCTGCCAACGAGGAGGAAAATCCACAAACGCACAACGTGGCGCACGACGTGGAAGGCGAAGACAATGGGGGTGAGATCCGCGAGGCATTTGTGAATTATTTCCGTGCATAAACAATAAGTGGTAGATGTGTGTTAACAAGGCCGATGGCAAATAGACTGACATACGGGCCAATTTCAAACCGAATTAGACAAATCGATTTATATGAACCGATTTATATGAACCGCTTTATATGAAGCGTTTTAGTTGTGCCTGTGGTATGTAATAACCCAACCACTAAAGACATATCTCCCCTGGATTGTGGAACACTTGCCTACATTGTGGTGTTGTTGTATTTGTACGTGTCTAAAAAACAATGAACAAACGTGTCATAAACGGAAATACTGTTACCTTTTATTGCAAGCCTAAGTAGCACAGGTAGATATGATGCCCAATCTGTACATATAGACAAATAACAGTGTAGTAACAATAGATAAATGATAGCTAAATTTTGACTGTACTGTTTCCTAAAGTGCCCTAAGTTAGATAAATATATGCTAGCTGAATTTAGAATATCCTGTTTCCTAAAGTTCCCTACCTACGAAATGGAAATAAATGACGTTAATTAGAACGTTAAGATATTTACACATTACTGATATTCGTAGAAACTGGTATTAGGGCTGGGAGTGGAGGTTTGATGCTGGCCATGTTGGGGTGTGAGGAGGGTGATGCGTGTAAGGCCCTCCGTGGTAGCATTTTGAAAGTGTTGGGGGCAGACGGCCGTTGCGCCGACATCATCATGTGCATCATGTTCTCCTCGTGCTTTCGCTGTTGTGCCTGGTTGGCAATCTCCCGCTCCTGCCGCCTCTCCTCCAGCTCCCGATCACATTGCTCCCGCCTCTCCTCCACTTGCTGTTGTAGTTGCTCCCGCCTCTGCTCCACTTGCTGTTGTTGTTGGTCCCGCCTCTCCTCCAGCTGCTGTTGACGCTCCTGCCGCCTCTCCTCCATGTCCAGTTCATGTCGCGTCCTCCTCTCCTCCATCACCATGTCCCTCTCCATACGCCTATCCTCGTGGTCCTGATAAACTGTAGCTGCGTCTTTTTGGGCGCCTATGAATTGCGTGATGAGGTTCTCCATCACACGCTCGTTTTTGCCAACAGCCTTTCCCTTTCGTGCGCGCACGGCTGGAATATAAACATAGTGGGTATTTAGTAGAATGACAATGTGATGTAATGACAATGTGATGGAATAGTTGATGCGATGTACAAACGTTGAGAGAGTAAGCCGACTGAGCCTAATAATAAGTTGGTTTACAGTTATTTGTTTGCTGCTGTTTTCGTCAATAAGGTGACAAACATGTGTTTATAATTAACCCCGGAAAATCATGAGGTGGTACTGACCAGTGAGGTGAGGGAACCGTGTAAAGTTACTGAGTCGTGTAATGCAATGTCTACAAATATCCTTACTCGGCTGTGTGGCCTTGTTGCGAGGGGGGGTAGGCAGCACGGAAGCCGTTTCTGAGGGGGTCCCCACCTCACTCTCCTGGTCTACCTCAACCTCCACCTCGACGTCCACGAGAACATCATGGCCAATTTCCTCCTCCGCCCCCACCACCAATTCTTCTGTGTCGGTTTGTGGGTCGGCTTCTGTGTCTGCAATAACAATACAAAGTACAGTGTGGCTGCTATGACCAATATCGTTCACATAGAAAAGTTGCTTGAAAGGGACGGCTAACGCGATGTAAGAACGTCGTTTCCTGTGAACGGTTCACGCGCAACATGAGGTGACGTGTACTATTTGTCGCTGTTGTAACTGTCTGGCAAGGCGAATGTGAAAGGTTTAAATTTGGTGTAATATTTTCCGTACTTTTAAGTGTCCGGTGAGGACATAAAGTTCCTTGACGGGTACGGCTAAATCGATGTAATAAGGGCGTTTCATGCGAAACGATTCAAGCAAGAATCTTACCTCCGTCCACGGACATGCGGTCGCTGTCGACGCATCGGAGAGGAACAGCTGTGGGCCTTGTGCCGAGAATGGCATCCAGTAGCTCAAAGTAGCGGAACGTCTGTGGGGCTCGGCCACTCCTGGTGTAAAAGCATTGGGAGATTATAACCGAGAATAGTAAAGATTTGATGAAATGCATACGCTGTGTAAACAAGTATGATAGTTCTTTTGTCCACATTAAAAATAAACCATCAATTGCTAATGGCGAGTGTAACTTTAAGACTTTTGTTATTACTTTCTTTGGTTATTACTTTCATGGGCCCCTGCAGCCTTTTTTTAAATTTAGCACAATTATTACTAAAATCTGTCGTGTTATCATATAGGCTACCGAGTAGCATTGAAGCAGATAACAGCGATGCTGAATGCAAACACCAATGGTACCTTATCACATAATATCCGGCTTTCTTAACATTTAAACGTTAAATCGCTGGGGTACTGAGGAATCATTTTTTGTTTTCGCATTCTCTGCAATTTCACCAACTCTGTGCCTGTGTGGATATTCAGTTGATACTGGAGACACAGTTATTACTTGATATACCAAACTAGAACTATTCCAAACTAGAACTATTTCACCCGTATTTACAACACTTACTTGTTGTTGTCGAGGCATTTACGATACGCGTGTGTCAGGCTCTTTATCTTGCTTCTGCAAGCCACCACGTTCCTCGCCGTTCTCCCGCCAACACAACCCCGAGTCAATCTGGCGGCCAATCTCCGATATATGTTGATGTTGCGGCCACAACCCTCCAGTTCGCGCTGAATGGTATCGTCACCCCACAGAGTGATTAGCAGCTTGACCTCCTCGTCATCCCAGTTGTCGCGTCTGGTATTCTCTTTTGTTTGCCCACACGCACTTGTTGAAGCCATGGTTGAAAAGGTGAAGAAAGTCCTGTAGCAATCGTCGCGAGCAAAACCGGTGTCGTCGCGAGCAAAACCGAGTGAAAAAAAACTAACCGCTGGACTGCGCATGCGTATGACGTCATGTAAACGCCTCAACTATAACGCAACCGTTTACACGACCATCGACAAACCGATTCATATAAAACGCTTCGTATAAACCACCGCGCGAGGTGGTATAGATGAAGCGTTTCATATGAATCGATTCAGCCCTAAAACGCCACAGCATTGCGTTAACACGGCAAATGTGAATCGATCTAGGCAAGGCGTTTCATATGAGGCGTTTTAAATCGCCCGTGTAAACACAGCTTTACTCTCCCTTCTCTCAGCCATTTTAAAAACAACAGCTGCCAGCTAGTACCAGGCTCAGAACTGACCCACTTCTGGTGGTGAACTGGGTCCCCTACTCTCCCCACACATATTGGGTTATTTAAACATAAAACCCAAACAAGGTTGTGCTTGGAGAGCATTTGTCGGAGTACGTTCCCGTCGCCAGCGACCTATATCTGGCCCCTTTAAAGTGCTTGAAGTATATTTTTAATTTATCAACATTGACTTCTGTTTAAATCACACAATACACGATAACACGGTTTGGCCATATATTCGCGAGAACGAGGCCACTTCCGGATATAGGTAAACAAAGCCCTGATAGCCTTGATTTTGCCGGAACGCACAGAACAAAGCGAGAACCCTAGCAATATCAATTTAATATAATCTTTTTGGTAAATATGTTTTCTATATGTATTCCAATTAGTTTGTTTCTAGGTAGTGTAGTTTTTGAGATATTTAACGTTTTCTGCATGAAGATTGCTCACTGCCATTGACAATGCATTGCCGAGATTGCGTTTGCCGGTGTGGTGGTTTCAGCGGGTTCCCGTGCTCAGAGGTGTCCCTCGCTTCTGCGCTGCTTCTGCGCATGCGCGGATTTCGCATCAACTCGGGTCACCTGAGCCACTTATTGGCGCATGCGCACATCCTACAAACTCGGGTCGAATAATCGAATACGCTTCTCCGCGCTCGGGTGGACAATCTTTTTTTTTTTTTTTAATAACCGATAAAAATACAGCAAAATAGGATTTAAAGTATTTTATGATGGCCCAGTTTACCTATATTTCCATTTAATTAATCTAAGTTATTCTTTTTATGCACATGGCACGTGTATTTGTCGACTCCACTCGCCGTGTTCTATTTGAATTTCTGACGACTCGGATGACCCGAGTCGCCCGGGTCGTGTTAATCGATTACGGCCCGTTGATGCGAAATCCGCGCATGCGCAGAAGCAGCGCAGAAGCAAGGGACACCTCTGAGCACGGGAACCCGCTGAAACCACCACACCGGTACGCGCAGTTAAACCGTTAGTTTTATTAACAATTAATAGAAATCCAGAACCCTAACCTTATCAATTTAATATAATCCGTTTGTTAAACATGTTTTCTATGTGTATTCCAATTAGTTTGTTTCTAGGTGGTGTACTTTTAGAGATATTTAATGTTTTCTCTCTGAAGATTGCTCACTGCCATTGACAATGCATTGAGTATGCCGGTACCAGCAGTGCAAAACGTCAGTTTTATTCAAAATGAATAGAAATCCAGAACCCTAACCATATCAATTTAATTTAATCTTTTTGGTAAACATGTTTTCTATGTGTATTCCAATCAGTTTGTTTATAGGTGTTGTACTTTTAGAGATATTAAACTTTTTCTCTCTGAAGATTGCTCACTGCCAGTGGTGATACTGCCATGTGCGTTTTGTTTACCTGCGAACAGGAATTAGGTCAAGATGGCCGCCAAACCGTGTTATGGTGTATATCAGGACTTAAAGAATGGGAAACTCATCCTGCAAGGGTATGCTCAATATTAGACCCAGTGGGGGCCGCCATTTGCAATAAAAAAGAATGGCTCTGATTGGCTGACACTGAGAGCTGTTCTCAGCCAATCAGAGCTGTTTCTTTTATTGCAAATGGCGGCCACCATAGGGGGCAGCCATTTGCAATAAAAAAGAACAGCTCTGATTGGTTCTTTTCGATTGCAAATGGCCGCCCCAATACAGGGCAACCATTTGCTGAAACCACTGAAATCATTTGACTGATCCTCTTCTTTCGGGTGGAAAGTGAACATACTGTTTTAAGTATGTTTCGTATAGCCTATTGTACTGTAAGATCTGTGCACAAAATGGTGGCGCTTTGCAGGTTGTCGGCACGCATTTTTAGCCTGGGCCAGACATCGCCGTCACTACGGATAACTTCTAAATGGTGTACTGGCCAGATTGACACCACCCAAACTCATCATTTTGCATCGTATTTTGACGCAGCAAATACACAGGCTCTCGAATCAATTCAACGAGATATCGATGTTGTAGAGGATTTTATTACAGAAGAAGAGGAACAATCTCTTGTCGATGAAGTAGAACTACAGTTAAAACGTCTTCGGTATGAAAAAGACCACTGGGATGACGTGAGTCAAGTCTACAGTTTTCTTTACTTTGTCTACTTCTTTAGCCCCGTTCACACTTGCGAGTTGAGTCGGCTTAACTAGTTCGCCTCCTATAGTTCGCCTCAAATTGGTCATGTGAACGTGATTTTAGGGCGACTTAGGCATGAGCCGAATCACCAAGTTCGCTTCAACTTGAAGTTCAAGTAAACCACCTCTCGAAGTAGTATAGATGAAGCGAACTAGCTTAACTTCCTGAAGTCAGCCCACCTTGCTTGTGTGGACAGTACCGGTTTACTTGAGGCGGATTAAGCACGTCACACTATATATATAATTTGGTCTATGAACTAGCTAGAGGTGCACAGTTATTTTTTATATCATTTATTTTTAGGGTTTCACTGCCCAGCAGAAGTTTTGACCGTTCCAAAACAATACGACTCAGTCTATACATATCTAGGTCGAACCCACACTCTCTCGTGGTGACGTCGATGAACCGAAACTGGCGCTGGTTAGTATGGACTTGCTCATGCGCAGAGATCGATTTCCGCCTTAAACCGCCCCAAGTACTGCTTGTGTGGACAGGACGCCTAGTTCGCCTCCTCTAGTTCGGCCTAAAGTTGTGCTGTATGAACGGGGCTTAGAGCCGTGTTCACATCAGCGCGTTAAGTCACCTCAACTAGTTCGCCTCCTATAGTTCGGCTCACATTCGCAGTGTGGACGCGACCCTAAGGCGGATTAGGGCTGATTCGCCTCAACTAGTTTGCCGCATGTAAACCGCGTCGCGAAGTAGTCTAGATGAAGCGAACTAGCTTAAGTCGGCCCACCTAGCTTGTGTGGACTTTAGCGGTTTACTTGAAGCGGATTAAGCACGTCACACTATATAATATAATTTGGTCTATGAACCGGCTAGAGGTGCACAGATATTTTGTTCATCATTTATTTTTAGGGTTTCACTGCCCAGCAGAAGTTTTGACCGTTCCAAAACAATACGATTCATTCAATACATATCTAGGTCGAACCCACACTCTCTCGTGGCGACGTCGACTGACCGAAACTGGCGCTGGTTAGTATGGACTTGCTCATGCGCAGGTATCGATTTCCACCTTAAACCGCTCCATGTGTGGACACGACGCTAGTTCGCCTCCTCTAGTTCGCCTTATCTAGTTCGGCCTAAAGTTGTGGGTGTGAACACGGCTTTTGAGGCTGTTGAAACCAGACCGAGGTAGATTCTCGATGTCGGCGTCGCGTCACAACCCCGTAAATTAGCCTGCGATGGGTAAAACACCGCAGTTATGTGTACTGCAGCAATGCTATGTCTCTGCGGAGCATTTATTTTTGCAAAATGAATTAAAAAGATTTCATTGGATCGATTAAAAATATCTTAATGTGCGATTGAAGAGGAAGATCTGAAGTATTTAATTTAACCTAAGAGCAATTTACTCTGAAAGTATTAGAAACAGAGATAATACTAATAGTGAAAGTTGGGATGTTCTGAGTGTCAGTGCCAGTGTTAGCCTTACCAGATCATGGCCTTAAGAACTATTTTCGCAAAATAAATTCAAGAAAAAAAAGCTGAATGTGAAATTGTAGAGAAAGATCTGAACTATTTAATAGAAACAAGAGAAATTTGCTTTAAAAGCACCAAAAAGGAAAAATTACTGCATTAGTTGGGGTAGTTTTAATGTTGTCTCTATGACAGTGGCATTTGTTTTACCCTTCGGCTTCGCGCGTTGTGAATGCAATAAGTGCCCGGATGTCCGACAGGGTCAGCGTAAGCGGTTAATCTTGTATCTACCAATCTAAAGCCGTGTTCACACGGGAAAAGTTTAAAGTGATTTAGACAAGGCGAATCATATGAATCGATTTAGATGCCCGTTCACACGGACCGAGTTTGAAAGTGTTTCGCGTTCACACGGGCAGTGCTTGAGTCGGTTTAAGGTGGAAGTGGATATCTGCGCATGAGCAAGTCCATACTAACCAAATATCTATGGACTGAATCATATTGTTTTGGAACGATCAAAACTTCTGCTGGGCAGTGAAAACCTAAAAATAAATGATGAAAAAAATATCTGCGCGCAGCTAGCGGTTTATAGACTAAATTCTATAATATGCGCTTTTGATCGACCGGAAAATAAACAAACTCAAGTCTCGACTGCGCATGCGTGTGACGTCCTTAATCCGCATCAAGTAAGTCGGTTGCGTTCACACGGGCGATATAAGTCGAATCATAAAATTCGGTTCATATAAACCACCTACATAGGTGGTTTATAAAATCTGAATTATATGATTTGAATTAGCCCTAAACCGCCTCAGCCGCGCATTCACACGCCAAATGTGAGCTGAACTAGGCAAGGCGATTCATATGAGTCGAATTAACTGCCCTGTGTGAACAGGGCTTAATATTGGCCAATAGATAGAAAACAGGTATGCGAACATGAATATGGTAGTTTCAAAAATGAATATCCTTAAAATGTACTCCTTTACTTTTGTCGTTAATCGTAAACGTCGGCACACAACAGTGTCTTGCGGCGATTTTCACTGCTTCACAACGCGCAATGCGTACTCATTTCTTTATAAATTCCTATTCGACTGGGACCGGAATTAGGTTTCTATACATTTTTATTGTTGTTGTTTGGTTCAAGTGGTTTTATTCCTCCGAATAACATGTTGTCAGTGCTAATGCACTGGTCTTCCAGCCCTAATCACAATTGCCTATGAATCGAATGTGTACAAACAAATTTAAATTTACCGTATAAGCCTTGTTCACACACACAACTTTAGGCCAAACTAGATAAGGCAAACTAGATGAGGCGAACTAGGCGTGAAAGTGAGTCGTGTCCACACATTCTCGATGTCGGACATCCTGGCACTTTTTGCGTTCACACCGCGCAAAGGGTAAAACAAATGCCTCTGTCATAGAGACAACATTCAAACCACCCTAACTATCACAGTAATTTGTGATTTTCGGTGCTTTGAAAGAAAATTTCTCTTGTTTCTATTAAATAGTTCAGATCTTTCTCCACAATTTTACATTCAGCTTTTTTTTTATCAGCCAATTGGAAGTTCTTGTTTTATTTTGAGAAAATAGTTTTTGAGGCCATGATCTGGTAAGGCTAACACTGGCACTGACACTCAGAATATCCCAACTTTCACTATTATCTCTGTTTTTAATACTTTCAGAGTAAATTGCTCTTAGGTTACATTAAATACTTCAGATCTTCCTCTTCAATCGCGCATTAAGATATTTTTAATCGATCCAATGAAAGCTTTCAAATTTATTTTACAAAAATAAATGCTCTGCATAGACATAGCCTTGCTGCAGCACACATGACTGTGGTATTTTACCCTTCGCGGGCTAGTTTCCGGGGTTATGACGTCATGCCGACATCGAGAATGTAGTACTTGGGGAGGTTTAAGGCGGAAATCGATATCTGCGCATGAGCAAGTCCATACTAACCAGCGCCAGTTTCGATTAGTCGACGTCACCACGAGAGAGTGTGGGTTCGACCTAGATATGTATCGACTGAATCGTATTGTTTTGGAACGATCAAAACTTCTGCTGGGTAGTGAAAACCTAAAAATAAATGATGAAAAAAATATCTGTGCACAGCTAGCAGTTTCATAGACCAAATTATATAATATGCACTTTTGATCGATTGGGAAATCAACAAACTCAGGTCTCGACTGCGCATGCGTGTGACGTGCTTAAGCCGCCTCAAAGTAAACAGCTACCGTCCACACAAGCAAGATGGGCCGACTTAAGCTAGTTTGCTTCATCTAGACTACCTCGCTAGGCGGTTTACTTGAGGCGAACTAGATGAATCGACTCAGCTCTAATCCGCTTCAGCGTCGCGTCCACATGGCCAATGTGAGCCGAACTAGACATGGCAAACTAGTTGAGGTGACTTAACGCCCGTGTACCCCACTAAAATTTTCAAATTATTCAAAACATCCAAATTATAATTTCATTCGAAGCTCCAATGAAACAAAAGCAATATGCTTTTTGAATTTTTAAGATATTCCAAAAATTGAATGAGATATGTACATTATAAGTTTGTTGAATTTAAGATTTTTTGTATTAAAGCTAATGCATTAGAGAAGTGCCTTATTTAGGCCTTATTTAGGGCTAATTATAACAACATTTCTTTGTAGTTCCTTTAATAATGATCAGATCCTGATCAAACTTCACACCAAGGTTCTTCTTCGTATAACAAATCACCCCAGCTTATCAAAACTGATATTAAAAAAAAATGATCACAAGAAAATGTAGGTTTCCATGGCAACCGTAATGCAATCACTCCCACTTACAATATGAGTCAACTGTAGCTCTTTTAAATAATGGTCAGATCCTGATGAAATTTCACATCAAGGTTCTTCTTGGTCTGGCAGATCACCCCAGCTTATCAAAACTGATATAAAAAAAATAGATCACAGAAAAATGTAGGTTTCTATGGCAACTGTAATACAATCATGCCCACAACTGCAGTTTCTTTATTAATGGTTTGATCCTGATCAAATTTGACATCAAGGTTCTTCTTCATATAGCAAATCATCCCAGCTTATCAATCTGATATAACAAAAATTAGATCACAGGAAATTGTAGGTTTCCATGGCAGCCATATAATTCTGACCTAGAGAATCCAGTCAAAACTACCTGACACCAACATTTGGCTGCCAGATTCTAGAGTTGCGATTCCAGTTCTAGTCATTGTATGACCATTTTTAGGAAGAAAAAATGCTAAAGTTTCACATTCTAATAGTTAACATGGACATTCCTGGCAGTCTTACCTCAGATTTTTGCATCTGAAGACTTGAATGGCTTAGTAAAATTCCTTTCAAATGTCGTACAACACTGAAAATAGTCTCTATCTGTGCTTAAGTCTTTGGTGCTTCAAAAACGGATGTATCAATGAATGCAGTGTGCCTGTGCTTCATGTGTGGTGCCGTTTTCCGACATGACTGCGCTCAGGAGGTCGCAAAAAGTTGTACGAGTTTTATCGGTCCGGTGACAGTGGCCTAGTATAGAAATGATGCTCATACCATTGTAAAGAGCCAAACAAATGCTTTTAAATAACACCAAGATCATGCATATTGGTCTAGTATTACGAAAGTTATGATTTTTTATTTATTTAAAATCGCATGTTTTTTTTGTCCTGTAATTAGACTGAAACAAAGGGAATGGGTGTGACCCTAAACACATGTGCGTGTTGGTGTGCGTGGATGAAAACCATGTCACTTTCCGATTCAAAATTAACTACTTTCGACGTATAGGATCGTGATAATATTTGGTATAGCGTGAGAAAAGACATTAATAATTGGGTCTACATATTTTTTTATTTACGTCCAAAGTGAATTTGAGCGTGGATGTGGTTGTGTTTGTAGCCTCCTCCTCCCCCACGACCCACGCAGAGGTGAGCCTGTCAGAAGCCCTCCTCCCCATGCGCCCCGCACCCAAGTCGCGCAACCCATGACACTTTCCTATTCAGAATTAACCACGTTCGACGTATAGGATGGTGATAATATTTGGTATAACATCAGAAAAGACATCACTAATTGGGTCTATATTTTTTTTATTTACGTCCAAAGTGATTTTGAAACGATTTGAGCATCCGAAAATGATTGCAAATGTTTGAAATGGTGTCACGAACAAAAGAATCAACAGAAATGCAAAATTAAAAAACAGTGACGTTCAGAGAGGTTTCCTTATATATGACGTCATCGGGATTCCCCTGTATCCCCAACCGTTAGCCAATGAGAAGCGATTTTGGTACACATGTCGAGACCCATTCGCGCATTCACGATCACCGCGGGGGGGACATGGCGGCGACGCATCGCGAGGATGTCAACATACCTATCTTGTGGCTCCATCCACAAGGTCACATGGTGTATTTCAACATAGCTGATATGGAAAGGTTGAAAGATTCATTAGCTTCAGCCAATCAGAGCTGTTCTTTTCGATTGCAAATGGCAGTACCCATAGGGGGAAGCCATTTGCAATCGAAAAGAACCTAAGAACAGCTCTGATTGGACCACTGAAGCCATTTGACTGGTCCTCTTTACATTTGAAAACCAAGTTCACTGCGCAGGTGGGTGGAGCCTAAATTTCTCTAAACGGTCCCAGTCGAACGCTATAAGCGAGTTCAGCATTCCGGGCGCGCGGTGGTTGATGGGAAGTCATCGGGATAAACAAACCCACGGGCCACGTGCCATTGAAAATCCACTGAGTTTGCTGGTACTTGCAGTTCAAAACGTTTATTTTATTCAAAATTAATAGAAATGGAGAACCCTAACCTTATAAATTTAATATAATCTATTCGTTGAATATGGTTTCTATATATGTGTTCCAAGCGGTTTGTTTCTAGGTGGTGTGGTTTTAGAGATATTTCACCTTTTCTACAAGAAGATTGCTCACGGCCATTGACAATGCACTGAGTTTGCCGGTACGTGCAGTGCAAAACGTTTATTTTATTCAAAATTAATAGAAATGCAGAACCCTAACCTTATAAATGTAATATAATCTATTCGTTGAATATGTTTTCTATATGTGTTCCAAGTGGTTTGTGTCTAGGTGGTCTGGTTTTAGAGATATTTCACTTTTTCTGTGTGAAGATTGCTCATAGCCATTGTGTTTGCAGTGCACATGGCTTTGTTTATCCCGACAGCCGACGACCGGAAGTCGGCCCCACACATGCGCGCGGAAGATGCTGAACTCGCTTGTCCATGGGTGACCTAATTAGATGTCAGAACGAGGCTGATTACACATTGGGTGTTATGAAACAGTGAAAATTGCAGTAAGACACTGCTGTGTGCCGATGTGTATGAACTACAACAGAAATTAAAGGAGTACAATTTGAGGATATTCACTTTTGAAACTATAATATTCATTTTCGCATACCTTTTTTCTATCTATTGGTCAATTTTCATGAAGATTGAGTGATGAGCAGATGCATTATGAGGATGAACAGTGGGCGATGTCAACAAAGTCGCTCACCCTGGTCGCCGATCTTTTCTTAAATTCAAAATTGCATAACTTTCTTAATATATATATATATATTTTTATATGGGTCACTCTCCTGAAAACTGGCCAGAAGTGTCACATGGAGAGTTAAAATCTAATATTTGAATTTTTAACATTTTTTGGATGCAAATGAAAGCTGCAGATCTCCCCTTTACATCTATGTAAAATATAAATTGATGAGATAAAAAATAAAGGTGTAGTCTGTGATTAAGCTATGTCATACGGCAGTAACACATGTGTTGCTCAGACGTAATATATGTTTAGGACACCACACAGGCTGCTTAATAAAAATCTAAGCAGAATTAAATAATTTCATACTGAGAAGCATATTATTATTAATCATGGCATAATATACAGAAATATGTAGTGCTTATATTGATTTGAAGAAAAGTAATTCCCAGACATGGTTTATTTACTGAATAATTAGTGTACATTATTTGTGTTGCATCCAGACACCACTGGTTACATCTGTGATGGAAATTTGTAATGTTATTCCTGAAGACATCAAATAATTTTTTTTATATAAATTTAAGCATGCATACATGTTAATAAATACTTCCTTTTGATTTGGGAACTGTTTTGTTTGATATATCAATGCAATGCAAGATGTTAGTAAGGATCCAACCATGTTCCATATGTCATGTTACAAACGGCTGACTGTAAAATGTTTTTGTTTTTTTTCGACAAAAACACTTCATAACTAAAGATATCAAAGTTCTATGCGGTTTATTTTATTTCCCTTATTTCTTACATCAAATCTGAACATGAATATTAAAAGTATAGGGGAAAAAATATGTAGGACGTTTTTCTATTGATGTTTTAAAACCCCATCCCATGTTGACCAGTTTTCAGGAGAGTGACCCATATATAACCCTTTTAAAGCTCTTATTAATTTGTAATTACTAAGGCTAGTTGTTTAACCGCGTTACGCAGATAGCTACGCTGACATTGCTGTATGGTATGTGATACCACCATAACTATCCAGACTTGAAGTCGACATTGTAGTTAACATGAATGTGGTAGTTTCAAAAATGAATATCCTCAAATTTGAATGATTTCGAGAGGTATTTGATCAACAACAAAAATATTTGGAACAATTTTCATACACGAACGCAAAGCGGCGCCTAGGATGCGTACCTGGCCTCGGTCTGGTTTCAACATGGCCACATCATGAATAGCGTCAATTATAGTAGGTATGTGTGAATTTTCTTAGAATGCATTTGATCTCAAGGGGACATATACCAATGGAAAGAGATTGACTTGCACTTAATCTTGGTAGCCATATCATTTTTCAAAAGTAAATATCAAGAGTGTTATGTTGATTTGAAGTTGGGAAAATTAGTACCTTTTTGGCCCCTTTGTTCTATAGTAAAACTGCTCAAAGGAGTGACCCAAAATCCAGATTTTGCACTTCAAATTCTTGTATTAAAAAAAATTAAAAGACTCATTTAGATGAAACTTGTACAGTTCAATTCACATAACAAGAGCTTTAAAATGGTTATATATACACTTTAAAAAAGTAAATATTAAGAAAGTTATACAAATTAGAACATAAGAAAAGATGTGACCCAACATCCAGATTTTGACTGCAAACTCTCAGATCTTTTATAATAACAGACTTAAGATGAAATTTGTGCTGCTCAATTTACATAAGAAGAGCTTGAAAATGGTTGCATATATATATTTTACCTTGGTACTACGGCTCTGGCTACTCGTAGTCCAGGGAGAAGGAAGCACATCCGGGTCCAGCAATTAGCACAATCTACTCACAACGGGAGGACATTTGTTGAGTAGCTCTGGCAGTTTTCTACATTAACTACTAAACCAACCAGGTTAGTACCATTTTGGAATAGATATGTTGGTATAGTTCATGATAGCATTTTTTGTAAAACAACAACAAACAAACAAACATAATTCAAGTTTTTGAAACTTTTGATGGAATATTAACTGAGCTACAGTTTAATTACATAACTTCGTTAGAACAATCCCGCCATTGTTCTTTGATTTGCCGCCCGTTACCGAACAGAGAGATGTTGGGCAGGAGGCATTTACAGCGATAGGATTTATTCCTGGGTTTCTTCGAGATTCCCCAATTGTTTATTAGGCGTACCTCCGAGTTCCGTAGTATTTTCTCCAACTTGTTGGCCAAGAACGCCAGAGGTGGGAGAGGTTTATTGGACAGAGAGTGTGGGAGGCTGCAACTACACTGGTCCCTACCCGTCGTTTGGTTTTGGTTGGATGTCCATACCGTTTACCTACGACACTCAATTTCCCACATGCCTGCGTTAAAGATGGTTTAAATACGGATTTAGCACCTTGATGCACACTTGGTATTATTATGCGTTAATTACCTGTGTGACATTCATCTTGAGCATTGCCTAACCTTTGGTTTGGTTGTTGCAGACTCCCAGCTATGACTACGAAGCGGAATAAAGCCGACACTCCCCGAGACCTCAGTGAAGACAAAGACCCTGCAGATAAGGGTTCAAAGGTCGCCAGAACAACGGGATTCTGATGAGGTGGGGGGGGGGGCTCTGAACCCGGCCCCACTGACCTAGATACGCGTTTGAAGCGCCTCGTTCAGCTCAAGTTGGAGGAAATGCTCCCGGCCAGGCAGTGCGTCACTAAGGCAGCTAAGCATGTACCAGTATCGGAAGAGTCTGAGTGGAAGGACTTTTCGGAGGACCAAGATTCATCAGAGGAAGAGTCCCCTGAAGAGGTAATGGTTGCGCGAAAACACAAACACAAGAAGAAAGAGTTTTCTTCAGATGGGGATCACTTCACCAGTGCTTGCAGAAAGAAGCCGCTGGTGAAGAAAAAGACTAAGAAAAAGAAGACAAAGAAGAGTAAGAAGTCGTCTTCTTCAGACTCATCGCGTGGGAAAGTATGCCAAAATGAGTGGAAAAGTGGTGAAAAGTGTAAAACGTTGAAAAGCAAGAAGATTCTGACCACTACGATGATGCGGAAGACCATTCTCGGTCACTTCAACACCCTTAAACTGGCCGAGGTGATTACGAAGCTGGGGGAAAGTTCACAGGGATCAAAGGGGTCCCGGAATCTGTCATTAAGGAGATGGACAGTGATGTCAAATTGAGCGAGGACCGGAGGAAATTTGATGGGGTCCTACACACCATGCACAAGGCGGTGTTGTCAGCACTGGCAGCCATCACCGATCGCCAACAGAATGATGACCGAGAATAAGTTCTTGTCCCTTTGTGGGGAGATGGATGGGGGGATTGTGCTGCTCACAGCCGCCAGCAATTTCCTCTCATACAGGCGCTTTGAGAACGTGTTCAAAGCGGTCTGTACTGATGCCGGCAAAGAGGTAGCCAGGTCCAAGAAGGTGGTGGAAAATGATGGGAAGGAATATACGTTATTCCTTCCCCACCCCCCAAGCCGGTGAAGGGCAAGAAGACCAAGATGTTCAGGGGTCAGCTCGAGTACTTGTTTAAGTGGAGATCAGGACCAAGTGTGGCAAACACATGGAAATGGAGAAAAGGAAGTCCGGGTATGCGAATCCTGCCTGCTTCAAGTAAGCCAGGCAGGATTTTCAAAACCGTTGAACTGGACAACGAGGCGGCCGGTTTGGGACGGGCTATGGCTATCGGGCCAAGGGAAGGGGCCAGAGGCAGCCCTTCGGATGGAACGACGGGAACAGGTCCTTCAAGAGGGAGTTCACTCTGCAGAAGCCGTTTCCACACCCAGGCAACAAGTAGAAATGGCGACGTAGACTCCAGTAATTGAATTTACCGCCGTAAATTTGGTTAATTTCTTGCCGGAATGGAGTGGGATTACAGAAAATCTAACTATCCTCAGCCTGGCAGAAGGGGTTAGGGTACCACTCAGGAGGAGCCCACTCAAAATAGCATTTGATGCTTCTGAGAATGGCGCCTTAAATGATCAAGTTCAACAATTTTGTGAAAATGTCATTATTGAGCCAGCACGCCATGTCTCTGGGGAGTTTATCTCAAATATTTTTTCAAGACCCAAACCAAATTGGGATATCAGACTCATTTTGGATTTAACAAGGTTATACAAAATAGTGGAGTATAAACATTTAAAAATGTTTTCACTAGATAAAGCTAGAGATTTAGTAACACCGGACTCCTGGCTAGCCAGCATGGATCTCAGAGATGCATACTATACAGTGCCAATTTATATACCTGATCGTAAATTTCTCAGGTTTTGTTGGAATGAAGAGCTTTATGAGTTTACCTGTATGCCAAATGGCCTAGCTTGTGCTCCACGTATTTTTACAAGGTTATTAAAACCAATTTTTTCCCACATGGTTAGGAAAGGACACGTTATGTTTCCTTACATTGATGATTCTTTTATTGTTGCAAAAACATAACATTGTCAAACCGCAGTAGACAAGCTATGTGAGACCTTCAAAAGTTAGGTTTCTACATACATGAAACTAAATCAGTATTAACACCTACAAAGAAATTAAAGTATCTGGGGTTTGTTTTTGCCACAACAGGGATGACTATTTCATTAACGAAACAGAAAGTTGATAAATTTACAACTACGGCTAGCCAATTATTACATTTGCTTAAACCAAAGGTAAGACAAGTCACAATTTTGATAGGACTGATGATAGCATATGCCCCTGCTATTCTATATGGCAAGGCCCATATTAAATCGCTAGAAATAGATAAGAATTTAGCGCTGGCTCGCACTAAAGGGAATTTTGAAAGGCCCATGACGATTTTGCAAGAAGGTCTACAGGATATTATGTGGTGGCTTTCACACATTGAGAATTCACCTAACCCGATTAGAATGGGAGAACCCAATACAACAGTTACGACTGACGCTTCGCTAGAAGGTTGGGGGCTCATAGAGACCAACAGGCAACAGGTGGTCAGTGGATGGAAGATGAAATCTCCAACCACATAAATGTACTAGAGCTTAGAGCTATTTATTTAGGATTACGTAGTCTCTAGTTCACCTACCTAAAAATCATGTAATGGTATTAATAGATAATACGACAGCTATGGCTTACATACGTAATATGGGAGGGACGCGTTCCAAACCATGTAACCAGTTAGCAAAATTAATTTGGGACTGGGAAGAGGAACACAACATATGGCTAAAAGTAGCACATATTCCAGGCAGTCAAAATACTTTGGCTGACAGGAAAAGTCTACATTAGAATGGTAATTAAATGACAGTATTTTCAATTACATTTGCGATAAATGGGGCAAGCCAGACATTGATTTGTTTGCATCACGAAACAACAAAAACTTACCCAGATATGTGTCCTGGCATCCAGAGCCAGAAGCCTGGAGAGTGGATGCATTTTCTCTGATTTGGAATGATGAATATTATTACATATTCCCACCATTCAGCAATATCAGCATAGTGGCTCAGAAGATCAAGATTGATCGCTCGTAAGCAGTACTGATAGTACAGGACTGGGACACACAACCATGGCTAGCTGCAGTGAAACTAGAAGCAAAAGCAATGCTCAGGTTTCCATGAGAAAGGAACAACCTACAACATCAAGTACCACTAACAGTCCACGGAGACGTGTCAACGACACCCCTTTTGGCATTCCTTTTTTAGGGAAACGTTTGCAACAATATGGATTAGCCAAAATTACACAAAAAGACTTATTTCACACGCATAGAGAAAAGGAACGGTGAAATTGTATACAAGCTATTTAAAGAAATGGAGACATCACTGTTTCCTCAAAGGAGTTAAGCCATTAAAACCTACAATAGCTCATATTGTAAGATTTCTAAGAATGTTAGAAGATGAAGGCTTAGGATTTGGTGCAATTAATGCAGCACGAAGAAAGTTATGCAAATTTGAACAAAAGAAGATGTGACCCCAAATCCAGATTTTGTAGTTCAAACTCATATCTTTTATAATAAAATACTAATTTAGATGAAACTTGTACTGCTCAGCAAAGCCACATCACTAGGTGGTGCTAATTTATAATTAACACCTGCACTGGGTACACCAATAGAATCACCCCCCCCCCCCTGCTTGTGTGTTCCTGAATCGAAGATGCTTTGATCTCTGTCTGTGATTAAATCTATCATCACTAGATTTAGCAGAATCTCTCCTACCCCTGC
This sequence comes from Branchipolynoe longqiensis, assembly GCA_030323885.1. NCBI lineage: Eukaryota > Metazoa > Annelida > Polychaeta > Phyllodocida > Polynoidae > Branchipolynoe > Branchipolynoe longqiensis. The sequence goes on from CM059187.1 coordinate 9,942,768, forward strand.
TCCTTGTCAAAGACCTTATAATACTAAGACGGCTCACTCAGCCTGTACTGTGTAATCAAAATGATCAAACCCACCACTTGGTGCGCTGGCTGTTCTCTTGGTTAAACAGTTGCTATATTATATGTATAAATGTATATATATGAATGTGAAGTGTGTGATGATGGATACTGATGATGATGTGTATTTGTTCATAGCAATTTCATATTGATGTGTATTCATACTTACCTATCTCATGTATAATATAATTGTATGTGTTTACATGTGAAACACCAACCAGCAGCCGGGCTGATCAAACCCACCACAAGGTGGCACTGCGAAATTTACATTACCATGGGAGAGATAGGGAGTGAGCCATCTTTGTAAATATGGTCTTTGTCCTTGTCAAACCATGCTGACATTTCCTTTGGTTCCTCTAGGCTCTGGTCAACCTAGGTCTCACGTCCTCCCATTGAACCTCTGGATCAACTAACTTCACCTGATCCCTATTCTAGAACTAAACCAATTAGTGCTCATATGAGGTACATTATTAGATAACCAGTATCAATTGTTTTATAATCATTATAACTCAGCTGTTAAATCAGTTTGGAGTATTAGCAGAAGAACATATGTGACACAGAAGAAACAAAATAGAAAATCACACTTTGACCAAATAACGGACATGATGAACTGCTCATGCTTGCTCAACTGCCTTTCCCGCACTTAGTGCATAGTGATTTGCATTAAAGTAGGCCACTGTTCTATTCTGAATTAATTTGATGGTGTGATTTTGAATTAGCAAGGCAACATTGCAAATGGGAATCAACTATTTTACACAGACACAGAGCTCAAATTTCACTCTTCGGGGGCAACTTCAGGATTTAACTCTAATTATACCATAATCGGGGAAATTTGGCATAGGTCAAATAGTGACAGTGGTTTCTGTGTTGTGTTTATGGGTCTTTCTCAGAAACTGTACCACTTGGGGTAGTCTATTTGAAATCTGTATTTGGGTCGTTCTCAGAAACTATACCACTTGAGGTAGTCTACTTGAAATGTATATTTCAAAGAAACACATTATTGGAGTGTCAATATTTAGATTTCATCATTTAGCCCAATAATGTGGGAGATTCTTTTAATCAAAAGTAAATGTTAATATTGTGTATTATGTATCTTATTAGGATGGATGTAGCTAAATAAATAGAAAATTACATCACTAATTTGTGACATTGTCAACAGCATTGAAATTAAAGTGTCATAAACTTAATGAAAACCTGAACAACAGCACACTTCACTTTAAATGGTCATATACAATGTCTTCATTAAGTTGAAGACATTTTTTTCTTTAAAAAATTAAAAAGATTATGAAATACTTAACCTTCTCTGGAGTCATTAACATCGTAACATTTCATTTCCACTTGCGAAAGGTATGAAACTCTGTATCAAACTCTGAGTATAGAGACAGTACAGGAACTATTTTCACCATTTGACACTATGCATGGACCCAGTTATGGTATAGTAAAAGATAAATCCTGATATTGCCCCAGAACATTGAAATTTGAGCTGAACATTTGTGTAAAATTGTTGATTCCACTTGGACTGTTACCGTGCTAATATTTTTCTGATTTTCTCTTTAATCATCACAAATAATCCTAAAAATGTCAAGCTTTGGGTGGAAAATATTTGATTTTGAAGTCAGATTGGTTTCCATGCTATACTGCTATTTATTGTCAGAATATTTTTATTTTCAATTATTCAGATGCAAAAGGACATACACATTGAGAAACCTTGTATATAGGACTTTGACAGCATTTTGATTTCATGGTACTGATGTCACCGTATTGGTACACAACTTCTGAGAACGACCCATTTCAAAGCAACCGTTCATTGCAATATCAATATTTTGATTTCATGCCGTAGCCAATTGATATGAGAGATAATAAAGATAAAATTGAGTGCCAGTATTGTGTATTATGTACGTTATTAGGACGGATGTGACTGGATCAGTAGAGTAAACATCAGATATAATCACAAAATTCCGGGCCTTGCTATACATTTGCTGGCCATGTTGTACTTATTGTGTGACCATTTCTAGGAAGAAAAAATGCAAAAGATTCACTTCATGGAAGTTAAGATTGCCTTATTGGCTCCTTATAATTAACCTATTTACCACTCCTTAATAATGCACATCTCTTATGCATTACCTAAGACAAAAGAAGTCAAAAATTGTTAAATGCACATATCCCACTAAAATTTGGGAATATTTAAATAATTCAAAATACATATTGCTTCTGATTCATTGGAGCTTCTAGTGAAATTATCATTTTAATGTTTGGAGCCCTTTGAAAATTTAAGGAGGGTTTCTGGCTAGTAATTGAGATTTCAGCCGGATCAAATGATGGGTAAACACTGACAATACCGGGCCATGTTATACTTATTGTGTAACCATTTCTAGGAAGAAAACATGCTAAGGATTCACTTTTTGGAGGTTAAAATTGCATTCATTGCCTCCTTTCCTTTGAATTTCACCTCGGACGACTTAAATAGCCTATTAAAATGCTTTCAAACTTTGCAGAACAGTGAAAATAGTCTCTATCGTTGCTGAATTAATGATGTTTCAAAACCGGATGTAACAACGATGGTACTGAGCATGTGCATCGGGTGAGGTGCCCTTTTCACAATGTACTGTGCCTCAGAAGAGGTCGCAAAAAGTGGTGTGTGTGAGAGGCAAAAAGTGGTGCATGTGAGAGTCATTTGGCGATAGTGGCACCACATGCGGATAGGAGCGTACCTACCTTAGGGGAGGCTGGGGTTAGTTGAGCATTGCAATAGGGGTTCCGTGACCTGTGCTGGGCTGGCGATTCTGCGGGCCAAGGGCAGTTCTCAACATTTGATCACAAGTTACATCACTGTAACTATTGTCGTATCAAAGCAATCACAGATTTCTTTTTTGCATTGTATTATTATTATTATTATTTTATTATTATCCTCTTCTTTGATGCAGGCTTGTGGTAGCCTATACAAAGCTTGTAGCTCTCAGCTCTAATGGTATGCAGCCTCGAAATCGTACACAAATGTTTCTCTGGCCCAGGCCCTGTCCAGCGCATTCTTGAATTGATTCATGGTAGCTGCTTCCACCGCTTCTTCCGGTAGCTCATTCCACATGTTTATCAATCGCTGTGAAAAGAAGGCCCCTCTGAGTGAGCTGTTGTACCTTGGCTTGAAAAGCTTCTTGGAGTGACCTCTGATATTGCTGAATAGCAAGGCCTCATCCACATTATACTCAGCATTCAGGAACTTCCATGTGTTGATCATGTCCCCACGAAATCTTCTGTATGTGAGGCTTGGTAACTTGAGTCTCCTGAGTCTGTCTGGATAACTAAGGTCCTTCAGATGTGGCACTAGCTTAGTTAACCTTCTCTGAACAGCTTCAATCGATTTAATATCCTTCTTCAACGTTGGGTGCCATATAGTGACTCCATACTCTAGTATTGGCCATACTTGGCTCTTGTACAAAGTGATCAGCATCTTTTCGTCCAAGTATTTGAAGGTTCTGCGAATCATTCCCACAATCTTATTAGCTTTAGATACGGTTTGTTGTATGTGCTGGGAGAAACTTAGCCTATTGTCTACAAATACTCCCAAATCTTTCTCTACCTCACTCTCTTCGAGATTTAGTGGCTGGCCAGTAGAATTTTCATGCATAACATATGTATACTCTTGGTGGTGTCTCCCTATTCGCATGACCTGGCATTTATTCGGATGGAACTTCATCTGCCACTGCTTGGCCCAATTCTCCATTTCCAGCAGGTCCTTTTGCAGATCAGCACAGTCTTCCGTGGAATTCACAGTTCTGTAGATCTTTGCGTCATCTGCAAATAATTTTATCCCACATGATACAATCTCTGGCAGGTCATTGATGAAAATGACGAACAGAATAGGGCCCAGGACGCTCCCTTGAGGTATCCCACTGAGAACCTCTTTGAAGGAAGATTTACTGTCATTTACTACGACTTGCTGTTTCCTTCCAGTCAAAAGACTTTGGATCCATCTCAGAGTATTTCCTTCGATGCCATAGTTTTGTAACTTGGTAGCTAGCCTCTGGTGGGGGACAGTATCAAATGCCTTCATGAAATCTAAGTATATAGTATCTAGTGATTTCCCCCCTATCCATTGCGTCGGTCCATATTTCCAAAGTTTCTAGTAGCTGTGTAACTGTTGATTTCTTTGGTAGAAACCCATGTTGGTGGTCCGACATCAATTTGTTCTCTAGCATATGGCTGAGCATGTGCTCTTTGATGATACTTTCCATTACTTTGCATACTATAGATGTGAGGTTTACTGGCCTATAATTTGCTGGAGAATGCCGGTTTCCTTTTTTGAAAATTGGGATAACATTTGCTATTTTCCATTCGTTGGATAGGCAACCAGATTCAAATGACTTATTGAAAATTATAGCAAGTGGTTTTGCAAGCACCACACTCAATTCCTTCAGCACTTTTGGATGTACTCCGTCAGGTCCAGGTGATTTGCCTGTTTTGAGTTTGTCCAGCTTTTTTTTAACAATGTCTGGTGTGAATAGCACCTCAGGGAAGTCCTTCACCAATTTGCATTTCTGTACCAGGGGTACTGTGTTAACATGCTCTCTAGTGAAAACTCCTGAGAAAAAATTATTTAATACCTCTGCTTTATCAATTTCCTTTGAAGCTAGGCTCCCATCTGGTTGTTCCAATTCATCTATTCCACTCTTAGTTTTCGTTCATCTTAGAGTTTATATATGCCCAAAATGATTTTGGATTATCCTTGGCTTCTTGGGCAATGAGTTTCTCAAAGTTTCTTATAGCCTTACGTGACTTCCATCGTACCTGGTTTCTAAGTTTGGCATATATTTTGTGTTCATCAGAGCTTCTTGTGGCAGAGTATTTCCTCCAAGCTCGTTGTTTGAGTATGACTTTGGTAGACACTTCTTTGTTCATCAACAGTGGCCTGGTTCTTGCATCCAGATGGATTGTCTTTGTCGGTATGTGTTTCCGCACTGCTTCTTCCAGCTTTTGTGATAACTCACCCCAGCATTCATATATACTATTATCTTGGAAATGGCTGTTCCAATCGATGTCCATGAGGTCCCTGATCTCACCATAATTTCCACGCGAGTAGAATGTTTTTAAGTATGACTTCTCAGTTTCTTCTGTATGGCACTGATAGGTGAAAGATAATGTGAGGTGATCACTCTTACCTAGGGGGGCTTGGGCTGAGATATCTGTGACCATGTTCTCTTCATTTGTGAATATCAGGTCTAATATTGATGCTTGTTGTCCTTCTCGATACCTGGTAGGATTTTCGACATGTTGGAACAGAAAGGCATCACCGGTGCTTTCAAAGAATTTGCTGGCCCGATGGGTTTCCCCTACTGTTGTTGTGTTTCCCCTCCAATCGATCTCAGGCATGTTGAAGTCTCCCATGATCAGTACATGGGATGCTTCTGTGTCATTTGCTGCCCTGATTAGGTCGCCTAATTTTTCATTGGTTGCATCACTGCTGTTTGGGCTTCTGTATATACACCCAACTAGGATCGTATCTTCCTTGGTTTTACTTGGATCCAGACACATTCTGAAAAACCTATACACTTATTTATGTTGCTTTCTCGATAGGCGATATTATCAGATTCCAATACATAAATACACACGAGCCTGCCTTCCTGCTCTAGGTTCCACACCAGACTAAATCCAGGGATTCTAATGTCTTGCTTTGTAATTTCATAAGTGCAGTTCTTTGGTTTAGCCTCAGTCACTGCAATCAAAGTTGGTTTCTCTACATCGATGATAACCTGTAGTTCTTCCATTTTGTTCGGCAGTGAATCAGCATTTAGGTAGAGGCACTTGAACTTACTTTTATGTTTGTTCTTAGCTCTCCTCTTTGGTCTGGTCTGTGTATTGTTGCACTTGTTATTACTTACATTAGCGTTACAGGGAATTTCAGTTTCTTCCATATTTGGCAATTTCATGTTTTTCTTCTCTATAGTCTCATATAGCTTATCAATGTATTCTTGTTCTTCCTTGCTTGCAGTAATATAAACATGTTTTCGTGTTATTGGACTTCTGGTGTTTCTTACTTCCTTATCTTTTCTATTCTTAGATTGCTTGGGGGTCCTCTGACCCGATAGATCCAGTTTCTTTGGATCATCTTGCATTGTTTTCATCTTTGCTTCTTCAACCTTTTCCTTGATTACCTTACGCTCCTCCACGGTGTAATCATTGCTGATGCTTATCTTATGGTATTCCTCTTCTGTGTCCTTCATTTTGTTTACATTTCTGAACACTACTGATTTGTCCTCTTTATTTGCCAGGACTACTTTCATTGGTCGGGGAACATCACTGTCAGTGTTCTTCTTTCCCAACCTAGTGACTTTGGTAGTTTCCATCTGGTCGATGCCAAGGGCTTCAATGCAGAGGTTGTTGAAAAACTTGGTGTCCTCTTCTGCCCTCACCTCCGAATTAGCAGCTTTACTTTCAGGTACTCGATAGATTATCAGGTTGAACTCACGGTTTTCTTTGTCATCCACATTCTTTTTGTGTTCTACCATTGCAGTCTTAACAATTTCCTTTATCTTACTTGGCTGTGGTGTCTTCCGATTTCAGTGATCTGGATGCTATGTCGGCCCAAGTTTTGTTAACTTTGTCTGGAACAGCATTTGCCTTCTCTTCTATTTTTTTTTCAAATGTATCCAATTTCTTGTCCAGGTATTTCTCAAAGGTGCTCAGCTTCTATGCATGTCTTCTTGGAGTGATTCAATCTGCTTCCTCTGCTCTATCAACCCAGTTCCCAGGAATATCTCAACCCTTACTGCACAGGTTGGGCAAAACCAGAAAAAATCTGGACGCTGTGCAGTTGCATACTCCTCAGATGACATCTCAATACATTTGGTACACCAGTGATTTCCACAGCAGCTGCAGGATAACATCTCATCATCATTTCATAATCCACTTTACATTCTTCACATTTCCAGACCTCGTCATTATTGAATTTAGCTGCCTTGCCTCTGGGTTTTTTCTTTGTGGAGGTTTCCTTGGTTGTCAACCCCACTCTGTTTTATAGCCTTAGTTGTTTATATTTATCCAGCCATCCTTGTAGCTGAGGCATGATAATCAGCTAGATGTTAAGTCACTATATTGCTAACTTTCTTGAAACTAACAAAAAACCCAAGTCTTCTTAGTATGTGTATGAAGGTTCGCTGAGCTCCCTGGACCTCCGAACGGGTCCCACCGACGAGACAGAAGTCATCGAGGTAGTTTACAACTCTGGTTAAACCCTCACAAACTCTGCATCTCACGATGAAGTCGGATATCTTAGAAAATATAAAGGGGCTGGATGATAGGCCCATACTTAACTGATTGTCAACAAAGTAAGTGAAGCTATCATCGCCAGCTCCCATATGGCGAAGGCCTTGAAGCTGGCGGTCATTCGGATGAATGGAAACTGCGCGATAGGCGTCTTTTATGTCTATCGTCCCCATATAGTCACCCTTCTCGAGAATTTCAGTTACATCATCGAGGCCTTTATAGGAGAACTTTGTACAGACTTCATCCATGAAATTGTTAACGGAGTCGATCGATGGCATGCTGCAGTCGATGACGACGTGGCCTCCACCGTCGTCCTTAGGAACGACAAAGGCATCGTGAGTGCAGAGAGGGGGGGCATCTATTCTGGAAATTAGGCCATCCCGTTCCTCATCAAGAAATCTTTTGTTAATAATATTCCGCTCCCACTTCGCCTTCCTCCTAGGCTTGTCTGGGATATAGCAGACATCAACACATGGGTTAATCACTCTGAACCCGAAAGCGACCCCTATCATTAGATATAACCAATCTGGGTCACAATCCCCACGAAGGAAAATCTCAGCAAACCACCTGCAAGGCTTAAGTTGGCTTGGTTTGCCTGCGATTAAATGACTACATGTGCAGCTCCCGTTAACACAGCTGTGAGATACCTCAAATCTCATGGGTGGCGCCCCCTCGGTTTCCCTAATGTATACTAGCAGGCCGCCCGATGCGGTCTGCTCCACAAATAACCGATCCGCCTTGCTGGCGCCCTCAGGCTGCTCCCAAAGCAAGCCATTACAACTATCATCATGAATGTAACCAACTTCAACCCCCCCACGCACTGTCACATACCTCAACCCCAGCTGAAAAATTAGAGCATGGCATGCAATCATCATCAGTGAGGAACGAATCAGGATGTTCAGTCCGGTTAAGGTTGACAGTATCAGATTCAATGATATCTCGAAGTTGATCATCCCTGTATGGAAATTCAACCTTATAACTAGCACTAATAACGACATTCGCATCGAATTGGTTATCGAAGTCACGGCAGTCCCTATCAGAGTTGATCATTGCGTCTCCTTCCCAAGTCACTGTTCTAATCGGGAAGGCGCGGGAACCGATCTGAGTAGATGTCGGTAGTACTTTCGTAATCTGGGGACTAGAATGGTTGAATGTCGGACCGAGTCAAGCTTTACACTTAGCACGTTTGTGCGACTTGGTGCCACATTGCGAACATGCGTGGGTGAACCGGCACTCGTCGTCTGGTCTAAGGCAACCAGCCTCACCATTCCAAGCATAGCACGCTTTCTTTGTGTTGTTGCCCGGTGACCTTCTGTGTGCACTATATGTGCTAGTTCCTAGTTTCTTGGTCTTCATGTTGTGCGGGCCATAGTGCTCTATGCTCTCATCTTGGTGAGCCTTCGAGAATGCAGCAAACCCGATGCTCTCCCCAAGCTTGCGGATGGCAAGCACATGGTCTGCTGTTGTGAGGCCAGGAATATCCAGGCACCAACCGCATGAGGCCTTCACAAGTTCATGAGCGTTCATCTTTCTAACGTCTTTCCCCATAGCGTATTTCCTCAACGACCACTTACTTCGTCGTCGTTGGGATGAGCTGCCGTCGCTACTCGACCTCGACGACCGTCTTCTTCTTCTGCTCGACCCTCTCGAGTGTCGACGTGATCGTCCATGGGTCGAATGTCCATTGTCGGTCCCTCGCGTCCAAGTCGGAGGTGGAAGAGCAGCGTCCGTCATCCGTTGATCGTCGTCCGGGTGTAGTCGATCGTCCATGTCGTTACGGGATGTTCCAGCCAGAACGGCGCCGGGTTGACCGCATCTTGAAAAATGGTCGTCCGTCGTCTGGTCCGTCGTCTGTCTCGCTCAGCCCGTAGGTCGTCGAGTTCGTCTTCTAACGCCGTCACCCGCATCTCCGCTTTCAGTCTGTCGATTTCTTGGCGCGCATTCGACTCTCGCTCATCAAGCGATAACACGGCCAAAGCGGGAGCGGTCGACTCCAGACCGCCGCTTTCTGCCTCACCTGCCGATCTCGCATTCTTTGTAGACGCTGTAATGCTGCGCGTTGACATGCCTGACCTAGTAGCAGGTGTCGATACCTTTGGAGCAAAAACCTTGGTCTTGCGTGTCATGGGTAGCCCTGCACTCGGAACAATAGTGTCGTGGGGGTGATGAAAATGGGAAATACTGCGCCTAGAGCGGGACTCGAACCCACATCTCTTTGCATTCCGGGCCAGTGTGCTAACCATTACACCACCTAGGCTCCCTGATATCAATACACTCCCCACGCCTACCTGTCTATGTGGTTACTTGCCTGAGAGGTCAGTGCAGACCACTACACTCGTCCCCCTGGAATTGTAAGTCTTGTAATGCTTACAATTACATACATACAGGCAATGCACTAACACATACATACACAGGGTAGGTTCAACAACCATACAGCGCAAAGCTTGTACAGGATCCTGATCACGGCAACCAGTGTCGTGGGGGTGATGAAAATGGGAAATATTGCGCCTAGAGCGGGACTCGAACCCACATCTCTCTGCATTCCGGGCCAGTGTGCTAACCATTACACCACCTAGGCTCCCTGATATCAATACACTCCCCACGCCTACCTGTCTATGTGGTTACTTGCCTGAGAGGTCAGTGCAGACCACTACAATAGCAAGTGCCTGCCATTTATAAAGCGGGCCAAGTACAGCAGCCGGCCGCACTAAGCGGATTAAGAAAGCGGTTAGATCAGAGTTTGAAGATCAAAAATGGCGTCATGTGAGATTCGATCAGACTTGAATAACATTGTATCTAAGCGTATTATTTGTTAGATTTCCGTATGATTGTCGAATGAACCTCGACGTCAACCGTTATGCAGTTGTTTCAAAATTAACGACAAACAAAACGGCAAATTGTCTAGAGCTATGAGATCGGTCATCGATTATTTTAGTTCCTGATACCGTCGTCCCGTTGATCGTAGGCATCAGCCATTCCTAGGATATCATCACGGGGTTCAAAACTAACGACAAACAAAACGGTAAAACATATTTAACGCTACGAGATCGGTAATCGATTATTTTAGTTCACGATACCGTCATCCCGTCGATGGTAGGCGTCCTCCAGTCCTAGGATATCCTCGCAGGAGATGATTACTCCTAGTCTCGACAATAGTATATAAGTCGACACACAGGTAGCAGGTAGACTGTGTGCACTCTTGAGCAGGACAAAAGCAGGACTTGAACCAGGACAAAAGCACTGTGTCTGCACAGTTTGAAAACAGGACAAAGACTGACTGCCCGGGACGCGCAATGGCCGGCAACGCCCGGTGGGGCCGCTGGCGTAGGCAAGGACCGGGGCAAATACGGGCAAGTCACCGATTGGACAATAATTAGTAGAGAATAATCGTAATAATAATATCGATAATCATGACAAGAGCTAGATTATACTCTCTATATTGAATTTACACTCACAGTTGTGATGTTGATAGTGTCAGTGATGTGAGTGATAATAGGGAAATTATCCAATTGATCTGCTTTTGATCCAGATTATATTGCAGATGTCATTACTTTTTACTCCTTAGTAATGTTCTGTAGTAATCAGTTCATAGTTGGCAGGTATACATACAGAAATCAGCAGTAGTAGGCAGGAGACTGCTGGAATCAGTTTGTTTACTTCTCACACGTCGCCGATCTCCTCCGTGTTCAATGTTTTGAGCGATAATATCATCGGTCGGATGAAACTTCACCTGGGCCGCGTTCAGGGTCCGTCTCGGAGGCGCCTCGGTGACGTCTCGGCAATGCTTTTTGGTCTATTTGCATTCAGGGTACGTCTCGGCGACGCCTCCCTTTTCAGGTTGGAGACAAAAAGCGCCTCGAAAATGGCCGCCGCGTGCAGTGGTTTCATCCAATCAGAGCGCATCATTTCGATTGCAAATGGCCGCCGCCTATGGGGGTGGCCATTTTCGAGGCGACCAACTGCTATTGTTGTTCAGACTAGCCTGATGTCACGGGCGCCTCCGAGGCGCCTCCGAGACGGACCCTGAACGTGGCCCTGGATTGCTCTAAATCGTACTTCCACATATGCTTCCAAATGTTCTTATTGTCCTATGCCATACTGATCAATGCCTTGGTTCCCATTTAAGTTGTAAAGTACAATAATCCTTCGTTCGTTGCCACCGCCGTTCGTCAATGATTTGCCGCCGATTTGTACGGGTATAATCGTTCATACAAGACAATCCACAGCAATCACAATTAGACAAGATAAAATATGACCAGATGTTTACACATATTCATCAAGCAGTGCATGATGGTCTCAAGAGCTATATTAAATGGCATACGCAACAGAACAACTTTTGTAACTACACTAACACTTTCACATTTCAGACTTACCGCTTATTGCTAGATTAGTTCGCTTAATGCGTACCAAAGATCGTTATAATCAGGCCAGCAGTAAATTAATGGGGACATTTGGGTGGAAGTCTAGTGGAAATCTTGCCTTACCTCTGCAAGTTGCCGTCTCCAATAAATGTCCAAGAACACATGAAAACCTATTTCCATATTTGGAATGTTCAGCTTGGTTTGGCAATTTCCAGAGACAAAATGAGGTCACCAACCCCTTACTGACCAGAGAACACTTTGTCAATATGGGACAATTCCCACTTCTTTTGAAGTGTTGGTGACAAATTAAAGGGGGGAAAAATGAAAATCACCATCTTTCAGGTAAGAAATCGCTTTCAAAACTTGGGTACATAAAAACAAACCTTTGTAGATTTAAACTATATCCTAGTTAGAGTTCTAGCTATTAGGATTACGCGAGGAGCCTAGTTTAAAAAAGTGGTGCCTCCTAGCATGGGGCAGCGTCATCTTTTTGGTGGTCATATTGGATGTAGAGTCGGCATTTTGGATTTTAGTATCCATAAAAACATTCCCTTTTCCATGGTGATTCTACGTATATGTGGTTCTCTATACGTAATATGGGCCTGTCTCACATTTTATAATGGTTTGCATGATGGGGGAAAAAACAAAATCAAATAAGACACATTTTTGCTGCTATGCACTTCCTATATGTTAGCAGTGATTGTTATCTCCATGTCAGTCAGGATTTTTTGTTATCAAATTTGTCATAACTTTTGAACCAATGAAGATAATTAAATGAAAAATAAAAACTGTTATGCTACTCAAACTTTGCTCTTTCTGACTATGTAATAAAATTGCATGTAGGATTACTCTAAAATCTAGCCCTGGAACACCCTAATAGTAAGGCATTTTTGGCCACCACACATTATTAAGTAAAAGATGGAACTTCAAAGCAAAAGTTTGGCAATATACTCTAATTATCATGGGACTTACTATTTGCCCCACCGCTGTGCGAATAGAGAGTGGTCTGTGGTTTCCTGATTTGCACAGCCGTTCTGTGTAATGAACTATCACTAACATATTTCACCCACAGACATTTGCCCCTTCCCTGATGGTTGAGTAGTTAGGATTCGGCACTCTCATTGCTATGGCCGGGGTTCGATTCGCATCTAAGCCCTTTTGGTTTTCTTTATTTTTTCAAAATTGTTTTAATTATGGAAAACTGGCACACGCCCTCCCCCCTCCTGAGGTAGGAAATGAAAAGTGCCCCCTATTAATTAATACCCAGGTAAACAAAAAGTAGTGCCACTCCAAACTAAGGTAAATACAAATAATAAAATGTAAGAATCCTCCCTTTCAGAGATACAATTAAAACAAAACAAAATCCCCTCCCTGTCCCGAGGTAGGAAATTTAGAAAAAAAGAAAAATGCCTCCCTAGTAATAATAATATTCAGGTTAAAAAAGAAGTGCCCCCAAACCAAAGTTTAAAAAATGTTTAAAAAAAAATGAAAGTGCCCCCCCTCCCCCGAAATATATAGAACAATAATTAGAATAATTTCCCCCCACCCCCGGCCAAAACGTAGTACTTGTCCGGTATGTTAGTGTAAGTAAAGGACTTACTTCATTTTATATTATAATTGACCCACTTCACACCTCATACTTTCAAATGTGACATATTTCTCAATGTCTGTGTTAAGAAATAAACAATCCATAATAATTATTAACAAAATTGAGAGTTCAAATAACTGAAAACCGTATGGTTTGCCCACCTACGGCCGTAGTTGTAATTTTACGTGTAAAACCGTAGTCTTTATGGCCAAAACGTAGTACTTGTCAGGCATGTACCAATGCACTGAAAGCTGTGCTAATATAACATGAAATGTATGTGTCTGCAATCTCTTCAGTATCGTATCTTAACATATAGGTTATCTGTGTGTAACTTTTATTTAAGGCAATCCAAGGATATAGAGAAACCGAGAAGAAGAATTGGAACGAGAAGAACAGAAGTGTTCTTCAACGGCTCCGAGATGCTGCACTTCCGAAAAGAGAATCACCGATCACATTCATCCACATTCTCGACCTGGCAGAAGATGGATACATAAAGCCACACATCGACAGTATTCGGGTACTAAGTTATCCATTGTAGCATGAAGAGGATTTAACTATATACAACAAATTATATTTAATAACTTACTCATTCTGCTTAACTGCCTTAATTGTCCATTTGTCATTGGATAAGGGCGACAGTAAGTGTTACTGTTAGTGATGTAAAGTGTTACTGTTAGTGAAAGTAAAGTGTTTTTTTGCAGATTGTTTTATACATTGCGTTGCAATTTATATTATTTACACGTCATCCATTCTCAAAATATAGTATGAATGGCCACTGAAGCAATTAAATTCCCAAGCCACCACTACCCAAGATGAAGGAAAGAGCGACATGTTAGTATGCTACTTTGATCAGTCGTTAATCGGTAGCCAAAATACTTTCTACTTTTTTGTTGTTTTCAGTCTGATCCCTAGATACTACTAGCTTTTTGTTTTGTTGTTTTTTGTTGAAGATTTATACTGCCTATCATGGATAAGTCTGAATAGACTTGTTTTCACCATTAGACAGTTTGTCGATAGAAAGCCCGAGCCTACACTTTTAACGACCCAAGGGATTTTTAACCTCCCACACCACATAGACATGGTATGAGAGCAACTGGCCTTTGCTGACGCTGTAAGTTCTACACAGCAGTGGAAATCCAAATTGGCAGAGGTGGGGGGCATGGGGAATCGAACCACTGACCTTCAGATTAGGAGTCCGACCTAGAAAAAGTCAGACACTCTAACCACTCCGCCACAGAGAATACCTTGAATTAATTAGATCTGCTCGATCCAGTGATGTTACCGTGGTGGCTAAACCTGCTCATTGTCATGACATGTTTTCCGTCCTCAGTTTTGTGGAAGTACAATTGCCGGAATCAGCCTCCTTTCGGCGAGTATAATGAGGTTCGTCCATGAAGAAGACAAATCTAGTTCAGCTGATGTTATTCTGAAGCGAAGATCCCTTTACATAATAAAGTGAGTACTTATACAGTTATTCAGAGTTCAGCTATCAAGCCTCTACACGATTAATTCAACCCAATATTCTACGGCATGAATACATGTATTCTGCGTTCTTTTCTTTTCTAAACGTCGAGCTGCAGTTCAGCTTACATGGCCGAAGTTCGAGTTCCCCCCCTCCCCCCCGCCTCCAAGCCCTACCCTTCACTATAGGTCCTATACTTTAGACTTGGTTTGCACCTCTAACGATATGCCTCGTGATAACCAAATTTTATGTTTTTTTGGCCGTATATTTGTTTCCAATGTAGATTGTAGCGAAATTATTCTAGCACCGTTGGCCCACCAGCGTTATGACATGCCAACAGACAGGCAACTACACAGCCTCTGCTCAGGTCTAGAATCTCCCCCATCCATCAAGCGGTACAAGGATATGGTTGAGAAGGATGTTAAAATGTGCCTAACTAACAAACATAGGTGAGGTGTAATATGGTCGCTTTCGGAACAGGTCACTAGAGAGTCAGTAGTTAGAAATGCCTGCCAGTGCATTGCAAAAGTGTTTTAGTGAGGAGTGCTGGGTTTTGTTTAGCAGGCATTACTTCTGAGCATAACTTTTGAGCAAAGATTAGTGTCTTATCATCTTATTATCTAATATGAGATGCATGCACATCTATGATATTAAACTGATTTATTAAAATTGGGGTTTACTCCTCCAGTGTCATCTGTGGTAACTGCTTTGTGACACAGGAAACACATATCTCCTCCATGTGGTATCCAGAGGTTCTTGTTTGCAAAAACCATATGGGGCCCACAATGTAACCCATATGGACCTTATCAGCCTATATGGGTCCTATATTTTTTGCTGCCTGGTCTGGGTAGCTTTCCACTGTTGTGCCACCGTTGGCCCAACAGCTCTGTGCTATCTGGGTAGTAGGTGACCCCCTATTTCCTGACAAAAAGGTTGCAAAAGTAACATTCTCAAAACCAGGTTTCTAATAATCTACAACAAATAGTGTGCAGAGCAGGGACATATGCTGTTTCGAAGAAAAACAATATTCAACAGGTCAAAAGATAAAAAAAAGAAATAGGGGCGAAAAAAATCGGGATTTTTTTAAAGGGCTAAATAAGTCCTCATGGAAAAGTAGGACACTTGACGGCCTGGTAGTCATAATCATTTTAACAATGTTTAGTTTGTTTACATTGAGGAAGAATATATTGATATACTTTTGCCACAGAATATCAACCGTGTTGCCATTTACAGGAAAAATGCCTGGAAGTTGGTCTAATTATAACTGTTAACACTTTTTTCTCACGTCATCCATTGCAGGGGCCACGTCCGGTACCATTACACTCACGAGATTTTACCCAATGAAATGTCCCTGTTCAAAGGTGTAACTGTGCCTAAAACTCGCCGAATTTCTATCATCTGTCGGACCGAACCAAGCAATTTGCAACCAGTACCTTCAGAAACAGCTACGTAACACATGCTAGCTTCATATTTCGGAAACACCATCAGTGCACAGGGGCATAATCGATTGACACCACCCGGTGTCGCGGTTTTAATTCTCTGTGGGTTCAAATTCTCTGCGGTCGCCCTGCGCATGCGTCAAAATCGAACGGCATAGCCTGCACATGTGTCAAAATCGAACGACATAGCCACCAGGGGCCGTATGCACCAATCGGAGTTAGGGCCTTAACCGCGGTTTGACTATCTCCACAGGGCTAACTGTGGAAAATCTGTATGCATCAATCGGTGCCAGCGCTAACCGCCGACCGTAGCCTAGGCTAAGCTACCCCAGTTTCAAATCGGGTTTAACTGCTAGGTGGGGCGGTTAGTGTGCGTGTATGGATGTCAATCTATTCAATGCCATCATATTTGACAGAATTAAATACGCAATACGTGAAATTTTATCAATTTAACCCTAAATTCGAACCGATATTAACGCCGACGCCGCATTGGCGGCGTTATTCATATTGTCAACTGGAGGGAATTCCCAAATCTATAAATAAACTCACGGTTAGCTATCCGCCACGGCTAGTACATTTGTGCATACCAATTCACACACCTCTCCAACCCGCCACTACCCCGAGGTAGCTAACCGTGGCTAAGCCTAACCCCGATTCGTGCATACAGCCCCTGATTCAGACCGTTGACTAAGACAGTTTATGTTCAGATTTGGATACTCACTACAATGATGCCCGAACTGATAAGATTTCAGGCCCACGCAGAGAATGCGGAATTCCCGATAAAGTATCTAAGTAAAATAATCCCCTCCCCTTCCCGAGATATATGAAACAATAATTTAAATAATTTAAAAGACCCCCCCCCCCCCCAAAACCAAGCCAATAAAAGATCAATAAAAATTTCCCCCCCCCCATCAGAGATACAAAAAGAATTATTAAAATAATCCCCTCAGCCTCCCGAGATATGGGGGGGGGGGGAAGTACCCACCCCCTCACATCAGAGATACAACAAGAATTAAGAATTATTAATCACCTCCCCTCCTGAGATAGATCTTTTTTGTTTATTAGAAAAGAAGTACCCCTCCCCGAAATATTGAAATAAATCCACCCCCTCCCGCGTTAGGGAATAGCTGAAAATTACCCCCCTCAGAGATACGAAAAGTATGATTAAAATAATCCCCCCAGCCAACAAAAGATAAATAAAAGTACCTCCTCCTCTCAGAGATAACAACAAGAATTATTAAAAGAATGCCCTCCCCCTCCCGAGATAAGAAAACAATAAACAAGAATTACCCTCCTCTTTCAGAGATACAAAAAGAATTATTAAAATAATCTCCCCCTTCCGAGATAGTATTTTTTTTAAAACAACTAGCTCCCGCTCGCTGAGATATATGAAACAACCCCCCTCAGAGATAGAAAAAGAATTATTAAAATAATCCCCCTCCACTGAGAATCTAAACCGCGACATACTGCAGTTTGAAAGCGCTGGTCGATGTTGGCGCATGCGCAGGATCAACAGCGTGGAATCTAAACCTATGGAGAATCTAAACCTATGGAGAATCTAAACCGCGACACCGGGCGAACACGCAAGTGGAGTCGAGAAATACACGTGCCGTGTGCAAAACGACCCGATCCCAGTAACCCATCTCTTGGCTGGGGGTGGCTAGGAGTGATGACGTCACATTTGTGCTGGTACCGCCCTGTAGCAGTACAAGTCCTATGGGGAAAAAATTCCGATTAATGAAATGGAAATATAACTAAACTATGCAATAAAAAAATACTTAAATCGTATTTTGCTGTAGTTATGCTGGTATTTAAAAAAACAACTAATGTTAAGCCACCATTTTTTCCACCCGAGCGTGTTGGAGAGTGTTCGATTATGTAACCGAGGATGTACAGTCTGCGCATACGCCAAAAAGTGGCTCGGGTGACCCGATTTTTTATTAAAGCTGCATAGTCCAATGAAAGCATCAAATTTTCAAAACAAAACATTAACCTAGGTTTGATTCTACATATCTAACTTATGGGGCTGTCACACTACGACGTTTCCCACCAACGCGCGTCGACGTGTTGCCTTTTTGGTCGAAACGTCGGTACACGTCCGGTACGTTACCGCCGCGTTACCGCCGCGTTACCGCCGCGTCGGTACACGTTGAGGGATAGCAACGTGTGAATGGGCACGTCGGCGCGCGTCGGGTCGCGCCGATCGCTTTGTGCTTGCACAAAACTTTCGACGCGCGCCAATGCGTTGGATCGCGCGTTACCGGCGCGTTGGCAGGACGTCGACACACGTTACCAGCGCGTCGGAGGAACGTTGCTCGCACGTTGCTGTGTGTGTCTCTGTGTCTGTCTCTGTGTCTGTGTGTGTCTCTGTGTCTGTGTGTGTGTATCTGTGTCTGTGTGTGTATCTGAGTGTGTCTCCGTGTGTGTGTCTATGTGTGTGTTTCTCTGTGTCTCTGTGTGTGTCTCTGTGGCTCTGTGTGTGTATCTCTGTGTCTCTGTGTGTCTCTCTGTTTCTGTGTGTGTGTCTCTGTGTCTTTGTGTGTGTCTCTGTGTTGTGTGTGTCTCTATCTCTGTGTGTGTGTCTCTGTGTCTTTGTGTGTGTATATGTGTCTGTGTGTGTCTCTGTGTGTGTGTCTCTGTGTCTCAGTGTGTGTCTCTGTGTGTGTGTCTGTGTGTGTCTCTGTGTCTATGTGTGTGTGTCTGTGTGTGTCTGTGTCTATGTGTGTGTCTCTGTGTCTGTGTCTGTGTCTCTGTGTTTCTGTATGTGTATCTCTGTGTCTGTGTTTCAGTGTGTGTGTCTCTGTGTCTGTGTGTGTCTCTGTGTCTGTGTGTGTCTCTGTGTTTCTGTCTCTGTGTCTCAGTGTGTGTGTTTTTGTGTCTGTGTGTGTGTCTCTGTGTTTCTGTCTGTGTGTGTCTCTGTGTCTGTGTGTGTGTGTGTCTCTGTCTCAGCGTCTGTGTCTCTGTGTTTCTGTATGTGTATCTCTGTGTCTGTGTTTCAGTGTGTGTGTCTCTGTGTGTCTCTGTGTCTGTGTGTGTCTCTGTGTTTCTGTCTGTGATTGATGGATGGAATCATGTGACCACGGCCATCTGGGATCTTGAGAAAACCTATATAAACCAATAAATTGAAGAGTCCCATTCTCTTACTTTCACTCTAACCCTGTTTCCTTCATTACCTGTAGTGCTTTCATTTGACCTATTTACACCACCCACACCACCAGCCGGCACGTTTACACAGAGATACACACACAGACACACACAGAGACACACACATAGACACACAGACACACAGACACATATACATGTACAGAGACACACACATACACACACAGAGACAAAGAGACACACACAGAGACACAGAGCCACACACAGACACATATACGCACACACAGAGACACAGACACACACATAGACACAGAGAAACACACACACAGACACAGAGACACACACAGAGACAGAGACACACACAGACAGACACAGAGACACACATACAGACACACAAACACAGAGACACACAAAGACACACATACATAAAAACACAGACACACATACATAAAAGACACAGAGACACACACACACAGAGACACACACACACACAGACACACACACACAGACACAGGGAGGGAGGGAGGCTTTTTCCGCCCGCAAAGTCGATACCCGTTGACGGCGCGCTAATAACACGTTATTATCACGCTACCAACACGTTGCCGCCCGTCCAACTACCCCCGAAACGCCGAAAAGTCTGACGTTTCTCGACGGGTTGCAAATATTTTCCGCGTTGCTGGCACGCCGGCAGAAACGTCGTAGTGTGACAGCCCCATTAGATACTGATGCACTTATTAAGCATTTGTTGCCACATTGAAGGGGATAGATACTGAGTCAATTTAATAGAACCTGTTACTGAAGAAGCCTATGGTGTCAGAGTTTTGGTGTGCTTGCCAAAATTAATTTGGCATGTTTGCACTTCAAATATCTCAAATATCATTTAAAATAAGAATTACTTCAAACTAAAGTAAGATAGATTATAACGGTGAACCTAATATATTTATCTCAGAAAATGACAGAAACTCAAAACTATTGGACTAGGCAACTTTAATCGATTATGCCCCAGGTGAAATGGTGGCCTCGGTATGAATTACACTTTATATGGCTGGTATTGAAAGCAGATGTGAGGAAGAAATTAAAAGAAGGATAACAATAGCCCGAACAACATTCTCCAAAATGAATAGAGTGTTAACATCAAGTAAGATATTAATACAAACAAGGAAGCGTATTCTTCAGTGTTATGTGTGGTCTACTCTAATGTATGGGGCAGAGACATGGACAATCTCTAAGAAAATGTACAAACGTTTAGCAGCATTTGAGATGTGGACTTATCGAAGGATGATGAAAATATCATGGACAAAGAAGATCACCAACAAAGAAGTTCTCAGAAAAATTAAAAATAAGAAAAGCTTGTTTGCCACTATACAGACAAAGAAACTTATTTATTTTGGCCACATCATTCGTCAGAGTTCAATATACCGTACATTGTTGGAAGGGAAGGTGAATGGCAGCAGAGGGAGAGGGAGACCAAGAACATCATGGTTTACAAATATTTCACAGTGGACAGGCTTGAATTATTCACAGTCTATCAGAACAGCACAACATCGGGACAAGTGGAGAACCATTGCATCCAACCCTCGACTAGAGGATGGAACTATTGATTGATTGATTGAAAGCAGTTGACTCAATGACGGTCTCAGTACAACTGCTTTATTCAAAGGATGCCTGGCTGCTGTCGTCATGCTCTGATGATCACCTGACCACCCACCTGAGGTGGGGCACCCTGCCTTGCTGGTCAGTGGCTGGGTGGAAGTGTTCGGCTACCACGATACCTCACATCTCCCTTTTCAAGTATATATTTTCTTTTACGTTGACTTATGCATGACAGGTTGTGTCATTTACATACATATTATTACCGATATTCGTTTATATATGATAGGGCTAAACATCCATATAGTGTTTATGATGTGTTTAGTAAACCATTAAACAGCATTTTACGTGTGTATTCCATCTGTTATGAGCTGAAAACTCAACTTCACTTATATCATACGTATACTTAAATACTAGCCTTCATAACACTGACTTTTCTTACTTCAGAATGTTAAGTCTTATTTAACATTTTTTTATTTTTTTATTGAGGCTGTATTTATACTGTCCATAGCATGTAAGCCCGGGTACCCAGGCTTGTTTTCAATGCTGGCCAGCTGTAGTGCTGGTGTTGTCTTACCAAACAGTAGCTGCTGATAAGTTATTTGATTGCCTGCATTTCAGTAGGAGATAGATAGTTTGTTGGTATGCTTAGTAGCCTATGTTAGTTTTTTTTGGGGCCCTCTTGACATTGTATTTTTGTTCTATTCTTATTACTATGTTAGTTGTTTTCTTATGGTTCTATGTTAGTGTTTTGGGGTTTTCTTGGGAAGAGTTTTCCACTTTTTCTACTTAATTCTATACTAGCCTATTTTATTTACATGTCTATAGGCTTTAGTCAGGGGGCCAAAGGCCCAAAACAGCCATAGGTCTGAAAGTGCGTACTAATGCAATTTTATTGCAGATTGTGATAGTCATATACCTATATTTTGAGAATCAGGAGGGTGCCACTCTGGCACCCTTGAGCAATTTTTTTTATGAGCCGTTTTTGATATGATGTCATATTGGATCAAACCAGCATTTTTGTGCCGTTCGACATTAGGGGGTAGTCTTCATATATCAGCTGTAGTATCATTTCTAATTCACTTAGCACTACATATATTATACCAGAAGAAAGGATATTGAAGTACCTTTCTCCTGATGTATAAAACTTCTATGTATGATACGAATGTGTAAATACAGAAAGGCTCAAAAGGAATTATTACTGCCAACTCACGGTAATCAAAATGTACATTTTTTTTGTGGAAAAACTAATCCCGATAATAAAGAATATAATGTCACTTTCAGACAATTTATTTGTCTCATTCATGGCTATTTAATTAATGTATAGGTGTGAAGATGCTATTCAGGTAAAATTCCCATCTAAAACAATTTTAACAATGCCTGGTCATCTGTCAAAGTATTCAGGACATGTCAATCAACAAAACCGAAAATGTTCAAAGTATCGTTAAACTTGGATACCTTCAAAGACTTATGACATTATTGTGTTTGCAGACGTTATTTAAACACAAATATTACTATTCTGTAAAACAAGGTATGGAAGTGGTGTTTTGACCATTATATTCATTTCCAAACTATATAAACAGTCTTTTATATAGTCCTAGGTTGAACCTGTGAGCCATCATAGATGATACCCGACGTGAACGATGGAATCCGCAGCAAAATGTTTCTTCCCAGGCTGCAACAATCCGGAGGGAACCCTCGTTACTGGAAAGGAACAGCGAATAAAAAAATTATTTCTGCAAGCATATCACGCGAAGATTTGATCCATATTGGCCTCCAAGAAGACCTCGACAACAATCCAAACCTCGCTTTACAGTTTCACAAGTCCTGCGTATCCAGCTATACATCAAAGACACATATTGCTAGGGAACGAAAGCGCATAGGAACCATCGATACACATGATCATCAACAGAAAAGGAGGTGATCCGAATTCAGTTCTTTTGATTTCAGGGTGCATTGCCTCATACGTGGTGAAAAGTGCCTCTCAAAGGACTCAAAGAATCCTTATCGATGGAGGAGAGTCATCCAATGTCGCACGAGTGAGATGAAGAATGAACTTCTAACTGTATATGATGAACGAAACGATGCCTCAGCTGAGCAAGTTTGTATCCGGTTTAATGGTTCTTTAGCAGATTTGCATGCCGCGGATGCACAGTACCATTTTGACTATTTCACGCAATTCACTGACGAGCGCAACATCAAATCTGCCTCCAACATTGCTACAAAGTCAGAGCCATCCACATGTGATCTCTCATTCCAACATGTTGTGAACACTCTGAGAGGGAATGCATCTACAGTGTGGAATTCAGTCGAGATATACAGCTTGTATAGAGATCACATGGCAGCTACAGCGAGAAGTAGCAGTTTGTCTGATGACATGTGTGCTGAGAATGTCATTCATAGTGTGGTATGTAAGGACAACAGCTCCCGTAGGATTTTTGTGCTAAAATTGATTTTCTTTCAGTTCTCGCTTCAATAGGGTTCAGGCTAACAGAAAATGATGGGGTCCAAATTTTCAGACCCCTCCCCCCTTCGTGGGGGGTCATTTCCATTTTGAGACCCCCCGCAACTGGCCATTCACCTATCTCCGGAAGTTATTGATCGATTTTCATACTTGAAGTGTCAATTTGTAGGTTTTCAGGTATGCTGAGTTGATTTATGACACTTACAAAGCAACCGGAAGTTTCCTTCTTGCACTTCCGGTCAGTATATAGGGTCTCGCCCCGTATCCTCACCATGTGTGATCAGATTTTCACAATTTGTGAGACTTTTGTGAAGAACTCTGAGCTGATTCATTGCAAAGTTCCTCTGGGAGAGTTATTGAAGTATTTGCTGGCAAAACTGTCAAATCCGACATAGAAATTCCGAAGAATCAGTACGCTATTCATCGATGTCCATATCTGGAATATCCTCCCGAATAGTATTTGCACAGTCACCGCCATAGCATTTACAGAGTGGAGTGCAGGGCAGGCCATTCTTCAAGCAGCTACACCTAATTCCCCTGCACCCTGCTTTGCAGCCACATTTGACGAGTTCAACTATAGCCTGTGGGGCAGGCAAGGCAAGACATCTCACTGGAACATACACCTCTTTCTCCAATTTCCATCCATTTTTTTCAATTGGAGAAAGGGCCGGACAATTATCTGGGTATGATTTGTCCCGCATTGTGATGTAGTTTGAGTGGATGATATGTGGAAGCAATGCAGCACGAGTTGGTGGAAGCATCTCGCTTTCCAAGGACTTTGACCGGAACAACTCCCACCTGAGTGATGGTAGGGTTGTTGGACCTTTTGAACTGTAGACGCGACACACGAAAGTCTCCAATGCCATCACCTGTGTGGGAAGCTTGCCATCGTTCATCTCATCAGGAATGGAAATACATCTTAATGCTTTGAAGCAGTCATTAGCTTGTATGCTTTGCCACCAAAGATCCCATGAAGCGCTGCTGATGTGTATGCACCACTTTCAATGGCACATATATCCAGGCCACTGCCATCAACCGTTTTACCAAGAGCATGCAAAGTGGCAAATGCAATGTGGAGAGCTCCTGCTCTCAAGATCCAATTGGTGTTCCCAACTGACTGTTGAATCTTCAACGCACGTGAGTATAGGTCAAGGTCAAGTGTTATCAAAGTTTTCCTCTGTGGACCAACGACAGTGGCAGAGATTCCCTGGGTTAACCAAAGAACAGTGTAAAGAGTCCCATAGTCCGTGGGCGAGGTCTTGAATAATGGAGCAATCACCTCTACATTTGTGCGTGTTGGGCTCTCAGAAGACTGGGATAACAGCAGAGATTTGGTAGCAGCCCAAGTTGGCATCACATCTTTCTTTACTAATTTCTCTGGTTGGTGTATGTGTTCTTTGACTGAGAGTATAGTGTCGTCTGGAGCACTGTCATTACGATACTCTTCCTGATTTGATTGAACATTACAGCCCTGGGTTCTGGCCATCTGCATGTTTTCCTTAGTTCCAAGGTAGTTTGCAAGTGCCCAGGTGTGAGTGAAATCTTTGGAAAGTATATTCTTCCACTTTCCCATTTCGTAGACCTCAAATCTCAATGGGGTTGTTTTGATGATTGGGTCTTGCACCATGTTCACTTCAAAGGCCAGATGTGTCTGTGAAACAAGCTTTTCTGGTATTTCAAGTGGTTGGTTCATCAACTCCCCATCTTTATCTTGCTGGAACATAACAATCACTCTTCCATGGAAGGTTCCTTGCCCAGTCGGTGTGTCTTCCAAGAGATCAATATTATCTATCGCAAACCATGTGTTCAGACCCTTCTTGGCAAAGTCTGGAAGACAAAATCCACCAGCTTCCTTCATTCGCTGGAGAACTCGCTGCTCAACTCATTTCTCTAAGTCAATGATCTTCAGGTAGTCACTTCCAACATAGACAGCTGAGAGGTTCTCGATGATATTCTTGTCGGGCACTCTAGAGTGAACAGCCAGGGGAAGACCGATCGAGAGAGGGGTTTGGACCGTTTGTCGGAATGCACTGTCTTTCTTCGGCTGGTGTTTTACCTGGCGATCAGTCCGAGTATTCTGAACTAGAAATTGGCTTGTGACGTCGACAGTTTTGTCCACCTCCTGGTCCTGTATTCCAGACACTTTGATGACGTCACTAACAAAGAGCAGGTGGCTCAAGAAAAACTGTAGTAAAGACGGATTTTCAAAATTTCTGAAGTTTCCTGGGAAAGACCAACTACCTTGTTGCATCATCTCTTCTCGCAGAAGTTTGGCGACCGTCCGGAGGTGACCAACTTTTTAACCATCATCCAACATTGAGGACCTGAGATCCATGGCCTTGCTGACAGCAGTGGGGAGAACAAGATTGTCAGGCTCATTTCATCTCATTGAGGCGACAAACTTAACACCTGGAAGACGCTCACTGATGAGTCTTTTGAGGTATTTCCGATAGTTCTCACTCTCGTTAATATCTATGCGGTACCTTTTCAGAATTGACAAGTATTCATCATTGACCTCAGCCATGCTCAATGCAATATCATCGTCACTAACGGTGTTCTGAATAGCGAGGAGCAATTGTTCATCACATAGTGAGCGAATGAGCGATACATTACTGCGATCCATCTTCGATGATATTCTCTGTGCAGAGCGCAAACATGTCCAATGATAGTGCTTTTCAAGAGCTGATGCATCACCGGGTCCCTCGAAGTCAGCTACACAAACTCTGACCTGGTCATCCGGGGTTTGCTGCTTGATCTCAAGGAGTGTTTTACCCATTGTATCAGTAAGAACACAGTGCAGTGGCTCTGAGTCAGTCTTGGGGCAAAAGTCACAGGTGGAGAACATACACACTTCTTCCTTTGGGACAGTCTTTGACCGCTTTGGCCGTACCGATCCGTCAGCACTTGAAGGTCGCCCTCGTCCTCGTGGAGCACAAATAGGTGAATCAGTTTGGGGTCGCTTACTAAGGCGTTCAATCTTAGTCTTGTTGACGATAGGTTTCCGACATTCACTATGATATCGAACAGATTTGAGGTCTTCTTCATTCAAGCCAGACAACTGATTCAATAGTTTATGAATGTCACTTTGAGTGTCACCAAGAGACACCCTCTCCCGGCACCATCGTAAAAGTTCCTCTGTCATGGCTGGATTGTTCACCAATCGCCTGTTTGATTTGGCACATTCTTTACAAATCACGCAAACGTTATTCTCCCCTGCAGACATATCGGCCGTATGTAATTTATTGATCTTGTTAATAATGCTGGCAAAGAGTTTTTCCGACGGGGCTCAAAACTGTTTGAGAAACATAAATGAAATCATGCTGATGACAATCATTTATATGGTCCACTTTAATTGGAGTATCTGGAATACAAATTTGACGTTCTGGAAGATCTGTAGTGAAGTCTATCACCAAGCTTCAGACCTGAAATAAAAAATAGCGTCATTAGTTTCGGTGTTCGGAGACCCTATATGATGAACCCAGAGTCAGCAAAAATACTTTCTGCTGCTTTTGAAGTGCCCACAATCACCTCAGTATGCTTAAATCTCCCCAAACTAAGAAATCGGATCATACATGATGAGGATACTTGCCGGTGTCCATCCTGAAGGCACATGAGTCCGAGTCAAACCCTAACTTGTCAACCAGAAGTGAAAACCTACACTTCCGGTTGCTTTGTAAGTGTCATAAATCAACTCAGCATACCTGAAAACCTACAAATCGACACTTCAAGTATGAAAATCGGTCAACAATTTCCGGAGATAGGTGAATGGCCAGTTGCGGGGGGTCTCAAAACGGAAATGACCCCCCACGAAGGGGGGAGGGGTCTGAAAATTTGGACCCCATCATTTTCTGTTAGCCTGAACCCTATTGAAGCCAGAACTGCAAAAAAATCAATTTTAGCACAAAAATCCTACGGGAATACGTATCATACTGCACTATCAGGGCAAGAGACCAAAAGGACCATTCACAACTTGTCACATGATTGGAAGAGCACTTTGGACCAGCTCTGGTGATAATGCAGGTGAAAGGATGTGCCAGTCTAATTTCCTTCAAAAAAATATCTGCCAGCCACTCTGAAACTTGTGGAAGCAAATGATTCTGATGTTGTGAAGGACATGTGTCACAAGCTACAAGCTGAGGTGCAGTCTACGTCTCTCCCAAAAACGACTGCATACAAGTTGGGTGACTTCAACAAGGACAGTGCCGTTTATAATTGCAGTGAAACGCTTCTCACGCTACTGTCAAGCCTAGTCAAATGGTAAAGTGTCTAAGAAGTCTCTGGCCTTGGCGCAAGCCATACAAGCTTTAGTGTCGTGGAGATTTAACCAGACAACACTGGGCCTGGCTCTCCGAATACACCATCGCTCTGGATCGAAGGAACTGGTTGACATTCTGTACTCCAACGGTTTCTGCTGCAGCTACGACGAGGTGAAAAGATTCAGGAAATCCGCTGCCTTGCATGCTTGTGAAAGCAAACATATCGTACCCATATGGCAAAGGGAAGGCTTCCGTGTGCAGTATGCTACTGAAATCTAAGGTTCCACTTCGGGCATTTGCAGATCCTGATGCGTCAGAAGAGGACTGGACAAGGGAAGGCTTCCAATTCTTGTCCTATTTGTATGGAGGTGTGGTGGCGTCAACACTAGATGGGCTGAGATATCTACTCTTCAGCAAAAAGAAGGATCCACCAAAGATTAAGCGCCTTCCTCCAACGAGCGAAGCTGCACTACAGCACATCAAGAGAGCCCGTATCCAGGTACTAACATGGCGAGCGGCAGACCAGCTACACCCACCTTGATGTTAGTCAGTATGGATGGGAGTTGAACAAAACCCTTCTTTGCCCTGCCAATGGCACTTCCACTGCTGCCCCGCCATCCCTCATGCAATTTGTGGCATGTGGTTGCAAATCGAGCATGCCATGTGGGAGCCTCAAGTGAAGCTGTCGGGCAGGCGGGCTTTCCTGCATGACGTACTGTAAATGCGGAGCAGACGAGGGATGCTCGAACGAACACACAAAACATGAATCTGCCCCATTCATGGATGGCGACGAGGACGATGATGAGGAAAACACAGAGGACTGATGGATTGGATCCTGAAACCTGAATCATGTGAAATGACGTGTCACAAACACTTTATGTATGACATGTATGGCAACCTAAATGAATAAGACAATATACCATGTTATATTGGTTAATGTACTATTTCCCAAACAAATACTACAATGTAGTTAAAAGCCATTTGACATATTTCAAATTCATCTTATGAAAAGTGTATCTCTGCATATGTCAGATCTTATTCCGGATTTAGTTTGGTTTACTTATGTATCCATCAATTGCTTTGTTTAATATTGTTTTCATTAAATGTATAAATAGGATTGGGACTTGCTTATTCCAATTTGATACATATTTGAGGTACAACAACACTACATTTATTATTATTTTAATAGCAAAAATATCACACTGAAATGATTATTTCGCAATATTTTTCAGTTTCAGGTGTCGATGACAATTGCTTGTGAATGTATACTGTGGCATGTATATTTGCTCTACAATGATAATTTTTACACCATGAGAACGGTACTTCAGTAATCTTTCTTTTGGTATACTATGTGTAGTGCTAAGTTAGAACTGATACTATAGCTGATATACAAACACTACCCCCTAATGCCGCAAAAAATGCCGGTTTGATCCAATATGACGTCATATCAAAAACTGCCTATAAAGAAAATTGCTCAAGGGTGCCAGAGTGGCACCCTCTTGATTCTCATTACCAATAACCCTATCTAGCACAATCAGCAATAAAATTGCATTAGTACGCACTTTCACACCTATGTGAGTTGGCCCCCTGACTACTTGTACGTAAAAGGTGGTTGAGTTGTGTTTGTTTAGATTTGATTTGATTTATATTGTTGGACATGTTATCTGGCTTTTATATTTCCGGTTTTCCCACCCTGGGCTGTCCAGTTGTGGGCCGTGACATATCACCTGCCCCCTTGTGGTGTAGTTCAGTTGGGGTTCCCAGTTTTTATTTAGCACAGATATTTTTTGTATGTTTTTAGGTCAGGGATTTGTCACTCTTTCACCGTTTGTGCATTCCATGCCTTGTCGGCCATTTCCATTGTGCTCCTTTCATGGGCTTTGATCTGGCTTCTGGTCCGCCTTAGTAGTGGTGCCTTGCTTGCTCTGGTGTCCCTTAGTGGTTGGGTTAGATGCTTAATGTCTTGGCTATATCCATATGCTAATGTTTTTAGGTGGATTATCCTTCTGTTTTCTAGTAGCTTTACTTTATTTCTTTTGTGTAGGTCATAAGTGGGGTGTAGTTTGTCTACTTTCAGGCAGATTTTCAGGGCCCTATTTTGTAGTATCTGCAGTTTTTTAAGTAGCTCTTTTTTAGCACCCATGTAGATTACATCCCCATAGTCAAAGTAGGGGAGTACCATGCCTTTGAAGATTTTTATTGACATCTTGTGTCATATAGTTTCTTAGTTTAGCAAATAGCCATAGTTTGTGATTTACTTTTTGTATGATTTTTGTTACACATAGATTCTAGTTTAGCTGGCTATCTAGTTCTAAACCTAGGTATTTGTAGTGATTTACACTTCCCAGTGTTTGGTTTCCTAGTGTGCATTGTAGGTTTCTTCCTGTGATTGCTGTATGTGAGAAGAGCACTTATATAGACTGTCTCATCTGTTTTCAGTTTGCTTGTGTTTAAATTAATCACGCATAGGGGCATACTTGTAAACAATTTTGGTTACATACTTATTTTTAAATATGTCATCATTTATGGTTAAATATATCTTAAATTTAAACATAAACAATACATATACTGTACAATTTCTTATACCATTCATATCATGTTTACAGATTCTATTTCACTATGTTTGTACAGTAGGTGATGTCATTTAAAGGGAACCGGTACAGGCTGCTGAGACAGGAACCGTATAGTTGGGTTCCAGTACCCATGTTTTCCTCCAGGTGCTGTCTGTGAGCCTCCAGGGTCGTAATAGATTAACACGACCCTGGCGACCCCGGTCACCCGATTTGCTAGAATTTCAAATCGAACACCACGAGTAGAGTTGAGAAATACACGTGCCGTGTGCAAAACGATCCGACCCCAGTAACCCACCTCTTGGCTAGGGTTTCCTAGGAGCGATGACGTCACATCTCTGTTAGTACCTGTAGGAGTACAATTTCTAGGTGTTTTAATGCTTTTTTTTTAATAACCCAGATTGTCAGCTTCTACAATCAGAAAATACTTTAAATCCTATTTTGAAGTACTTCTGTCGGTTATTGAAAACAAATATTACATTTAGATTAAGCCACCATTTTGTCCACCCCGAGCGTATTCGTTTATTCAACCCGATTCTGTAGGATGTGCGCATTCGCCAAAAAGGCGCTCGGGTGACCCGAGTTGATTAATCGACTACGCCCCACATGGGTCCTGCACAGGTCGCTGGCGGCACCTAGTGGCAAATTTCTGAACTAATACTTTTGTAAACAGTAGTGTTCAAAATGATTCAAACACGTTTTTAGGACTATCTATGACCACTGCACATACATGTGCTTACATTAGGAGCTATGATAGATGAACATTCGTAATTATCATTTTATAATATGAATAAGCAATGCTTAGGACGGACCCGCCCACAGACGAGTCGGAATTACGAAACTGTCTATAGACTGCGCGCTGAAAATGGCGTCGAGAGACAAATAAATTCCCATGGCCATTGAGTTTGCATTCTATGCAGTTTGCCGCTACACGCAGTACAAAACAAACTTAATAGGAATACAGAACAATTTGGCATAAACATGAAAGTTTGGAATTACAAACTAGCCTATTGACATATACATATAAATGCTCGGAATTTATTTATTATGCGATTCAACACGAGTATACAAATGGCGGCGCCCATATTAGGCTATTTCCGTTTCCTGGATTTGGTGATTTCATGTTCCAGCTCTGAGTTTGAGTACAGGGTATTGTTTATGTATGTGCACAGCCTCCCCATGGGTGGGTCGGTATAATTTATTTATCATATAAGATTGCAAAATGATGTGGGTATCTCAACCCAGCTTCCCAACACTTTTTCTAATGGGTTGCTTAGGAAGCTGTCCTGGAGACACTGTGTCTATGCCTATGAAAAATACTTCTAATATCACTCGTTGATATTAATTTGTTAAAACTAACATAACTTTTTAAATACAATATGCCATCAAACGTCATTTAGAAAAGACCACACGGCATGGCCGAATGAGTTAGAGTGGCCGTCTCCCGTGCTGGTAGATCGTGGGTTCGAACCCTGGTCGAGTCAAACCAATGACGTAAAAATTTATACTTGTCGCTTCCTAGCCAGGCGATCGGCATTATTAGGACAGGGCAAGGACTGGTGTGTTCAGTGTCAGGATAATGTGACTGAGTGGGATACCAGGTCATGGTGCCGGCAGCCTGGTTTCCCAGTGGGACAGCACTATAAAGTTGCCATGAGTGCACACTGTCACAAGTCGGTACCTGTCCTGATATGACCTTAGATGTTGCTAGGACATAAAACAACAAACAAACAGAAAATAAGATCTTAACATATTAGACTGTCTATTCCATTGTTTAAAAGATCTATATGATTTGTAATAAAGGATGACACTGTATGTGAAGTGGAGTGGTTTTTTTTCAAGAAGAAATCAAATTATAAAATTTGGAATCAGATCACCCCCTTAAATATCACTTTCCCAATATTTTCTGAATGAAATCAGAATCCAGAATAATTCATTGACATATTTTCAACATACCCAAGTAATATATATTGCATAATAAATTATTTTCTCTGTGCATGCAATGCTTAAAGAAGGCAGTTAGATGTCCATTTTGCTAATGACATTGTTTTGATTGTTGCAAAAAAAAGTGAGTTTTAATAGCAGAAAATGTGTGCAGCTCTGTGCCTGGCCTTTGAAACGAGCATAGTAGCGACCTCTGTTGAAACAAAGGCCAGGTGACCAGGCAATGAACTGTACTCCGACAAATGCTATCCAAGCACCTTACATAGTTTTGATGTTTATAGAAGGGTTCTTCTTCAGTGCTGGTCCTAATTGGTTGGTCCCTCACATTGTAACTGTTTTCATCTAAATTAATTCTCCTTTTCATACCAAATGAAGAAAACTCCTTTCATTATACCCGAAAGAAGCAATCCAGTGAGAAAAAATTGTTTGGTTAATTTTTTATTGCAAAAATAGATTCATTTGTCACGCAAATATGACAGCTATAAATGGGAATGGTGAAACTCTACTGCTTGTGTTGGAAACTACTTCATAGTAGACCAAAATATTCAAACATAGCTAGTTTATTTGCAAAGTTGTAACATGCAAAAATGTCAGAAAACTAATTTTAGGACTGTTGAGTGTCTGTGTGTAAAACAACGATGCTTGAAAGTGAGCATAACGCATGTTTCATGAGGTGTCACGTCATGAAACGCGCGTTCACCTTCAATTTTCACAATATCCAACCATGCAAGCCAGGAAAAACCCTGCTGCTTTAAATAGCATAGCATCATGGATGCCTAGTTCTGAACACAAAAGTTATATTATTTCCTAAAAATGCATTAAAAGTGAAATATAAACTGTGTCACGGGTGAAACACGCATAACGGCAACAATTTATTTTGCGATACAAAATCCAACAATGCATCAAATCTCTTCTCACCATGATTTTCAAATATACCGTGGGCATCTACACACCTACTGATGATTAGGATAGGACAAGGATGTTATTACTGTGGGGTGTCACACATCGATGAAGAAGAAACACGTGTTCACTTGTCATCTTCATCCTCTAAGTCATCACAATATCCTTTTCTACATAAGAAAACTTATAACACTCGAAAGAAATATTTGCATACATGTAATGTGTACAAATAATGCCCTGAACAAATACTACCTAAGTCATTATTGAGTGTCACATGAAACATGCGTTACATGTGACATGAAACATGTGTTACAATTCCAAGAACATCAGAAGTTAGGGAAGTGTTCCAAGATTACTTTGAAATATGTCCACAGCATCAAAAACTAATAAGCATAAATACTTTTTCACCATCTGTGGTGCTTGTTTCATCATGAAGGAACAACTTTTCCTTTCCATGTAACACCTTGTAAACGTGCTGGCTGGTGGTGTGGGTGGTGTAAATAGGTCAAATGAAAGCACTACAGGTAATGAAGGAAAACAGGGTAAGAGAGTGAGACTCTTCAATTTATTGGCTTATATAGGTTTTCCAGAATTCAAGATGGCCGTGGTCACATGATTCCATTCATCAATCACAGTACAATGCAGTGGTCACATGACTTAATCCTCCAATTAGAATACAATGCAGTGGTCAATGATCATAACAATACCATGTGGGGGGGGGAGGGGGCATGTGAGGTGACTCTTCCAAAGACTGTTCTTAGTCAAGCTCGGAAGTGACACTCCCTCCAAAGACTATTCAATTATACAAATTCTATACTCAATGAATAATAGTTTACCAATTTCACACATCCTCTATATGTCTTTGGGTTTTTATATTTTAACATTTATCATTATATAGACAGTTTGCAATTTATTATAGTCATTTCACCTCGGTTCACGTACTCAGTAACGTACTCCGCCCCTCCACTTCTTACCACCTGCCCAGCAGCGTAGAAAGAAGTGCACAGTACTACGTTGTAGTTATATCACCTTTAAATCTTTTTATATCTTCTATCAACCTAAATAATAAATTGAGTCTGAAATAGTCGCGCTAATAGATAAGGTACATCTGACTTTGAGAGCAAAAAAAAAAAAAAAGAATTTAGAAAAATTTCATTTTTTATTTATTTATAAATGGTATTTAATAAAATAATTACTTATTTTATTTTCATAATTTAAATTTTAACTATGTTTTAAGTCTTATTTTACCCCTCTGATAACTTATATGATGTCTTAAGAAGCATACGATTCATTTGCCATCATTTTGAACTTATTCCGAGCTTTTTTTAGTTTTGTGAAGGTTTAGAGGTCGTTCTGCAACGATTCTAAGGCACACTCCAGTCACTTAGCATCGATCTTACATTAGTGCTTAATCGGATTTGGCATTTGCTGTCAACCCTTCACATCGATACGCTGGTACAAGGCTTTTTGTTTTACCGAATGCTAAACTCGTAGAAAACCTGGGACGTCGATGGTAGACGCGTGGTTGATCGACAGGTCTCCATAGGAATAACATTACGGAACTCAAGTCAATGAGAAAACAAGGCCTAAGCGGTTTGAATCGATGACCTAGTTTCAGGGACTATTTTCTTGCAAATTTAGACCAAAATCTTCGATTTCACCAATTTTAAGTCGTTCTATGTCGAAATAATGGCAAAAGATGAATCAATATGTGTTTTTGTAACTCCTGTACAAGAATAAAGCATCAGTTATCAGTTTTAACAAATATAATCGTGTCAATAGAAATTCACATATACGATAGCGTAACTTGGCGGCATAATGTAAACAAAGCAATGACAGTGGTTCCTTTTTAACTTCAAAACCATAATACTTATCTATATTATTAAATAATAATAGATTTACATGCTTCTGCTCAAGTTTAACGTATTAAATAGTAATGTTCGAATGTTCTGTATTTGTTGACGTCGATCATCGATGTTAAGGCGTTTCTACCATGAAACGCCGAATTTATATGCGTTAGTTCTATGTGAACTCGTCTGTCTTCGTTGCTTAATATCACCAACACGATCCAGTCACTAGCAGCATATGCGTTAGTTCTAACTGAACTTAGCATTGTCCATCACATTGCTGTAGCGAAATCCTCGACTCAGTCACATATGCCAAAGTTCCTGCCGAACTCTGTTGCGAACATATTGACGATCAGCTTGTGGTACAGTTCTCCAGAACTCCTACGCGTTGATAGTGCTGCATACGAAGTTCATCGAATGTCAATGTTGATATAGCGATTTATCGAAGACTAATGGAAGCACTGGTCAGCATATGCTTTAGTTCTCCTCGTGAACCTAGCATTTCCTCATACTGTTGACGCGAAATCATTGACTCAGTCACATATGCCAAAGTTCCCACCGAACTCTGTTGCGAACATAGTGACCATCAGTATATGCTGCAGTTCCTCGCACACTGAGCATAGTTGACTGTTCGTACTGATGTCAATGTTTCAGGTCTGGTGATCCTATAGTTCGTAGAAGGCAACGGATGACTTCTTTCTTCTTTTACATAGAAATCACTGATACAATATATCAATTTTATGTTTATTTTTCAATAATATTATTTCTAGTATTTTTTAATTTAAATTTAAATCTATAACCTCATAGATTATATTCTATACTTTTGTAAATGAATACAATTTTGCTATTTTGTAAATTAAGATCATTAATATGTCCCTATAACATGAGTAATGTCAATAATATACATCTCCAGTACAAAGATCATTAATATGTCTCCTCAACATGAATAATGTCAATGAAATAACTCTTCCGTATAAAAGATCATTAATATGTTTCCACAACATGAATAATGTCTATGATATATCTAGTATCAAAAGATCATTAATAGGTCCCTATAACACAATTAATGTCAATGATAGTTTTAGCTAGTTAATATTTGATAATATATGTAATGTTCAATCATATGTCAATGTCAATGGAACAAATTAACAGTGGAATACATGATAATGTTCATCATTCATGCTATGAATTTTCAATGAATCTTTCATGCAACATTCGACATCTCATATGTACATGATTTTTTTCAAAAGAACCTTTTGTGTAGACAACTTCTGCGTAGGACACTTTCAATCTGAAATACATCTCATGACAATTAATGTTAATGCAATTCATGAATTTCAATGAATACATCCCCATACAATATATGATAACATTTTATTACACTCATGCACTAGAAACGAACCATTTATCAACCTCTGACTTATGACATTTAATCAATTATGATAACATTTTACACTATATTATTTAGCTTTAAATGAATTTTTATGAACAATGCAATATCTAATCTATCATTTGTCAATGAATTTCAATGAATAACTATAAACACATGCAACATTTAACATCATACGTGTCAATGACTTTCAAATGAATAATATATATGAACACATGCATACTGAACATCCATACACATTTTACAAATGAATAAATATCCCAGTCATCTTATGTTCATTATACTTTCAAATAAGAATGACATTTGCTGACTATGATATCAATAGTGTTTCCTATGCATTGTTTTAATTAATTCAGACAACCTCTATCTTTGATATTTCATGACCATGATGACAATATTCATAACTAGTTCATTTTTAATCGAAAATTCAAAATCATTAGATTTTCTTTTCGAAATTGTATTATGTTCATGAGAACATGTAATATTTGGTTTATTCCCACCCTCTGAACACAAATTTATTCCATCCCTATGGAATAACATCGGTTGGTGTCCCTCTATTTTGAGAACATGTAACAAGCACTCATCCCAACCCTATTAATCCCCAAAAAACAACTTGATTCTATCCCTATCAAGTGGGCCACACAGTCCTGTGACAAGCAAGAACCATGTCGTACCACAACATGTAGCATATAGGGCGGCATTATTATAGCCCATCTCCAAAAGACAAGACTCCTGACAATATGTAGCATATTGGCCGACACTATCATAGTCCATCTCCAAAAGAGAAGACTCCTGAACATGTAGCATATTGGGCGCCATTATTATAGTCCATCCCAAGAGACAACTCATTTGCCCCCTGAGAACTCATGAACATGCAATAGATGGGACGTCATTACTACAGCCTATCAAGACAAAGTGTCGTAGATAGTCAACAACCAAGTTTTTTATGTGGCCTAATCCACCAGGTAAGTTTCATTTTTGGTTGTGTTTGTTGAAAAATTAAATTTTAACATTTAAGGAAACTCTCAGTCAAACCTTAAAGATTTTGTTAGTCATCTCTTGTATCATTCTATATCACCAATAGTAAAACATTTTATGCAGTGTAATATAGTACAATGTCTATACAATCTTAGCAATATTAATTAATTAACAATAGTATGATATATTGCAAAAAGTGGCTTATGATCTCAAAAAAATATATATGTTAATTTACTCTTCAGCCTTGCTGAGTTACAACATACTTCCTCAAGTTAAACAACATATCAAAAAATATATTTAACTTTTCAGTCCTATTGACTTCAAAATAACAAATGAACGTAAATGCAGCTATCTATAAAGCAATGGAGTTACAGAGTAATTAGTTCATGCCATTTTATATTAGTGAGAAAGTCATTCCCCAATAGTTCATAATTGTTGTCTTACTACCATCAGTTACTCCCATTTCGCTGTGTAGCCTGTTGAAAATCAATTACACTACCTCAAGCTAGATATGTGAAACATCATACTTCCTCAATGATAATCATAGGTTCAACTATGCCTAGTATTCCTCTAGATAATTCAATAAGTATATGATACAAAATAATAATCAGATTCTCCAGACTAACAGTGTTAACTCATGTTATCCGAACCAATACTGATCATTTGTCAAAAATAAATGTTTGAGGATCATATAAAAAAAAAATATATATATATCAGTTCAACTTATAGCTTCAGATCTGATCATCTTGCTCTTGTTAAGTTAACATAACATATTTATAAAAAAAATTGTGAAATCCCTATGATTATTTTAGCTGACCTCCCAACGAACAGTCGCTTTTGTAAAAATAATTTAGTTCATTCAATACCCTAGGCATTTCTGTTGCCTCACCAGGTATCTTCTCCACTTGATAAGTAGTAGAAAGCAAATCATGTCTCGCTCAGCAAACAATAGGACAACAAATAGGAAGAATCTTGCAGATCATTTTAATCAGAATGAAAAATATCTTCACGTCAGACATTACTTAAAATCTCCCGACGTTCAACTAATGTTTTTGCTTAGCGGAATATTTTTGAAAAGTTCAACATAGAATAGAACTTCTACAAAAGTATTTATACATTCGATCTCACAATTGAAATCAATCCAACGATCAGTCCTGTACATGGGTGAAAATCATTATTACTAACAGTTACTCCTATTTCATTGTATAGTAACTCAGTTACTCCAATTTCACTGAAGATTTCAGCCTAGAACATATGGATCAGAAAGTAATTTAAATCAAATTGTAGTTTACAAGTATGAACTTTCTGTTTAGGTTTTTATCCATATGAATCACAATCAAGAATATTATTTAGTTTTATTGTTAAACAAATAATTACTTTAATAATATATATCACATTATTAAGTAACATGAACATATAGAATAAATTTCTTATTGAAAAATAAAAAATGTTTAAAAAAGTTAATTTAAATGTCTTATTTCATAATGTTAAATCAACTTATCTGTATTGTAATACACATAAC
This sequence comes from Branchipolynoe longqiensis, assembly GCA_030323885.1. NCBI lineage: Eukaryota > Metazoa > Annelida > Polychaeta > Phyllodocida > Polynoidae > Branchipolynoe > Branchipolynoe longqiensis. The sequence goes on from CM059187.1 coordinate 9,981,497, forward strand.
ATAGAACAGATACTTTAGATGTCTTAACTATGTTAGTTTATGGTTCTAAGTATCTTAGTTATCGAGTTACGCATTTATTAGTACAAAAACATAAGACCTGAACTTTACCACAGTTCCAGTCAATGACGAAATGCTTCCGGGTAACCCCGTCAACCACCACGAAGATTAGCGACATTTTAAGACAAATTGATCATGTTATGTCTAATTACGCTTCACGCGCCGGTGAATTATCTGTAACTACTGCTTCATACAAGCCAAAACAATTTAGCTTTATCGCTTCACGCGTGTCGCCGTCGACACCCGATAAGAAATTGACTCCCGGCTCGCGTCTGCCGATTCTTATCGTCCCTACCGTATACTCGCGAAAAGTTTACGCTCGTCGAATAGAATTGCTCTATCGACCTTACGCAGCCATCTTTTCTCCCACTCGAGAGGTACAGGTTCGATAAATTACCTATATTCATGGTAAAATAGTTTTTTAGCCTGCGAGAATTTAATAGAATCAATACGGTAATGCAAGTCAATGTGCTATTTTAAGCGTTTTTAGATTTTTCACGGCCAATGAATAATGATTTTTGTACTTAAGAAAAGTTAATGCAAATCCAATGGTGTGTTCTAAATTGGATTAAATAACATCTTTGGTTATTTGCCATTTATCCGCTTTAATAATGTCAATTCTTACATATGCAAGATCTACCTCTTCCAGAAACATAACATCTTCAAAGTCTTAGCGAAAATGCTTTAGTATTAGTTTATATGAACATAACATTTCAGTCGTTAGTGTGACAAAATTTAGTTCTTTTCAGTAGCTAAACAGTTTAAACTCAAAGTATCGAGTAACACCTGTTTTACGTCTCACCCCGTAATCCGTAGGCGTACTAACTCTTAACTTCGATAAATAGAAAAGTCAATGGTAAATAAATGAAATTGTTATTTGTTAGTAAGACATTCAGTCACCACCGGTGTACTTTTTTCGCTCTATGTCCCGATAGAATAACAATACATTAGTACATGGCACCATTTTTCCCTAAAGTATTCACTTCCTTTGCTTATTCCACCCGAAATGCTCCGTAGCATTTGGTAAGCAATAAGTGTCAAATTCACTTTATTATGGAAATGCTACTACGGTGTCAATACCATTCACTGTATCTCTGTAATACCAGAGAATTTAGTAACTTAAATAGTGGCGTAACGTACGATACAACCCGTTAATCTTGGCGCTAATTTAGTAAGGAACATAAATATTTCTTATGATTAGACCTCGAAAACCCTGTCGATTAGCTTTGGAGCTGTCGACTTGCGCTAGTGTTAATATTTGCTTCGTATTAACGCAATGGTTAGGCATGGCGCAATCGTTATTTATTAGTGGCGCAGCAACAAAGAAAGTTTTTGGCGAATGAGCCGAAGCACTCAGACGTCTGCGGATTCGCCGATCCTTCCACAGTGTTCTTTGCTGTGATTGGTCAATTCTTTTATCTGACGTCATACTACCAAATATTGGATTCACGCTCCGCGCTTGCTGTCGCGTAAGTGGCCCAGTACCAATTTCTCTCGAATGTAATACTTTAGGTTTTATTTTTGTTTTATTCACTAATAATTCATTAGTGCGTCGATTTTGATCATTAATAATCGGATCGAAAGGCAATGGTTGTGAAATACCCTTCCTTCGTTCAGTTCTAGTTAATCGTGGAGCAATATCATCCCAAATGATTTTAGAATCAACTAATTTAACTTTATCATGGTTAACAACTTTACGATCGTTATTCGGGCCTATTACAGTCACAACTGAACCCCTTGATCTAACGACTATGTAACCTGGATCGTATTTCCTCTCCAAATGTCCAGCTTCATTTATAAATAAAACTACTTTATCACCAGGAGTTAGTTTTACTGCATTCGCCTTCTTCCTCAAGCGAGCAACATTATAATTTCGACTTTCTTTTCGATTTTTGACAGCTTTAGCTAAAGCTATAGATAAGTCATCTACACGATAGGCTAAGTTCGAATCAATCGTCCCCGTCGATCGATACAGTAAAGAACTATGCTTCGTACCTGGATGTCTACCATAGGTTAGAAAGAAAGGTGAATAGCCAGTGCTATCAGAAGGTACAGTACGATACACATATATCACATTAGGCAAATACGTTTCCCATAGACTAGCACGAGAATTAACTAATTTTCGCAATATGCTTTTTATAGTCCTATGATATCTTTCCACCATACCATTTGACTGTGGATGATAAGGTGTCATATGTCTTACCTCTACACCTAATTCTTTAAAATGATTCATAATCAATTTATTTTTAAATTCTAATCCATTGTCTGAAATAAACATACAAGGAATTGCATGGTGAGGAATATAATCATTAAATATATAATCATGAATCCCCTTTGATGATTTATCTGGCAATGTTTTATTTTCAACCCAACCACTACAATGATCTATAATAGATAGTAAATATCTATTACCACTAGTACTAAGTGGATATGGACCAGATAGATCTGCAGCAATCACAATACCAGGTGCACTAGGCAATGGCATTGATTGTGAATATGCACGTGTACGTTTACTACAGTTAACCACACAATTTGCACAATTGGTAATCAATCTATGGACATCTCCAGCCATACCAGGCCAACGAAAATGTTCCTGTAATCGTTTTAATGTTTTAGACATAGCCATATGACCTACCTCTGTATGAGCTATTTTTATTACAGAATTCCTGTATTTTTTTGGTAACACTAGTCTAGGATACGTATCTTTCTTAGTAGGAGCTACTGTTGAATAAAGAAGATTATCCATTATCAAATAATTCTTTTCTTCATTCTCACCCAACGTATACTCTTTCATTTTTTTCTGCTCATTAATTACCTCATTATATGACAGTTCATAGTGTTCAAAAGGAATTACCTGTTCAGCCAAAAGTGAATCAAAAGCAAACATTTCTACTGGTTCTTTTGCTTCAGTATTAAGTCTTAATCTAGACAACATATCAGCCCAGACATTATCTACACCTTTCATATAGACAATTGGAGCTGAAAATTCTGCCACCAATACTGCCCAGCGTTGTATACGTGTATTACAAATTTCTTTAGTGAAAAAACATTTCAATGGAGCATGATCTGTATAGATAGTAAATTCTTCACCGTATAAGTAAGGTCTTAATTTTACTAGAGCATAAATAATAGCAAATGCTTCTTTTTCTATAGTAGGATAATTACGTTGAGCAGGAGAAAATCTAGTACTGATTAAATGCACTGGTCTGTCTATTCCATTTTCATCCTCCTGCACCAATACAGCCCCTAAACTGTACTCAGAAGCATCTGTATACAGCTTATATGGTTTAAAAGGATCAGGAAATTTCAACAGTACACAATCTAATAACAGTGTTTTCAACTCATTCCATGCAATTTCACATTCTATAGTCCATTCAAAACTACTTTTATTACTAGTCAAATAAGTTATTGGAGCGACTACATCAGCATAATTTGGAATTAATTGTCTGTAGTATCCTGCCGATCCTAACAATCGTCTTACTTCTTTCTTACTTGTCGGTGAAGCCATATCTCTTATTGCAGTCATTTTGTCAGGATCCGGTTTCAGCCCTGCTGAACATACAACGTAACCTAAGAGTTTTACTTCTTTTACACCAAATTCACATTTTGATTCTTTAATAGTCATATTGTTATTTTGCAAGATAGTCAATATAGTAGTCACATCTTTCTCATGACTCTCCTCATCTGGTGAATAAATAATAATATCATCTAAATAAATTAGAAAACATTTACCTAAATGTTCTGCAAAAATTACATTCATCATTCTTTGGAATACTGCAGGTGCATTTGTTAATCCAAATTGCATACGCTTAAATTGAAATAATCCCATGTGTGTGTTTATAGCTGTTTTAGGTCTGCTATCCTCATTACCATTACCTGCCAATACCCTGATTTAAGGTCAATGGTGGTAACAATTTTAGCACCATGCAACTGATCAAAAATGTCCTGTATCCTGGGTAAAGGATAAGCATCTTTAATAGTTACTGCATTTAATTTACGGTGGTCACCACAGAGACGTATAGTACCATCTTTCTTAGGCACTAAAGTAACTGGTGAAGCCCAAGGACTACAACTAGTTTCAATTATATCCTCATCTAACATTTTATTTAATTCTTTTTCAACTATATGTCTTTTACTTAAAGGTATTCTATAAGGTCTTTGATTTATTGAATATGCATTACCTGTGTCTATATGCATCTCAACTACCTTAATAGCTTTAAGTTTCTCATTAGAATCAGGAAATAACAAGGGAAAATGCTTTATCCAATAGTCTACTTCTAGAACTATTCCTGCCATTTTTCTATCAATTAATTCTAAACTACTCCATGGATGTACAATATCACATAAGGAAACAAATTTATTTCTGTAACAAATTTCTGCATTACACATTTCCATTATATCTGTCCCAATTAATAATTCAAAAGCTAATGATTCAACTACAAAGAAAGGACATAACTCATTATAAATAGAAATATAAGTTATACCTAAAGTTGGAAATAAATGACCTGAGATTGATCTCAGCCTACTACCTGGATACAATTGTTTATGTGCTATTCCAATATCTAACAATTTTTTAAATGCTTTTACATGTATTAAACTCTTAGCCGCACCTGAGTCTACCAGACCAGTTAATTTTACTTGATTAAAATCAATAGCAATACTCGGACGAGTATCAAGTGCGCTATTTAGTTTCCCGAAGCAGTAGAGCTAATGTTATTACGCAGTAATTTCAAATGTGGACAATTTCTCATTAAATGCGGTTCATTACATACAAAACAAGTCAAAGCATTACGACTAGCAGGCTGTGTCTGATACACGTGGTCTTTTTTAGTCGTCGACGTCTGCGTGTGAGCAGTCGGCGTCGCTTTGCTATTGCTTCCTCGCTGTTGCTTTGACAGCGCATACTTTACTGTGTGCTCTCCGACTGAACTGAGTTTATTTTTAGATGTACTAGTCAATTGACCCTTCGGCGCTACGTTTACACGCGGTGACTCAAGACGTCTGCCCGGTGCATAAGAATTGCCACCATACGCTGGCGCAACGTTGACCGAATGAATTTCTGCACGTGTACATTTATTCTCAGAAACAGTTCTACACACTTTCTTCTGCTCGTTCTGGAGCGACTTTAGAGCCTGACTCTCTTCTGTTACTACTGAACTAGCCTGAACTTTCTCAGCAGGAACCCTTTTCGACAATTTAGAAGAATTAAAATTTAGACTATCTATCTGACTAGTCATATTCAAATCTGTTAGTCTCGATTGAGCACGTCGTTGCTGTCTCAATACAGACCTATCACTTAGTATAGCAAGAGTGAAAGCTTCCTCTAATCATTTAGGCCTATTGGTTTCTACGTACCACATAGTGTTGTCATCTAATAATGAATCCAGAAACCTTGATAGCAAAATTTCAAAGGTGTCAGTCCCCAAGGTAACAGAAGGTAGTTTCCATCCCTTACTTGCAGCAGTTTTAAACCGTTGGCAATATGCTGCCACTGTCTCACCCTCATTCTGTACCATAGTCATTACTATACTTTTCAATTCAAGTGCGTTTTCTCATCTGCAGTTAACAAAGTTTTAGCAATTTCTTCTTTAATATCATTCCATGACCTAGCATCTTTAGGTGTGAAAGCAGTGAATAACACCTCATGCAGTGTGCCCGTTGCATTTGAAAGTGCAAACCAAATTATATCTAAGTCAGACACGTCAGCAAGAACCCCAATCCTCTCAATAAGATCTACCCACTCTCTTAATGCACCTCTGTCAGTACCATCTAGCATAGGCACAGACTTTCCATATGCTTTTAGAGCTCTTATTTTGGTTTCATTACTCTTATGTTCTAGACTAGCTAACTCACGTTTTTCTCTACGTTCTTCTCTTTGATAATCAGCTTCAGCACATTCAGTAACCTGTAGAATCCTTTCTTCATTTTTTTCAGCTATGTTTTCTATGCTCTCTGCCATAAACTTTGTCCATGCTTCCAATTTATCACAATCATCACTTAAAATTCCCAAATCTACTTGGTTCTGTAACCACAACCCAAATTGTTCACGTAAAGAATCTTCTTTTAAACGTGTTATAGGCATTGTGAGTGTGTGTAGTATCAGTACAAGTGTATTTAAATACAATATATTCAATATAGTATATTAACTTACCACAAGTCAATTATTTTTCACGCTATTGAAATCCTCCTTGTAGCGGGTCAATGGGAAATTTAGTGTGTTGCGTAAAGGGCAGTAGAAATAGAGTCAAAGAATTATATCCAACCGATAGAATTTACCTGTAATGTAGTGGAAAAGTGAAAAGTCTCTCTTCGTATGTATTAATACGCTCTCATTTACTCCAAGGTTAAAGAAAATTACCGAAAGTAGTCCGAAAATGAAACAATTCTAATGGTGACACGAGGCTTCAGACAGGCGATAAAACAGTAATATTACAGCAATATCAACGTCAAAGACTATTGTAACCCTTAAGAAAAGACACTTTCATCGGAAATTCGTCGACAAAGTAATTTAATTAAATTTAATCCTTGCAAAAAGTAAAAAGAATAGAGAATCAAATAGAAGAAAACAACCTATCCACTCCAACTACCCACCACTCGCAGTCTATGTCTCAGTCCTTAAATCTCTGTACCTCAAGAAATTTAGAATTTAAAATAGCATATCAAATTAAATGAAATAAAAACACTACGTATGTAATATAGTTCCTAAAAAATAATTGTAGTACTACCCCTGAAACAACACGTGCGTTGAAGTCACACCACGTGCGTTCAAGTCACACCACATGCGTTCAAAATAACAGTAGTCAACTAACAATTAAATAAAGAAATATAAATCTGTAGTATTATACAACAAATAAAAAGAAAATGCTACCGAAACACACCGAAACTATTCAATAAACTATCTATAGTCAGTACTAACCCAATCTCGGTAGTTTCTCAAGTCGTGGTCGCCATTTTGTAAACGTGCCGGCTGGTGGTGTGGGTGGTGTAAATAGGTCAAATGAAAGCACTGTTCTTAGTCAAGCTCGGAAGTGACACTCCCTCCAAAGACTATTCAATTATACAAATTCTATGCTCAATGAATAATAGTTTACCAATTTCACACATCCTCTATATGTCTTTGGGGTTTTATATTTTAACATTTATCATTATATAGACCGCAATTTATTATAGTCATTTCACCTCGGTTCACATGTATTAAATCGGACAATTTTACAACCTGTTTCAGTGTCACAATTTTATAAGTTTTCTGTTCTACTCTGAAGTGTACGGACCCTCATAAAATTGCACTTAGTTACTCCTAGTGAGTGCAGTTCAAAACCATACTAGGAAAAAATAAGGGTCTTGTTCTAAATCTGACACTAGGCGGCTTTTTGTGTAACACCGAAACACGCGTAACGTTCTCCACTTAGTCGTGTTCAAAGCCACCCTGGGCCTCTATGCAGGAGTCGGTGGTAGCGGGTTTTGGTGTTAAAGCCTATTACCGGGTAGCTATCGCCGATGTCGGGAACTGTGTCAAGTGCTATGCAGGAGCGTGTAACACTTTGATTATAGCTACACGTGAAGTTATTTATAGATTTGGGAAATCCCTCTGGGTCTGTAGCCATATATTAGCCCCAAATCTATTCAATGCTGTCATATCTAACAAAGTTACATAGTCAAATAGTGAAATTTTATTAAATTAACCCTAAAATCGAAGCAAGTTTAACGCTGCCGGTGCAATGGCGGCGATATTAATATGTTCGAATCGACGAGTGTAAAGTAAACAAATTGCCGCATCAACGTCGCTTTCCATACTGGCGGTGGCCACAGCAGTTGCTTGCATTCGTCGTTAAGACAATATTAATATCGCCGCCTTTGCGGCAGCAGCGTTCATCTCGCTTCGATTTTAGGGTTAATTTAATACAATTTCACTTATTGCATATGTAATTCTGTTAAATATGGTCGCATTGAATAGATTTGGGCCTAATGCACTCGCTATACCTACTATTTACCAGGGGTAGGGTAACACCGGGTAAGCTTTTGGTGTTAGGCCTATCACCGCTTCATGCATACCATTTTTCGCCGCTAACCGGGAAATTCCCGATTACCACCGTTTTGCCTCACTACCACCGAATAGCACCGGCTCCTGCATACAGGCCCTGACTTGCAGTCGGGGTCCAAACTGCTTTTCTTTTAATTGTGCCTTAAAATAGGATTTTAGTAACCTGTAGAATCGTACAGACTTGGTTATCGCTACAGTAAATTAGCGTTATTATGATTTTAAAACCCAAGAATATAGGAGGATACATATTCTTGTGTAGAAATGGTTCTTACAAGTTAATTAAAAGCATTAATTGTGCATTTGATACCGTTTTACTATTTAAACGACAATATTTTATGAATAAACATGCGTGGTATTTACTGCATTGTTGACGGTTTGCTATGGAGCGAGGCCTGTAAGGGGTGTATGGAACCAGTTTCTCGGTTATGTTCCTGCTAGCCTGATAGTTACTTTGTTGTTGATGTTTGGGTTGGAGTGAGATCCGTAAGGGGTTTTTGGAACCGGACTCTCGGTTATGCCCCAGCTAGCCTAGAAAGAGTAGTAGTTTGAATCACTATTGTTTATGTCGATGTTGGTGGTTGCCACATCACAGATAAGATTTTTTCAACAAGCCGCCCGTTGCCGAACGGAGAGGGATGTTGGCTGGAGCCTCTTCTCGTTTGGATTTTTCCTCGGTTTCTTTTATGGACTCACATTGGAAATTAATCCTGGGTTTCTTTTATGGATTCCCCACATTTTTGGGGCGTACCTCCGAGTTTCGTAGCATTTTCTCCAACTTGCTGGCGCAGTAGCTGCAGGAGGGAGAAGTGTACGGAGCAGAGCGTGTGGGAGGGTACCGATACAATGGTCTCTACCCCTCGTTTGGTTTTTGGTTTCCATACCATTCACCTATGACATTACACATTAGCTTACACGCCCGTTTTGGAACGGCGTAAATATGTTCTCCAACACCAGACGGGATGGCCGAATGAGTTAGAGCGTCCGTCTCCCGTGCTGGTAGATCGTGGGGTTGTGGGTTCGAATCCCGGTCGAGTCAAACCAATGACTTTAACATTGATACTTGTCGCTTCCTAGCCAGGCACTCGGCATTATTAGGATAGGGCAAGGACTGGTGTGCTCAGTGTCAGGATAATGTGACTGAGTGGGATGCCAGATCATGGTGCCGGCGGCCTGGTTTCCCAGTGGGACAGCACTATAAAGTCGCCATTAGTGCGCACTGACACAAGTCGGTACCCGTCCTGATATGACCTTAGATGTTGCTAGGACGTAAAACAACAACAAACAAACAAACCAACACCAGAAATTGCCGCCCGTTGCCGAACGAAGAGGGTTGTGGTTGGAGCCACATCTCGTTGGGACTTGTTCCTGGGTTTCTGACAAGATTCCCCATGTTGTGTTACTAAGGCATACCTCTGAATTTCGTAGCATTTTCTCCAACTTGTTGGCATAATAGTCACAGGTGGGAGCAGTGTACGGGATGGAGAGTGTGGGAGGCTACCAATATACTGGTCCCTACCCCTCGTTTGGTTTTGGTTTTAAACCATAACCCTACGACACTTACACAAGATAAATTTGTTACTTGCCGCCTTTTATGTGCTGGCGGCCTGTTTTCTAGTGGGCAACCACTATAAAGTTGCCATGAGTGCGCACTGTCACAAGTAGGTATCCGTCCTGATATGACCTTAGATGTTTCTAGGACGTAAACAACAACAAGCAGTTGGTTCAGCGCACTCAAATTTTCATTAGATCGTTACAGGTTTCTGACCTGAGGGGTAGTATGGTAAACCAATGTTTTAAAAAGATTGCTACGTGTCACTTCCTAGCCTGGCGCTCGCCATTATTAGGATAGGACAAGGATTTTTTTGCTCAATGTCAGGATATTGTGACTGAATGGGAATCAGGTCATGGTGCTGGCGGTCTGGTTTTCCAGTGGGCCAACACTATGAAGTAGCCATGGGTGCGCACTGTTACAAGTCGGTACCCATCCTAATATGACCGTAGATTTTTCTAGGACGTAAAACAAATTTCTGATTTGAGGCGTAGTTTGGCTACGAAGTACAGTAAGCCCGAGGCTCCAATATCTGATGATAAGGACTCTCACCGGTGGTGACAGTTTAAGCCTCCCCGGTACACCCGGTGTTGGGGGAGGAAAGTGGGCCAGACGCCAGCCCAGCTGGACTAGAGGAGGGCTCATGAAGCTGGAGCAGATGCTCCCGGATAGATCTCAGAAGAGAACAGGTAGAGGTTGCAATGCAAACTCAGATGGCCGCGGAAAGTTTTTTCCAGGCAGAAAAGATAACTAATTGTTGAGAGGAGTGGCAAATATATTTTCTAGACCTAAACCTAATGGAGATATTAGATTAATTCGGGATTTAACTATGTTAAACAAAATGGTTCAATATAAACATTTAAAAAATGTTTTCACTAGAAGCAGCGAGGGATTTAGTGTCGATTTAAGGGATGCTTATTACACCATACCTATTTATAAACCAGATAGGAAATTACTACGGTTTATTTGGGATGAACAACTTTAGACATGTATGCCAAATGGCCTAGGTTGTGCACCCTGACTATTTATAAAATGGTTAAAACCAATTTGGTCACTTATGACACATAAAGGACATATTATGTTCCCTTACATTGATCACTCTTTCATAGTTGCTCACACACAAGGTTGTCAACAAGCAGTAAATGATCTTTGTCAAACATTTACAAAATTGTGATTTTTTATTTATGATACAAAATCGGTTTTTAAACCAACAAAGAATTTAACGTGTTTAGGATTCTTTATTGACATGGTTAAGTTGACCATAACACTTACACAACAAAAGATAGATAAGTTTAAAACCAACGCAGAACAACTGCTTCGGTTGCATAAACCAAAAATTAGACAAGTTGCAGTTTTGATAGGTTTAATGACAGCTTACGCACCAGCTATTTATATGGCAAGGCTCATTAGGTCTCTAGAAATTGATAAGAATCTAGTGTTAGCTCGTACCAAAGTTCAATTTGAAATAAAAAATGACTATTTTTCAGCAAGGGACAGAAGACGTTATGGGGTGGTTAATACATTTACATAATTCACCAAATCCTATTAGAATGGGGGAACCAAACACAGTAGTCACTACAGATGCAGCATTAGAAGGATGGGGGAGCTCACAGAGATAATCAAGCAACGGGAAGACGTTGGCTTGAAGATGAGATTCCCGATCACATTAATGTGTTGGAATTAAGAGCTATTTATTTAGGTTTGTAAAGTAGGGATACAAAATTCAAGACAGTTTTTGGTGAGCTTTATTAAGCCACAGAAGGGCATTTCAAGAGACACTCTCGCAAGATGGACCATTAAAGTCCTGAAGGCAGCAGGAGTGGATACGGGACGCTATGCTTCCCATTCGACATGGGGAGCTATGGTCTCGAAAGCATGAATGCTTGGTATATCTGTTAAAGGAATCCGAGCACACACAGGCTGGAAGACTGCTAGATCGTTTGCAAAACATTACAACAAACGACTAGATAAGTCGAGCGGCCTCGCCACACATTTACTCACCAATTGACAAGACAGGTGAGAAAAGTTAGAAGTATATATTTTGTATTAATACTAATGTATACTGAATGATTTGTAAGCAACCGTAATATAATATTGTTTTTTGAATATGAATGAATTGAGGATAAAAATGAAGTTATGTAAAGGTCTCCCTAGCCTGAGGCTAGCCAGAGGCTTAGTACCGAGGTAAAATAGTATAGTTATACGAATCTTACCTGGGTATAGATGATGGATAACTGTTGTTTTCCCGAGGTACAAGCCTCCGATAGACGTGGGCTAGGGCCCACCCACCATGCCCGACCACGTCTATTCTGTTTGCTTGTGCCAAGAGGAAAACATGATAGTATCCATTGAATTAAGATAATTTTTATCCTGAATATGTAGGTAAAGATTGCTGAACCCAGATGTGCTTCCCTCTCCCTAGCCCACGTCTATCCGAGGCTTGTACCTCGGGAAAACAACAGTTATCGATCATCTATACCCAGGTAAGATTCATATAACTATACTATATATCATGTATATATACATTTGATGTATATGCTAGTGCATTCGCAGTAGGCTATTCGCAGAGCTGCTTTGCTCTGTGAATTAGCAGAAGAATGATTACTAATACTATTTGCAGAGCTGCTTTGCTCTGCAAATTAGCAGAAGAATGATTACTATTCACAGAACTGAGGTCGGGTAAAGTCGGGTCGGGTAAAGTGATGCCGGGTAAAGTGCATATATATTTGATGTATATACCAGTGCATATATAAAATGCTCTAAATATCGTGCGGTGGCTGTGCAGTGACTTAAGGTTGCCGTACATGGCCACACAGCACATACATTTGATATATGCACTAGTTACTAGTATAGTATATATATATACACGATACATACTAGGTATATGCATATGTCTTGTATATATGACGTTGTATATACAAATAGCCTGAACTAAGACAACCAACTATATGTGGCCTCTGTGGTCAGGGTGTTGAACTTGTAATCTGAAGTTGTTGGTCTTGTGGGTTCAAACCCAATAGTGTCCAAAACCTTTTTTTACATTCGAAACCAAAAAACCTGTTTTCCTTCTATATGTGTTTCTGATTGAATTATGCAACGTAATTGTCACTGACATATTTTACATTACAGCAAATATATTTCTTGTTTGAACTACTCTAAATAAAATTGAAAATACCTCAGTTTTACTTTCCCTTCTCTCCACTCTCGCCCAGCTCGGTCACTTGGCTAGTGGTAGTAACCTTGACCTTTATAAACCCTAAACTCGGTCAGAATGCAGTTTGGATGTACCTGGGCCGTGTTCAGGGTGCGTTTCAGAGACGTCGCGGTGATGCTTTTTGGCTTATTTCCGTTCAGGGTACGTCTCGGAGACGCCTCCTATTTCAGACACGAAATGAAAAGCGCCTTGAAAATGGCCACCATATTCAGTGGTTTCAGCCAATCACAGGGCAGCTTTTCAATTGCAAATGGCTGCTGCCTATGGGGGTGGCCATTTTTGAGGCAACAAACTGCTTATGCAGTTCAGACTAGCGTGGCGTCAGGGGCATCGTGGAGACGGACCCTGAACTATTTCTAGGTCACAGGTCAGGACCATGCACCACCTGTGTGAAAGCTGGAAACTACTGGAACATGGAATGCACCACCTGGTGTTAAAATCCGCGTAACCAGAACGGCAGGGTTGGATCCCCTTAAAAAAGTGATTGACCATCCTACATTGTTACACGCGTTTTGATACGTCAATCATTGTAATTTATTTAGGGTTTTGTTTGGTCATTCTTCCCTACATTGAAATATTCTCTCCTGTTATTTTGTTGTTCGTATGACCCATTGTTTACATTCATTGTTCGTTTTCTGCTTTATCTATTCCCCATTGTGTTTTTTTTTGTCCCTAGTTCTAATATTTTATGGGGTTTGCCTGCGTGTTTGTCGTACTGCTTTTGTTTGGTATGGTTTACTGCTATTTCTCTGGTTATTTTTGTGGGGTTGGTTTTAGTATTTAAAAAAACTGAATACCGTTGTCAGTATAATGTTAATCTGAGATCCTCTGCCCAGTTTCAAGCACAATGTTTGACTGCTGAAGATTTAGGAATCATCATCATCATCATCAAGCTGTCGGTCGTGATGCGACAAAGACTGCTTTCATTACTTGACTGCCGCTCTCCATTTAGTTCTCTGCTGTGAGAGTGATACATTTCATGAAAGCTGCCTGCAAAAGTGTTGGAAGTGCTGTTGGCTTTTGCAAGTTACCAGCGGGACTCTCTAGGGGAGGAAATAAAGGTTTCACACTGGCAAGAACATGTCCAGACAGGCACAAAACTATTTGTCCCTGCAGTGGCTGGTATCATACCGGTACCATAAGTCCAAGTTACTGCATCCGTCCTTGTTGATAGCGCCCACATACTAATCACCATTGTCCATAACACCTCGTTCACTGTTTGGTAGTCATGATGATTGTGGTTATTGGTGTAACATTCACCACACAGATTAACATTCATTGGGCGTTCTTGGTTTGCTATGCCTATGATATTCTTTGACCTGCATACCTTGTGACATTACATCCCTCTCAGTTTAGTGGACAGTTGGCTCATTTGTGGCTGTATCCACACTCTCCACAGTGTTCTGGTTTGGTTGTCGTCGCCAAATGTCTTCCGAAAATGTGTGGCTTTGGCCGGGGGGCGGGGGCTAAGCCTGTCAAAGCCATCTTGGAAACATCTGACACCATGGCCGTAACGATTAAAACGACCCGTGACAACCCGAGTCGTCAGAATTTCAAAAAGAACACCGTGAGTGGAGTTGACAAATACACGTGCCGTGTGCAAAACGACCCCACCTGAGTAACCAATCTCTTGGCTGGGGTAGCTAGGAGCGATGCCATCACATTTGCGCTGGTACGCACCGGCACCAGTCATACATGTTTTTTTGGGTAATAAGATAGATTAATGAAATGTAAATATCACTAATCTATGCCATCATAAAACAATTTAAATCCTTTCAGCCCTAAATCGCTTTAGCGTAGCGTCCACACAGCGAATGTGAGGCGAACTAGGCAAGTCGATTTAGATGAAGCGTTTTAACTCGCCAGTGTGAACGGGGCTTATTGGGATATATACGGTATATTGATTTAATAAATTGTTTAATAAATGAACTAAAAATATCTTAACTATTTTACGGGAAGACGAGGTGATATATTGTTCGCTATACAGCGATTCAGTGAACAGATTAAAGCTGCATAGTTCGATCAAGCATCAAATTTTCAAAAACAAAATGACTTTCATTGAACATCTAGGTGCATTGACAGCCGTACATGAGGTATACAATATGATTGATGTGTAGCGATAAGGGAGATCGTTGGTGCACTGTGCTGTAGGTTTGGTAAAGCTCTGTGTGTAAGGGACTGTCGAGGTCACTACAACTTACAAGTAGTGTAAGGGAGAACGGTGGTGCACTGTGCTGTAGGTTTGGTAAAGCTCTGTGTGTAAGGGACTGTCGAGGTCACTACAACTTACAAGTAGTGTAAGGGAGAACGGTGGTGCACTGTGCTGTAGGTTTGGTAAAGCTCTGTGTGTAAGGGACTGTCGAGGTCACTACAACTTACAAGTAGTGTAAGGGAGAACGGTGGTGCACTGTGCTGTAGGTTTGGCCAAGCTGTGTGTGTAAGGGACTGTCGAGGTCACTACAACTTACAAGGTTTAGCCCCGTACTGTAAGGGAAAACCCCGTGATGTAGTTCCCTGGTGTTGCGCGAGTTGACACATCACCAGATGCGGCCATCAGCATAGGCGGGGTTAGCGAGCCGGTACGCATGGCGCGCCTGCGACTCGGCATAGTTCTTCCTCAGCAGCTGGCGGTGTCTGACGTCATCCTTGGCTCGGTCAGCCGCGCGACGCTTCATCTCGTCCCTAGCAGTGAGCGAGAGTGTTACTGACACGAACACATAAGGACAAAGACCTGCTTACTATTGGGTACTTCTATGGTGGACATGTCAGTACAAGATTACAAGGCGGACAGGCTGTGTGTGTGGGGAGGGGGTGAGGGGGGGCACACCGATTTTATTCAAGACAAAATGATTCGGATAGAAGTAGTACTTTCAGTGAACCTTTGACTTGAACGTCCTAGCAACATCTCAGGTCAAAGCACGACAAATACCGACTTGTAAGTTGTTTTGTCATTTTAGCACATCAGAAAAACCCCAATAATGCTAACTGTATACCTGCTATCTTACATTGAAATACATGTCGCTTATGCATGACACAACACCGGATAATGGAATCTTAGCATAACCCTACATTTTTTGGGTTGCTTGTTTTGAGTTCATGTATGCATTTACAATGCACATGTATTGAATCGATGTTATAAACCAGCTATGCTGTATTACACTGTACACTATCTCTGTTTACCATCTTGGTTTTATTTGAATCGATGAGTAAAATGCCCAAAAATAGTGAAATACATAAAACGCCAAATATAATGGCAAAATTGAAATCAGCATTTAGTTTACCGATTAACTAGCAAAGTGCTCTATGTCTAAGTGTACAAGTTAAAAATTGCATATTCCGATAAAAGTTGACAAATAAAATGTTACAGATATGCCATACACTTGCCCAACCAGCCAGCTGTAGAAGAACAATGTTTCACTACAAGCTTTTGACTTGCTGATACAGGTAGTCATGGATTTTGGATTATGCAAATAATGGTTGCACGACTCATTTAAATTGTCTTGGGTCAACTATAGCTTTGTCAGTAGTATATGTTTTATTGGTTTAGTCAGGTGTTATAGGCTGGTGGGTATACTTTGGTAGTTGTTATTTCTTTTACTCTTTTTGCCAGGGGGGGATTTCAGAGAGGGAGAGGGAAGGGAGTGGTTTGGGACTATGTATTTATTTCAGTTCTCAACATTTGTGGTCTATCCAGGTAGGTTTATTAATGTATGTCTATGTTGGGTACTCAACCTTTAATCTAGATTTAAATTGCAGGTAGGTTGTTGCATTCCTGGTTTTGGCAGAGAGTTTGTTCCAGAGTTGGCTTCCCTGATAAATAGGTGCTCTTTTGAGTTTGTTAGTCCTTGGATAGGGAATTTTCAAGAGGTTGCCATCTGCTGCCCTAGTATTGTGAATACTTGTGTCGGTATATATTGTGTCTTGGGCTCTATTGTACATGAGTCCTAAGAGATGCCTTTTGCGCCTTGTGTCTAGTTTGTCCATTCCAGCTTTAGCATGTAGTTCTTCTGTGTGTAGATTTTGGCCTTTGTAAACTGTCCTGAGTGCCCTATTTTGTACTGTTTGAAGCTTTGCTTGTTGCTGTTTTGTGAGTAGTTCATATATTAGGTCATTATAATCAATTATTGGGAGGATCATTGTTTTGTACATAAGAAGAGCTGTTTTTTCACTTATAAAACCCCTGATTTTTCTGAAGGTGTTCAGTTTCCTTGCCAGTGACTGATTTAATCTACTTAGTTGTTTATTCCCATTTAGAGTTCCATCCAGTTCAGTTCCCAAATATTTGTAGGTCTCTACCTCCCTTAGTGTTTCATTCCCAATCTTTATTTGGACTTCTGGGGCTTTGTCCTTCTTGTTCTTGGTGCCATAGATAACATATTCAGTTTTGATTATATTGAGAGTTAATTTGTTTTCTTTGCACCATATATTTATTCTAGCCAAATTTTCATTTGTCAATTCTGCTGCTTTTGCTAAGTTACTGTTTGATACCAGTTGGACTGCGTCATCAGCAAATAAAATTTTGTTTGCCTCAGTGCTTGGGGTAAGTCGTTTATGAACAGAAGGAATAGAAGGGGGCCCAGTGTTGATCCCTGTGGTACTCCAGTTTTTACTTGTCTTAAGGTTGACTCAATGCCATTTAGTTTGGTACTTTGCTTTCGATTGGAAAGATAGTTTGTCAGAAAGGCTACCGTTTTTGAACCCAACCCACTCTTGACAACCTTCTGCAACAGGATTTTATGATCTATAGTGTCAAATGCTTTTTAAAAATCAATATATACTGCTATGGTAAGTTTGCCAGAATCCATCGCACTGAGAAGCACATCAAGGAGTGTTGAGAGTGCTTTGGTTGTGGACCTGCCTTTCCTGAAGCCATTTTGTTCATCTGCTAGGTAGTTTGTTGCTTCAAAAAATGTTTTTATTTGATCATGAATGAGTTGCTCAACTATTTTCCCAGTTATGGGTAGAAGAGAAATTGGTCTGAGGTCATTGCATGTTTTAGGGTTGCTGACTTTTGGGATAGGTACAACTGTAGCAATTTTCCAGTCATCTGGGAAAATACCCGTTTCAATTGATAGGTTTACTATATGGGTGAATTCTTTGATTAATATAGTTATTGAATCAATTAGTATCCTTGAGCTGAGATCTTTAAGTCCTGATGATTTGTATTCAGACAAGCCCTTAATCTTTTTAAGTACTTCTTCCTTAGTTACCACCCTTATGTCATATGTGACTGCATTTGGCTTTACTATGTTAACTTTATCTTTTTCTGGTATATTGTCTAGTTTATCTGCTAACTTCTCCCCTATCTCTATGAAGTAGTTATTTATCTTTTCAGGTGTTTCTTGAGTTGTTAATTTGTCCCCTGTTAACTCATCCACTAAGCTGGAGATAGTTGGGGTGGTTTCCGGGGCTATGCTCTGTATGACTCTCCAAAATCTCCGGGCATCTTCTTTATTTCGTAGGACTTCAGACTGTATGTACCTAGCTTTTGCATACCTGACTGCAGAATTGGCTCTATTCTTGATTTGGGTTGCTAAGAATTTGTCTTCAGGTAGATTTGTTTGTTCTGATTTTTCTTTAAAGTAGTCTCTATCTTTTTGCAACTCAAGAATTTCATTGCTAAGCCATTCTGGTCGACTATCTTTCACATTCTGGTCGACTATCTTTTGTATTTTCTGAGGGGTGCATGTTGGTCTGCTGTTTTAGTTATTATTTGTTTGAGTGACTCCCAACATATATTTGGATCCTGGTTGACAAAGAGGGGTTTAGTATTTTCTTCTAGTAAATTTCTCTAGTTTATAGTTCCTATAGCTTCTTCCCCAGAATTCTATTAATTTCCTATCATCTTTAGTTTTTTTTATTAATTAGTGTTTCAATTTTGTTGGTTAGACTTCTAATATTTAGATATCCTATTTTGAATCCTGGTAGACCCTTGATGCCATCTAAGGGCATTTCCTATGTCCCTTCACTAGTGCCCTTCCCAGACCTCCCCAAGAACCCCCCTCTCAAATGTTAGCATCAGTGCTGATGGTATACTGTATAGCGAAGTGTGTCTGAGTGTGTGTGATTCAATAAAGGGGTGTCTAATAACCCCTTCTTGGTTGGGTAAAGTGATAATGAATTTCATAAAAAATGTTGAGGCTGCATTATCATTTGCTGTATCTTAAGTAGAGAGCGATGTTATGTTGCTACTGAGTGATTTGGAAGGTGAATAGTTGGCTAGAGGCATTAAGGTGTGATTTGTAGATAAACCAGGAGTTATAATTGATACAGTTTGTGGCTACTGTGGATCATATAATGAGGACATTGTTTATGACAGGATGAATATGTATGACAACAGCATGATGATTCATTTTGACACATATAGAGACAGTTGTGTAATGATTACTATCAACATCCCTTATATCAATAGATATATTTAAGTCATATTCCATTATTAAAATATGGTTGATCCATGAACTCGAATTAACCTAAATATATCAATTTTCTAAATCTAACCATGTGCTTTACGGAAGCTGACTTGGATTAACAATGGTATGAATATCTCTGTGGTCAAGGTGTAGTTATTATCATTTATTTCTAATGACTGACCTCAGTGACACATGTAGTGCAAACCATACTATCAGTAAGTTGCAGATGGATACATTAGGTTGATCGGTAGTCTACTTTACTTTGAAGTCAATTTGATTTGAAATGGCTAACTTTGGAGATATTTGACAAAATGTGTCAAACACGTCAACATTCTGCCACCCTATGCTTCAGTGTACAGTTTCTATTAAATTGGCTTTGCATCCCCTCTGTGCAGCAACAAATGCTTAAGTTGCCTAGTCCGACGGTTTTGAGTTTCTGCCATTTTTATGAGATAAATATATTAAATTAATTTGTATAATCTACCTTACTTTAGTTTAAAGTAACTTTAATTTTAAATGGCTAAGTTTTGAGATATTTGAAGTGTAAACATGTCAAATTAATTTTGTGAAGCATTCTAAAATTCAGACACCATGAGCGTCTGCAGTAACACTAACAGGTCCTATTAAATTAACTCAATGTTCCCTTCTATGTGGCAACACATGCTTAATAAGTACATCAGTATCTAAGTTAGATGTGTAGAATCAAATTTAGATAATTGCTTTGGTTTTGAAAATATGATGCTTAATCGGACTATGCAGCTTTAATAAGTGCACCCTGTATCTAAGTTGGATATGTGGAATCAAATGTAGTTTTGAAAATTTGATGGTTTCATTGGACTATGTACATTTAAAGTACATTTGGCATAATCTAAGTCCACCCATATGTTCATTGTGTAAATTCACAACTACCACTAGTAGTAGCCACGGGGTACTTTGAATCTAATGGGGTTGGGCATACCAATCCTGACTCACTGGGTCCGAGCTCAAATAAGTGATATGAGGACGGGTACGGACTGGTGACTGGTGTTATCACTTTGCTGCTAACACCCACAGTCCCTGCTAACGATATGTGGCACGTGGCGTGGCATGATGCACACGTGAGTGGGCGGGACTGACCTGGCTGCGGTCTGAGTCTGCGAGCTATTATCAGCGTCCACCGTCACGTTCAGACGGCTCAGCGCGAACGACTGTCCGAATACCATCGCCTGCCATACACCAATTGAAACTCATTATACACATTGTGTCCCATCCATCATCGATGCCTTACTTGATGACAGTCTAGGTATGTAGTACAGAAAGACTCACGCACACTTTGAAAAATGTCTTTACAACACAATTAAATATTTTGAGATAAATAGATTAGGTTTATTGTTATAATTACATTACCTCAGTTTGAACTAATTTTGATTGTAAATGGGTAAATTTAGAAATATTTGAAGTGCAAAATGATTGTTGGTGTGCATGTCAAAACACCATAGGCTCCCACAGTAACCTGTTTCATTACATTGACTTAAAGTTGCATGGTGCGATGGCATTTGAATTTTTGTCTTATTTTTTAGATAAATATATCAAATTGATCATTACGAGCCACTAATCATTAGTCCGGAGTGTATGTTTGTCTGTTTGTGTATGTGTATGTATCTGCCTCTTCTGTGTGCGTCTGTCTAGGTGTGTGTGTCTCTCTCTGCAAAGTCAGGTCGGGTGTATGTGTGTCTGTGTATGTCGGGTGTGTGCATGTCTGTGTGCTTCTGTGTGTGTGTGTGCTGTTTGTGTGTGTCTGTCTGTGTGTGTCTGTATGTGTGTATGTCTGTGTGTGTCTGCATCTGTGTGTATGTCTGTCTCTGTGTCTCTGTAAAGTCAGGTCAGGAAACACACAGACACATACACACACACATCCACCTCATTTCCCCTTCCCCTCTATTGCCCTGCCCAGTAGGCCTACTTGGTTGGGGGGAGGCTAATGAGGTCACAAGATTGGCCTAGTTGGTTAATGGCCTCTTTGCATAATGGGTGTTTCAAAGTGAGTGTCTAAAGGGGTGAGCTCATAAATCCACTGGTTATTCTGTATATGCTGTCCCAAATCATTAGCTAATGCACCAGTATCTAATGTTGCAGTCACACTACGACGACAAGGCCGACGACAGTCCAACGACTTGGTGTTTTGCTCTGTCATCGGGTGTCGTTACGGTGTCGTTCGGGTGTCGCTGTGACACCTCCGTGACACCTCCAGTTTCTCAACTGTCGCCGGGTTGTCGTCGGCTTTTTGGACATGTTGAAAAAGTTCGACGACAGCCGACGTTGTTTGGCTGTCGCTACAGTGTCGTTACGGTGTTGTCTTTGCCGTTAAGGTGTCGTCTTTGTCGTTAAGCTGTCGTCGCTTCTCTCTCCATAGCAGCTGTATGTGTCTGTGTGTGTGTGTCTCTGTGTCTGTCTCTGTGTGTGTCTCTATGTGTGTGTCTCTGTGTGTGTGTCTCTGTGTGTGTATCTGTGTCTGTGTGTGTCTCTGTGTCTGTGTGTGTGTCTGTGTGTGTCTCTCTGTATGTGTCTCTGTGGCTGTGTGTGTGTCTCTGTGGTGTCTCTGTGTGTGTATCTGTGTCTGTGTGTGTCTATGTGTGTTTGTCTCTGTGTGTGTGTCTCTGTGTTGTGTCTATGTGTCTGTGTGTGTCTCTGTGTGTGTGTCTCTGTGTGTGTATCTGTGTCTGTGTGTGTCTCTTTTGTCTCTGTGTGTGTCTGTGTGTGTCTGTGTATGTGTCTCGGTGTGTGTCTGTGTGTGTGTCTCTGTGTGTGTCTCTTTGTCTCTGTGTGTCTCTGTGCCTCTGTTGCTGTGTGTGTGTATCAGTGTGTCTCTGTGTGTGTCTGTGTGTGTCTGTGTGTGTGTGTCTCTGTGTATGTGTCTGTCTGTGTCTCTGTGTCTCTGTGTGTGTCTCTGTGTCTCTGTGTGTGTCTCTGTGTCTGTATGTGTGTCTATGTGTGAGTCTGTGTGTCTTTGTGTCTCTGTTGCAGACACACAGAGACACACACACACAGACACACACATAGAGACACACACACAGACACAGAGTCACACACACACAGAAACATACAGAGACACACAGAAACACAGACACAGAGACACACACAGAGACACACACAGACACAGAGACACACACACAGACACATAGTCACACACACACAGACACACACACACACACAGACACACACATAGAGACACACAGAGACACAGAGTCACACACAGAGACACACACACAGAGACACAGAGTCACACACACAGAGACACACACAGAGACACACACACAGTCACAGAGACACACACACAGACACAGAGTCACACACGCAGAGACATAGAGACACACACAGAGACACAGAGTCACACACACAGACACACACACAGACACTGTCGTCCCGTCTGTCGTCGGGCTGTCGTCCGGATGTCATCCGATTGTTGTCCAACTTGGCCCGAATTTGCATATGTCGTCGGGTTTTCACAAAATCCAACTCGTTGGGCTGTCATCGACCATTGTCGTCGTAGTGTGACAACGACATAAGTTGGATATATAGGATCAAATGTAAGTAGTTGTTTTAATTTTGACAAAATTATATTTCATCGGACCATACAACTTTAATATTCTCGTCTATGCAGCAACAAACGCTTAACAATATGTTATTGATTAATCACTGCCAGCATAAACGTCATACCACTGTTTGTTGTTTTACGTCCTAGCAACATCTAAGGTCATATCAGGACGGGTATCGACTTGTGACAGTGCGCACTCATGGTGACTTTATAGTGCTGCCCCACTGTGTAAGGAAAACCAGGCCGCCAGCACCGTGACCTGATATCCCACTCAGTCACATTATCCTGACACTGAGCCAACCAAGTCATTGGTTTGACTCGACCATTTATATAAATGATCTCCCTTCCCAGGTGTTAGACTCCTACCTGTTTCTCTTTGCAGATAATATGAAGCTATTTAGAGGCTTTTTTTGACGAGCAGGACTGTACTCTATTACAGCAAGATGACAACATATAATTGGACTGGAAAATCGCTATTGAGATTTCACCCCAAAAAATGCAAACTTTGGTTTGTTTGTTGTTTTACTTCCTAGCAACATCTAAGGTCATATCAGGACGGGTACCGACTTGTGACAATGCACTCATGGCGACTTTATAGTGCTGCCCCACTGTGTAAGGTATACATGGTATGCCTACCTATGGGCGACAGAACGGGTAATGGACTCGGGTGATCACATGCTGTTTAAGCGCATGTTCGAAGGACCATAATAAAGCCAGTTATACACTAGCTCTTGTTGAGTTCGGACCTGCTATATACTACACACTAGGACTGGGAGACCAGGCCGTCAGCACCATGACCTGATATCCCACTGTCACATTCTCCTGACACTGAGCCAACCAGTCCTATGCCCCATCCTAATAATGCCGAGCGCCTGGCTAGGAAGTGGCAAGTATACATTTTTAAGTCATTGGTTTGACTCGACTGGGTTCGAACCATGAACCCATAGGTTCGGATCCCCCGATCTCCCAAAACAGGAGACAGACGCTCAACTCATTCGGCCACCCTGTCTGGTGGTAACAAATATTTTAAAATGCAAACCGATAAGAGTGGGATATGACTGACAAAGTATACAGACTGGGAGAGGGGTTATACTCCACTAAAGAAATCTGACATGGAGAAGGCGATTGGAGGGTTATTGACTGCTAATAGAACTTTGAATACCACATCATCGCAAAATTCAATAAGGCCAACTCAATCCTGGGAGTGATAGATCGTACATTTCAATATAAGGATGAGAGGACTCCGATCACATTATACAAGTCTCTGGTAAGACCGCACCTGGAGTTTGCAAATCAAGTTTGGGCTCCTCATCTGGTTAAGCACATTGTAGCTCTGAAAAATGTATGTCGTGCGACAAGGATGTTCCCAGGATTGGTAGAGATGGCACATGAATATCGCCTGAGGAGACTTAAGCTACCAACATTGTAATATCGTTGTCTCAGGGCAGATATGATAGAGACTTATAAGATTATCACTGGAGTCTATGACAGTGATGTCACAACGGGTTTGTTCAACCTCAGAATAAACAGCAACACTACAGGCCAGCGATATAAGATCTTCAAGGAGAGAGAGGCCCAGACTTGAGGTCAGGAAACAATCAATTTTCTTTCAAGTAACAGATCCATGGAACAGTCTTCCAGACCAAGTGGTTGAAGCATCAACAATGGAAGCATTTGAGAGAAGGATGGATAGACATTGGAGAGGACACCCACACTTATATGACTTCAGGGCTCCGTTGACCTCCATATGTATGCAAATAAATAGTTCCCTTTTACCATAACGAGCTAGTATTAGAGGCCAAATAGGCCCTAGAACAGCCAGAAGAGGGTCTGTATGTTAATCTGTAAGTTATTTGTTACTTTGTGATGGTTATTCAGCAGCATGGTTACATGGAAACACTATATCGGTTGTTGTATTGTTTGTTTGTTGTTGTTTTTACATCCTAGCAACATCTGTGGCCTTTTAAAAAAGGTCTTAAGACACATTTGTTTGAATCTGCTTTTAACTAGGTGAAATATATTTTCCTGTATATTTGTTTGTTATGTAAAGCACCTAGTGAGGCAGATATGTAACAATTTTTACTTGAGGTGTGCACTTCCGGAAAGAAGCATGAAACTTAGTCCTAGGGGTTTTTTGGGTATGCTGATTTAAGAAATTGCGGGAACCACAAGGTCACTCCAACGGTTCCCGCCCAAAATTAAGAAATTCAAAATGGCCCACACAAAACACGTTTTTGCCCATAAAACTGTTCTAAGTCCCCCGATTACCATGATCTTGATGTCTATACCTATGTTTTTAAGGTCAAGGAATCCAATAAAACACATGTGAAGACCCATAACATACATCTTCATGGTGAAAATTTAAAAAAATGCTCATAACAATAATTTTTTAAACACCAACTTTCTTTAAATCTGATGTTGTTTTACCTCTTCATGGTAATTGAGGATTAAAAGCAGAAGTCATTCAGATGATATTGGTGATCTTAAATTTCTCATAGTATGCTAATTAATTAAAATCCTTTCAATGATTTCGCATTTCAGAGTTTATTAATAGTTTAGAATCAAAGACGATACCTGGCACAGACATCAATACTAATGACATTTCTTCTCAGCAGGGTCATAATCACAAGGAACAAGTACATTTAACCAGTTATAACTCTTATTTTTCAGAAACCAGTGGCATTCATGTCATGATGGTCATCTAGGCGATCACCATGTACAAAAAGCTCAGACTTGCTCCTCGGGCTTGCGCTGCACCAGTTCAACCGACAAACTGGGACATATGTGCTCTGTGCCAAGAACTTGGTGGAACTCTCATAAACCCATCAGCAACAGGTTATGCATCTCTGGCCACAAATTTATCTGCCCTTCACGAACTAAACAATGTGCCATTGAACATAAACGTATCACGACTCGATGATGGTGACGGCATGGAGAAAATGCTGACTAAGCATGAAGCTAAGTGGCACAAAAAATGTTACGTCATGTGTAATGCAACAAAAGTGGAGAGAGCCAGGAAGATGCAAGAAAAGGCTTGTTCGAATACAGCTCAGTCACCACTTAAAAAACACCTTCCCAGTGCAACCACTCCAGCCTGTCCCATGGAAACAGAAGAGACACATCAGCCAACGTGTATTTTCTGTGATGAAACCACAGGAGACTTTCACAAAGCCGAAACAATATGCCTTGATACCCGTGTCAGACAAATCGCTAGAGAACTCCGAGACACAAAGCTGTTGGCCAAATTATCAGTTGGATATATGATCGCTATTGATGCTGTTTATCACTTTAAGTGCTTGACATTCTACAACAAACATAGATCTCAACAAAGACATTCGACTGAGAAGTGTCACCAAATCAACACAGATTCACTTGCATTTGCTGAGGTGGTGTCTTATATTGAGGAATATGGTCAATTGGGAGGAGACCAGAATCATGTTTTTAAACTCACTGATCTCAAGGCATTGTATTGTGAGCAGCTACAAAAATTAGGCGGTAACACAACTGGAAACATCCATTCGACCAGACTTGAACAGAAACTCCTACAGCATATTCCAAATCTTGAAGCTCATCACAGCAAGTTTGGCACAGTATTTTCATTCAAGGATGATGTTGGTGATGCCTTGCTCAACGTCTGGAACCTTGATCCAGATGATGAAGCCATCATGCTGATGAGAGTAGCAAAGCTGATTCACAAAGAAGTGCTTGAGAAAAAATACCACTTCAATAGTTCCTTATGTGATAAACAATATGACGATCTCCCAGCGTCTCTATCTGCTCTGGTTGGGATGATTCTAGGAGGTTCAAATGCAGGACAAGGTATTGATGACAATGAAGTTAGCACAGCTGCCTCATCCATTACGCAGTTATTAGTCTTCAATGCTGTCAAACGTGGTAGGAGAGAATCAGTAGCAGTACGGCACAACTCCGACCGTGAGACTGTTCTTCCATTGTACCTAGGCCTACTCATTCACAATAGAACACGAAAATGTTATCTCATTGACATTCTTTTTGAGAAAGGTCTATCTGTATCATATGACAGAGTTTTGCAACTGTCCACAGAGGAAGCCAATAGAGTAATAGACAATTATGAGAATGAGGGCAGTATCTGTCTGTCTACCCTCCGAGACAATCTGTTCACAACTGGAAACCTGGATAACATTGATCACAATCCATCATCCACTTCAAGTCTTGATTCTTTCCATGGCACAGCAATATCAATCACCCAGCATGTCACAAATGACAATCTGGGTGTTTTTAGGGTCCTTCAGAAGATTTCTGAAAACAGAGACCAGCCAAAGTCTAAATCTATCAAGTCATTACCGAAGTCATATAGTAATGTGCCACCAATATCGCTCCCTGGCAATGTCATTCCACAAGTAACTGATGACATAGCAATTCCAATACCTGTTGCCATGAATGAAGATCAAATGCAAATGCCTTGGTTTGAAAAAGTGAGGACAGCTTTGGCTGATGAAAACCAAACTGATCTGGTGAACATATCATGGTCAGCCTATTTTGCCAGCTTACAGTTGTATGTACCCAAGCCTGCTGCAATTATCGCTCTACTGCCAATGTTTCGAGATGATGCACACTCACCCGCTACGGTCAAGCATGGAATGAATATCATCCAACAGATCACAGTTTGTTGCAATCCAGAACAGATAACTGTGCTCACTGTTGATCAACCATTATATGTGATCGCCAAAAGAATTCAGTGGAAATGGTCGGATGAGTATGGGGAAAAACAATATGTTGTACTGATGGGGGGTCTCCACATCGAAATCGCCATGTTGAAAGTCATCGGTCATTGGCTTGCTGGAAGTGGTTGGACCTATGTGATGACTTCAGCCAATGTTCCAACTGAGGGGCGTGCCGCTGGTCGACAGAAAGGTTCACACACATCCAGAGGTCAATGGGCCCATCAGGTAACAGCAGCAGCTCTGTTCATTCTGCTTCACAGGTCATATGATGTGTATCAAAAGAACACACCAGAGGGTGAACAACTACACTTTGATGAGTGGTGTCATGAGATGGCTTCGGAGCATCCTCAGTTTGATTACTGGTTCAAAGTTCGGAAGTTGGAACTCCTATTCCTACAGTTCCTTAGATCACAGCGTGTACAAAACTTTGTTCCATACGTGGAATCACCTGGAAAGATTATTCCATGGATGTTCGCTCTTGACCACTACCACTATGCTCGCTGGATGATGGTTCATGTAAGAGATTTACTTACCCTGGAAGTGAACAGCCCTACCACACATGCGCAGTTCCTCAAGGGCAACTTTGTTACACAGAAAACAACGCACAAGTTCTCGGCACTAGCCCATGACCAAGTTCATGAACAGCTTAATGCAATGGTGAAAGGAGACGGAGGCGTAATAGGTGTCACAGAAAATGAAGCCGCACTGACACGCTGGATGGTGGCAGGTCCAGAAACAGCTAGACTTTTGACGGAGTATGATGACAAACATTCCATGAACAAGATGGACACAGATCACCACCATGAACAGATACCAAGTGTACAGAAGTCTTCCTATCTCAAGTCAAGAGTGTCACTGATGCGATGGAGGAACTTGGCAACCCCCTTGCAGATACAAGCACGGACCTCTACACGCTTGACACCAAACGGATAATGCCCGCTAGCGTGGTGAATACAATAAAGACTGCAGAAGACATTGGCAAAACACAATACCAGAATTTTGTTGCGGAGCGCGTCAATGCCAATATCACTGCATTCAATGACACCATACACAAGAACAGTCTACATCTGTTAAATTCTAGTTCGGGAAAGAAACCTGCAAAGACCGCTTCTATAATCTCCAACCTGCATAATGATGTTCATCTCTTCTCAAGGATGTATATATCATGCCAAGCTAGAGACAGTGATATGGATGCCTTCTTCATGCATGAAAATCATGCCTGGCCTCCATCGTTGGCATCAAATCACGCAATGCACCAAACAAACAAATCTGACTTGATGGAATGTTTGGAATCATTGGTACCTCAACTGGAATCTGCACCAAATGTTGATGTCAAGATCGTCGATGGTGCTACCCTTGTGCACACACTTGATCCAAAGAAGTCGAAGGTGCATGTCAAAACATTCCAGGACTATTCCCAACTGGTGTTCTTGCCCTATTTAGAATGCATGCTACAAGACGTTGTTCATTTGGATGTTGTTTGGGATGTATA
Source organism: Branchipolynoe longqiensis (assembly GCA_030323885.1). Classification (NCBI taxonomy): domain Eukaryota; kingdom Metazoa; phylum Annelida; class Polychaeta; order Phyllodocida; family Polynoidae; genus Branchipolynoe; species Branchipolynoe longqiensis. Next base: position 10,010,537 of record CM059187.1, read on the forward strand.
TAAGGAGGACAGCCTAAAGGCACAAACACGACAGAACCGTGGAGCTGGTAACCATCTCCGGGTTGCCAACAACACTAACATTCCTGGTAACTAGAATAACTTCCTTCATTGTGATTAAAACAAAGAGAGCCTGTTCCAACTTCTAGCCAATGAAATACAGGAGTTTCAACCCCCTCAAAGTAAGCTAGTCATCTCCACAAATGGCAAGAATGCTGTTTCATCTCCGACTCTCCGACTTGTCCTGCTCTCATGAAGAAGCAGACACACGGCTACTGTTTCATGCTTCCCATTCGTTCCATCAAGGATTTACCAAGCTGATGATACACGTATGCAACAGATACCGACGTGGTGGTTCTTGCAATTGCTGTGTCAAGTGTCTTAAAGGATTGTGAAATATGGGTAGCATTTGGTCATGGATATAAACTACGCTACCTCCAGTCACCTGATTTCAGCTGAATTAGGCAATGATGCATCATGGGGTATTCTGTTCTTGCATGCGATATCAGGATGTGATACGGTTTCTGCCTTCTATGGAATTGGAAAGAAAACAGCTTCGGCTGTATGGCATAATATGCCTCAGCTCACACCTACTTTCCTTCGTTTATCTTGTGCGCCAACTCAGATATCCCCAGACGAAATGGAGCAAATAGAAAGATATGTTGTTCTTTTGTATCAGCGAACATCAGCACTTACCCATGTGAATGAAGCCAGGAAGCAGTTGTTCACTCATAGCCTTAAGATGGTAAACATTCCTCCAACATTACATGCCCTAGAACAGCATGTGAAAAGGGCTGTTTTTCAGGCAGGGCATATCTGGGGACAGTCAGTTATAGGAGGACCCAATGTTCCATCACCAGATTTATGGGGCTGGGAGAGAGCGAAAGATGATTCTCCATGGACTCCATGCTGGACCACTCTCCCAGAGGCAGCCAAAGGTTGTCAAGAACTGTTAAAATGTGGATATATAAAGGTCTGCACTAAAAGATGGAAGTGTGTCAAGGCAAATCTGCCATGTACACAGTTGTGCTTTTGTTCGGGACAGTGTAGCCGAGAGTAAGAAGTTTGTAAGAAGATCAATAATTTGATAATGTTTTAAAGGAACACTTTTGCCGTAACCAGTTCCAGCTGTTCTGAGCAAAACATATTCAAAAAGAGGTAACTGATAACTTCATAGCTGAATAGGACTGAGAATATAGGCTACTGGAACAATCCGCAACCCCTGGTGGTAATTCTTGGAACTCGTTCAAGTCATTTAGTTCTATGGCATATGTGTCCCTTTATCAGAATGTACGAAACACAATCAGATTCCTTAACATTGGTACTAAGATGGTAATCGGTACACTTACATATACGCTGTTGCAAAAACATTGAAGTTATGAGCGTTTTTTAATATTTTCACCATGAACATGTATGTTATGAAAGTTCAAATGTATTTTATTGGGTTCCTTGACCTTAAAAACATAGGCATAGCCATCAAGATCATGGTAATTGTGGCACTTAGAGCCGTTTTATGGGCAAAAACGTGTTTTGAGGCAGCCATTTTGAATTTCTTAATTTTGGGCGAAACCGTTGTAGTGGCATCGTGTTTCCCGCAATTTTAAAAATCAGATACCCAAAAACCCCCTAGGACAAAGTTTCATGGTTCTTTCCAGAAGTGCACACCAATTTCACATATCCGCCCCGCTAGCATGAGAATGGCTTGCTGGATCGGGTGCTATATGTTTTATTATTATAATTATTATATTAAGGTCATGTCAAGACGGGTACCGACTTGTGACAGTGCACACTCATGGCAACTTTATAGTGCTGCACCACTGGGAGACCAGGCCACCAGCACCATGATCTGATATCCCACTAAGTCACATTATCCTGACACTGAGCCAACCAGTCCTTGCTCTATCCTAATAATGCCGAGCGCTTGGCTAGGAAACGACAAGTATACATTTTTAAGTCATTCGTTTGACTCGATAAGGGTTCAAACACACGATCCCACGGTCTACCAAGACGGGAAACGGACACTCTATCTTTATTTGGCATTCCCGTCTGGTCAGGTTGTTGTATTGTGAATTACTTATGTTACATGGTAACATACACAATGTAACTTGTGAAAAGCTTAAAACTTAGTTGTCTTGAGAATGTATGTCCATTGTGCTATCATGATTAGAAAATTCGAGTGATCTGTGATAACCAGAATTATAAACGCCAATTACCTCCCCGCTGTTGAAGTAGTCAACAGCTCTGTCAACTGAAGCGACGTCTGTGAAGAGGACCCAAGCTGAGCCATTGTTCTTTCTTGTCAGTTCATCCTGCCACCAAGGTCATATAACAAAGTAGACTACAGTTAGGGTATTAATAATATAATATAAAGTAGTACTAGTCTGACGTGATATCTTATAACGTAGAAACGTATGTATTACAATAAAAACTAAAGTAACTACTGAAATAAATTTAATTGATTAAAGCTGAAATAATGTAATCAACTAATAGCTAATAATATCAATCGATATTTATTCTACCATGAGCAAAGGAAATTATGCTTGAATGACATCATTGTCAATTTCATATTGTTTTAAAGTGGCCCGGTATACCCTATGGCGACATGAACCATACTCCGAGAAATGCTCTCCAAGCACAACTCTGCTTAGTTTTTATGTTTATGTGAATTATAATGTATTATAATAATATAAATAACGGAGCATGTACAAGGTTTATTATTATTCATTTATTACTGTTTGCAAGAATATTGTGCATTTTGGAGTCGCGCACCAACCCTTGTGTGGGCGCGTGAATGGGGCGCCACCTGTACAGCGACCAAAATAGTATTACTTCTATCACAATTTTCTTTCTGAATGGACGTGTTTGCGGCACAGTGGGAGCAACGAAACAGCAACGAAACAGAGTCATGTATCGCGACTTGTGCGGCACCTCGCACAAAGCGGACAAGTGTAAAAAAAAGAAAGGCAGGAAAGGGAAGAAATTGGCTTCAACACGAGTAACAAGGTCTGCGAGGCAGACAGCAGACGTGCAAGGAAATGGGTCACGAGAAAGTTCGCCAGAAATTGGAGATAGAATGTCGACACTCACACTAGAAGAACAGGAAATTTCATTAACAAAAGAAATAAAAGAAATGGAATTGGAGGAGAGAGTAGAAGAGTTGCAGGAGCGCCGAGATATGATGAAGAGAAGACGACAAGGACAACAACCTGGTTCAGACATGCAGACTCGTGCAGCGATGCCTGTGAGGGAGGAATGGCCGACGGATGCAACCGCCGGTGCAACGACGGTGCCGGTGGCAACGACCAAGGATGAACACTCCGGCTATGGGGTGGCAAAGCCAAGGCAAAGGTCAAGGCCAAGGAGGCGGCAACGAACACCTTCGGACTCCAGAAGTAGAAGTAGCAGCAGTACGCGACGACTTAGAAGTAAGTGGAGTCTGAGACGGTATGCGGTGCTGGGGAAAGAAGTGAGGAAAATGAATTGTTACGAACTGGTCACAGCATCAATACGCTGGATTTTGGACATACAAGGGGTCACAGTAAAAGACTTTAGGGCGTTCTTGGAACACATTTGTTTTATGTCGTCTAGGGCACGGCAAAACGACTTTCATGACTCCACCCATGTTGAGTATGACAAAGATATCAGAAAGCTAGCCGAGGTAGAAGGGTTTGCAGCTTTTGGTAGTAGCAATACGGGTATGGGCATGTTTCATTATGGCATGCATAACATGCGACCAAAAAAGCAAATGAGCAATGTAAGAAAAGGTAGTACATACACTAAGGAAGGCAAGACAGGATGTTACAGGTGGAACAAAGAGGGGGATGTGCAAGAACGGACGAGAATTGTAATTTTGGGCATTGGTGCTTGAAATGCGGCAGCAAAAGTCATAAGAAAAGTAGCTGCACAAAAGACTGACAAGTTAGAGAAGGTAAAAAGCATTAATGTTAACAGCAGTAACATTGAAGTGTGTAGCAAAGTAAATGATTATTGTATGAATAATAATGTGAATAATGTTGTCGGTAGTCTTGTTCATGATAATATAAAAAAGCATGTTGGCCAGGCTGGCAGTAAAATACACTTGGTGCAGCATAATATGACTAGTGAATTACATGCTATCCATGTACCTATTACCCCGTAGTCGGGGGTTGAAAATAAAAGTGTTGCAGGTGCCTCGCCAAAAGAGCAATTAGCGGTGAATAATTGGCCAAATGAAGGGTCATGCATTATGGTAGAGCAAGAAGGAAATGATGCTCAGGTAAAACCTAATGCTAGAGGCCAAGTTAACACTGGAAGGTCAAGTGGTACTTGTTTTTCAGAAAATATTACATGTCAATTGTATGCTCGAACAGGTTTTCAAGGTAGCAATGTGAGCCATGCAGAGCTTCTAGATAGTTTGGAAGTAAAAGAGACGGGGGTGGAGAACCAGGCGAGCAGGATATGGCATAATTGGATTAGTAAGGATGAGGCTACTAAGGACGATAACTTTTACGTTGAAACAATAAGGGAGGAATATTGTTGTTGGGATTTTCATATTAGAGAGGTGCCACAAGGGAACCCAACTGTAATTAGAGTAGCAATTGACTGTATAAATGGTGCACGTAATTGTATTCATGGGATAGCCGGTAACCGTATGCACTTAAAACCATGCCGGTTTATAGCTGAAATGTTTCTTCGAGGAGACTCTGACCCAGATTGGTATTATATATTATGGGGAGTAATTTTCGGCTTTCATGTCACTAATACGAATTGTACAGTACAATACAATACTACTTTCAAGAGAATTCGTATTAAGTTATATAGGGACATAATAACCCAAAAATTATTGATAGAATTAGACCAGGATATGATTTCTCGAAGCAGTCAAACCCCCCAGTGTGTTCATAATATTTTCTGTATACCAATGGAGGGGGGTGGGAGAGGAATAGTGGACTGCAGCAGGCCAAAAGATAAATCTATAAATAAATACACAGATGGAGTAGCACTTAAATTTAATTATAAAAGTGTTGATGACGTGGTTGATAAAATGAATTATGGAGACTATCTTGCTACAGTAGACCTAAAAGATGCGTATTGAGCTATCCCAATACATCCAGCAGACAGGCCCAGGCAAGGTTTAGTATGGGATTTTGAGGACGAGCAGGAGCATGGGCCAGTGTACATGTTGGATAACAGGCTTTGCATGGGATTGTCATCTAGTCCATTCGTTTTTTCCAAAATGTCGGATTTTGTTGTTAGGTGTGCAAATAGAGAGGGGTTGGACAGAGTAATAAATTACTTAGATGATTTTTGTTTGGTAGCCCCGACACATGGAAGTGCTGTTCAGCAACAAAATAAATTAATTGGCCTATTACGTCATCTAGGTTTTTACATAAGTTATAAGAAAATAATTAGTCCCAATACGAAAATACAATTTTTAGGGATATTAATTGACTCCATACGTTTGGAACTAACACTCCCAAGTGATAAATTAACTAAATTGCAAAGTATCCTGTTGGAATTTAAAGGAAAGAAAAAAGCGACAAGAAAAGAACTAGAAAAGCTAGGCGGACTGTTAGCCCACTGCGCAAAAGTAGTGCGTGGTGGGCGAACATTTTCTCGAAGAATATATGATATGATGGGCTCGGTAGCACGGCCATACTATAAAGTGAGATTAAATACTGGTTTCAGGGAAGATGTGCAATGGAGGATCCTCTTTTCAGACAAATTTAATGTTTGGGAAATTTGCATCAGTAAAGTCTACTTATAGTGACTCCAGTAAGTGGGGTTATGGTGCGCTTCATGAGAATGATTGGCTAGTTGGTTGCTTCAATGAAAAGACAGGAGAACAACTTAAAGGAGAGGTAGGCCACCATTATGACCAACCAGATGATAAGTTAAAATCAGCTCACATTAATGTGCAAGAGATGGGGGCGGTGTATGCAGCAGTAAAAAGATGGAGTCCAAGGTGGCAGGGTTCCTCGATAGTAATGGTCACAGATAGTGCAACTGTTGAAGCGGCCTTAGCCACAGGTAGATCAAAATGTAAATTGATTATGCATTATGTGAGATGTATTTTTTGGTTATCTATCAAATATAATTTTGTCTTTACGGCAGTCCACATTAGCAGTGAGGCGAATGTTATATCCGATGCATTAAGTAGGCTGGAGGATAAGCATATGCAGGAAATCATATATTACGCGGACCATGGAAAGCACTTGTGTTGTATTGGTTTATTTGAGCAACCCTTCTCTTTACAGAAATCGAAAAATTAAAAGCAGAGCAGAAGGAGTTTCAGATGAATTGCTATGCGCCAAACTCAAAGACGACGAGAGAGGTTCAAATTAGTAAATATTTGTGCTTTATAGGGGAATTTTCCAAAACTCACACACCTATTCCATGCGATGCTATGCAGTTGCCTTGTATGCTACTTGGTTAGCAAGGACATTAAAATACTCATCAATTATTAATTACATAAGTGGTATGAACTACTTTCTAAAAGAGCAGGGTTCGGTGCAAATAGATTACTCAGACTTTGTTCTTTCCGCTACTCTTCGGGGCATTCGGAGAGATCTGGGTGATGCTCCTAAGCAAGCAATGCCATTGCTTCCTAATATGCTAAGGTGTATTTTCTCATTACTGTCGGATAGCACGGGGCATATTGCATGGCGTGCAGCGGTTTTGTGTAGCTTTAGAGGGCTATTAAGGAAATCGAACGTTACGTTCTCTGATGCTATGGTTCGTCGGAAAGATTTTAAGTTCTTCTCTTGGGGTATGTTATTAAAGATCCGGAAATCCAAGACTATACAATTCGGGGAGAGGTCTTTGGATATTCCTATAGCCAGATGCCCGGAATTGGACTTATGCGCAGTCCATTGGACTGAGAAGCATTTTTTTGAGTGGCCAGCGAATAGCGAGGAATTTGCATTCTTATTACCAAATGGAAGAGGTGGTAGCTCTCCCTCACATATGATGTGTACCAATCGACTTTGAAGTTGTTTGCAGGTCGAGTGGGCCTTAATGTAGAACTGTTGTCTTCTCATTCTCTGAGAAGAGGTGGCTGCACGTATTTGTCGATGTGCGGTGCTTCATTGGAAGAAATACGTGCGAGGGGAGATTGGACTAGTAATGCGGTATTTGAATATCTGAAAACTCCCTTAACGGTGCGAATAATGAATGATATGAGGGTAGCAGCCAGGTTAGCTGCCGAAAATAATTGAGTTGGGTTGGAGGTACCTTTGGTTGTGGCATATTTATCAGTCCCTGCCAGAGAACTAATAAAATAGAACTCAGCCCAACTCGTGTGTCCTCCTTTCTGTCGAAGTGACTTTATGTGAATTATAATGTATTATAATAATATAAATAACGGAGCATGTACAAGGTTTATTATTATTCATTTATTACTGTTTGCAAGAATATTGTGCATTTTGGAGTCGCGCACCAACCCCTGTGTGGGTGCGTGAATGGGGCGCCACCTGTACAGCGACCAAAATAGTATTACTTCAATCACAATTTTCTTTTTTGTAGGTGGGCATATTTATCAGTCCCTGCCAGAGAACTAATAAAATAGAACTCAGCCCAACTCGTGTGTCCTCCTTTCTGTTGCAGTGACTTTATATAACCAGATATGTGGGGGGAGAGTTGTAAACTCACTTCACTTGAACTGGGTCAGGGAGAGTGCTGAGGTCAGTGGGGTGTTTGTGTATGTGTGTGTGTGCTGAGGGTGGGTGAGAAGTGGGTCAGTGCTGAGGCTGGGCCTGTAGCTGGCAGCTGTTTTGAAAATGGATGGGTGAGTGGAGAGAAGGGAGAGTAAAACTTAAAGTTGCATAGTCCGATGGTTTTGAGTTTCTGAAATTTTCTGAGATAAATACATTAGGTTGATCATTATTATGTACCTTACTTTAGCTTGAAGTAACTTTTATTTTAAGTGGTTAACTTTTGAGATATTTGAAGTGGTACCATGCAAAATTCATTTTGGCAAGCTTATCAAAACTCTGACCCCATAGGCTTCTGCAGTAACATGTTCTATTCAATTGCCTCAGTATTCCCTTCTATGTGGCTACAAATGTTTTATAAGTGCACCAGTATCTAAGTTAGATATGTAGAATCAAATTTAGATAATTGTTTTGGTTTTGAAAATTTGATATCTTCATCGGACCATGCAGCTTTAAGTATTTTCAATTATTACTTCAGGTTTACAGGGGTTCACTTTCGTTACAGGTCAGGTGTGGGGTGTTAGTTTCATTTTTGTGTGGGGTGTCCCCTGTGAGTCCAAGCCGTGATGATGGGTAGGCTGGGGACCGAACCCTCAACCCTTCCTTATGTCCTTTGAGGTGTGGGTGGGTGGGTGAAGAGATGGTGGTGGAGTGGTCGGTTCGGGTGCTGGAGGAGTTGTGGCCATGGAGGCAGTTGGGTTCGAAACGGTCAAGTGATGGTTCTGGCGGGAGTTTCAAGTTTGCTCCTCCTGTTGCTGGGCAGGTGGGTTCCAGGACTCCTGGTAGGTGGCGCCACCGGGGTAGGGTTGGTTCGTTCGGATTACAGTAGGGGAGGGGGCCCGGTCGGGGCGTTCCTGGTGCCCCGCCCCCTCTGCGCACCCCCCCCCCACCGCCCCGTGAATTAGTCATGTTACGTTAACATGCACAATTCACCAAGGCGGAGGGAAATGGTAGGGTATAAGATGGATCTTTATTACTTCAGGTTTACAGGGGTTCACTTTCGTTACAGGTCAGGTGTGGGGTGTTAGTTTCATTTTTGTGTGGGGTGTCCCCTGTGAGTCCAAGCCGTGATGATGGGTAGGCTGGGGACCGAACCCTCAACCAAATAGCGTGGAGAGGGTTCGGGGGCCAGATATGATCTGTGCCCGGGGGACGTAGGAGTGGACGGAGGCTGAGGTCCACGACCCCAGCTCCATGATTTCTCCTAGAGATGCGCCCGATGCCGCACAGGCCTGGGCCCCTCCCCTCCTGAGGCTGTGGAGGGTGTAATGCATGGCCTCAGGATTTCCAGTTGCCGCGAGCCCCAGCCTGAGCCCGGCCAGAAGGGCTGCTGGGAGGAGGGGGCCCCCCCCGGAAGCGAGGAAGGCGGGGCCGAGGGGGCGTGGCCTTTGGTACGCTGCGTAGGCTACCCAAGCTGAGGCGGGGCAGTAGGGAGATCCGGGTATGCAGGGAACTAACACCCGGTATGCCTGACCCAGCCGCCACCTAGTCTTAGTGGTGTGAACGGTGATTGTGAGCCCGTCCCTAGCGAGGAGAGTGTGGCCCGGGTCATCACGAGTGCCCGTGTGCAGCAGGTTCCCCTGCCTGAGGAGGGTGTGGTACCCTATGAGGAGGGCTGCTGTGAGTACCCATGCTGTGGGGCCGGCTGTGGAGAGGTAGTGGATGGTTCCCCTTAGGTCTTGAGGGGTGAGGGGTGGGGCCTGGGTTGGCGTGTGTGTCGCGAGTCGCTGGACACCTCGCTTCATCAGGCTAACTGGGTATGTGTTGAATGCCGAGACGTCCCCTCCGAGCATCTGGACCCAGGTCTTGGCCCCGCTTAGGTAGTTGAGTACGGCCCCCGGTGTTGCTAGCGTCTCTTTGAGGTGTAGTATGTACGCTAGGAGGTCGTACTGTGTGGGCGCGAGGGGGTCGTTGCGTTGTCTTGCAGTGAAACCCAGGTATCGCCTCGCCTGGGCTGACTTGTTCTTCCAAGTCCCTGCGGTCAGCCCTGCATAGTAGACCTGGAGGATTCGTTCGTGCTGTTCGTCCGTGTAACCTGGGGAGAGAGCGGCAAATAAGTGGTGAGCTTCCCAGGTTACCTAGAGGCCCTCGGTAAATACATTATCAAATTCAACGGTGATTTCAGTGAGGGCGCGGCTGGTGCATAGGGCGGTGGCGGTGACCCGAGCTCTGTGGTCGTTAGCGCGCCTGCTCAGTGCGTCGGCCAGTATTAGGTCTTTGCCAGGCTTGTGGATTATGTCGATCTCGCATGAGTTGGTGGCAGTGAAGAGCCATATCTCACGTGCGCATGCTGTGAGAGTGTTGTCACGGCCAGTGCCAGTGCTGAGTACATGTTGGCTCGCAGCATTGTCGGTGTTCACTGTTATACGGAACTTGTATGGGTTGGGCGGAGCTAGGGCCCTGAGAGCCACGACTAGGTTTATCGCCTCCAGGTGTGCGATGTTGCTGGTGCTGGTCCTGAGGCGGTCGGGGTATCGCTGTCCGTAGTAGTTTTTGTGTGAGTGTACCCCACCCCCCCCGTGAGGGAGGAGTCGCACTCGATGACCCAGGGGAGCTTGGGGTCGCTTTGGAGGAGGACTATCCCGTTAGAGCGTTCTGCGAACTGGAGGAACCAGCGGATGTCGTCCTGTAGCTCACTGGGAACTTGGTGGTGCCCTGTAAAGGGGGCCTGCCTGAGGGCGTCATGTATCCTCGCCATGAACCGCCTGGCAGGGGTGACACACTTGGCGACATGCTGGAGTTGGCCTACCAGCTTCTGTAGGTCTTTTCTGGTCGCGCGCCTGGGTGCCGTCCAATTCTTGCACTCGGTGAGGACATCTGCGAGCTTTTCCTCTGGGATGGTGACCTGCATCTTCATGATGTCTATGTGGAATCCGAGCCACTCGATGACCTTGGTGGGTGGGGTGCACTTGTAGGGTGAGAGGGCGAGGCCGAGCTGGGCCGTTATATTGATGCAGTCGGTGTATGCCCTTTCGGCTTCGTGCTTCGTGGGTGCCACGCCCACAAAGTCATCAAGGTAGCAGTGGACGAAGTGGCCGTTCTTTCTTAGGAGGTGTACTACCGCGTTAGTGGTCCTGGCGCACGCCATAGAGGAGGTGCGGCAGCCGAATGGTGGTGCCACGTCGGTGTAGTACTGGCCGTCTATGGCAATGCCAAGGAGGGGGGCCGAGAGAGGGCAGGCGCGTAGCTGTCTGTATGCCCTTGCTAAGTCGGCCCCCCATTTGTAGCTGCCCCTCCCAATCCGGGCCACCTCGTCCGCTGCATCCATGATGTTGGGTAAGGTGTAGGTGCAGGGGCGGCCCTGGTAGTGGCCCCTCTTAATGCCGGAGTTGACGCTGCCCCCCCTGGGCCAGCTGAGGTCGACGATAATGCGCCTTTCTGCAGTGTTCTTTTTTGGGCGGGTCATGATTGGGCTGACCTGGTTCCAGGGGCAGAAGGGGGGTTTGTCGAAGGGGCCGAGGAGGGCTCCATGGCCCCTCTCGGTCTTGATGTACCTTCATATGGCATCGAGCTGTGCAGGATCACTAGTGTGGTTCGTTGCAGATGGTGTGGGGGCCGTGTCGGCGGCATAGTCGGCTGGCCAGCCGTATTCGAGGTAGTCGACTATCTCGCGGTCGTGGTAGTCAGTGAGCATCCTCCTCCATTCAGGGATGTTTAGTCCGGAGGCGACCGGTATCCTGGCACCCATGTAGTTGGGGACAGCCGTCTGGCGAACGTGGATGTATGTGTCATGATATTTCTTATGGTGCGTCCACTGGTCCTCGACTGGGTGGGGCCATATCGCGTCGAGGGTGTCACGGTACCGTGCAGGGGTGAGTACCGGGAGAGTATTGTAGCCGGGTGCATCGCTATCTCCAGTTCTGGGGGCGTGGTCACTGACATCGGTGCTGGTGCTACTGACCCGAGGGCGCTTCACCCCATGGCGAGCCATGCCAGCAGGGTGTGCGTCAGTGCCTCTGTCGTCATATGCGGGGGCGTGTCCGGGGGTGGAGGGGGCGTGGTCGTGGCCGCCGCCCGTGCTGTGTCGGCGGGGCTTGTTGTGGTTGCTATGTCCTCCATCTTGTTTTGTGACGTCAGCAGGGGTGCGTGGTGGGCCGTTGGCTAGTGAGCGGCCGCGGGTGGTGTCACCACCCTGCCTGGTGGCGCCGCCTGTCGTGTCGCGGGCGTGTCTCGGGGGGCTGTCCATGCAGCTGTCGTCGCAGTCGGTGGCACAATCAGATTGGTGGCGCTTCCTGCTGTTGTGGTGTGTGATCCATGCCCTGCGGGCCCCGGTGCCGTCGCCGCCAGTGTCGTGGTCCCGACCTTGGCTGCTGGTGGGGCTGGATGAGCTAGTGGTGTCAGCGTCGTCGCCCGTAGTGAGGTCGGCGGCCGCGTTGCAGTCACTACAGTCTGATAGGTCGGCACAGATGCAGTTCTGGATGGTGACGGAGGGGCGGGGCCAGATGCCGCAACTAGGGTCACTGGGGCAGACACATTTGTAGTTAAGGGCTTGACATATGGCTGCTGGTGGGGCTGGATGAGCTAGTGGTGTCAGCGTCGTCGCCCGTAGTGAGGTCGGACACCTGGAAAAAAACAATATACTAAACGAAAGACAAGGAGGTTTCAGGAAACTGCACTCCACATCTAAAACAATAGCTAACCTAACAAATGACATATTGGCGTCAATGAACCAAAAACAATTAGTTAGAGCAGCCTTCATTGACTTCAGCAAAGCATTCGATACAGTAGACCATAACATACTATTGGAAAAACTAGAATCCATGGGCATAAAATCCAACACTATGGACTGGATAAAATGCTACCTGAAAGACAGGCAACAGAGAACAAAAATAAACAATACACTATCAGACAACCAACCTGTCACATGTGGTGTACCCCAAGGGTCAGTGCTAGGGCCACTGCTCTTTATAATCTACATAAACGATCTTGAAAAATGGTTACAAACCGAATGCCTCCAACTATATGCAGATGACACAGTCATATATGCAAACGGCACCACAGAAGAGGAGGTAATAACTAAACTAAACAAGCTCCTACTAAAACTGGATGAGTGGTGTGAGTCCAACAAAATAACCATCAACACAAGCAAGTCAAAAACAGTTCTCTTCTCGCATAAACAAATGCCAGAAAGAAAACTACACTGTAAGCTAGGAAGCCAAACACTAGAAAATGTAGACCATTACAAATACCTAGGCCTTGAGTTGGACAGCCAACTAAACTACAACCTATGTATAAACAAAATTGTCCAAAAGGTAAACCACAAACTGTGGCTATTTGCAAAGCTAAGAGACTACATGACACAAGAAATGTCAATAAAAATCTTCAAGGGCATGGTGCTACCCTATTTTGACTATGGAGATGTAAACTACATGGGTGCAAAGAAAGAACTTCTAAAAAAACTGCAAACACTACAGAACAGAGCCCTGAAAATCTGCCTCAGAGTAGACAAGCTGCACCCCACCTATGACATACACAAAAGAACCAAAGTAAAATTGCTAGAAAATAGGAGAATAATTCATCTGAAAACATTAGCATACAGCTATAGTCAAGACAATAAACTCCTAACAAAACCACAAAGGGCAACTAGAGCAAATAATGCGCCACTACTAAAGCAGACCAGAAGCCAAATAAAAGCTCACGAGAGAAGCACGCTAGAAATGGCTGCCAAGGTGTGGAATGCCCAAACAGTAAAGGAACGACAAATTCCTGACCTAAAAACATACAAAAAATATCTGTGCAAAATAAGGCTAGGAACCCCCAACTAAGCTGCACCGCAAAAGGGCAGGTGATACATGTCACGGCCCACCAGCGAGACGCCCAATGGAAGGTAACCATACCAAAAGCACCCAGATAACACACCTCACAGCTGCGTACAAGCCTATGATATGTAAATAGGAGTAGGCTAGTCTAGAAATAAGAGTAGAAAAAATAAAGCACATATATGCCAAGAAAATCCAAAAAAATTAACATAGACTACTATAGTACTAACCAGACCAACCAACTATCTATCTGCTACTGAAATACAGGCAATCAAATACCTTATCAGCAGCTACTGTGTGATAAGACAACACCAACACTACAGCTGGCCAGCATTGAAAACAAGCCTGAATACCCAGGCTTATATGCTATGGACAGTATAAATACAGCCTCAATAAAAAAAAAAAAAAAAAAAAAAAAAAATGGTACAGGCTGTTTTATTGTGTTGGCTGCCGGAGGGTGTGGGTGGGGTGGCCCCGCCCACGCTGCTGCCGCTGCTGCCGTCAGCATCACAATTGCCGTTGTTGCAGTCGCTGCAGTCGGAGATGTCAACACAGACGCAGCTCATTACATCACGGTTTGGGGTGAGTGCGCGGTGGTCGCTGTGGGGGTGGTGTCCGGCAGGGCCCCTTGGGGCTCCTGTGTCGCCGGGGGTGTGGCTGCTGGTGACGTCACCAGGGCCACTGACACATGTGATACAGTCGCCATAGTTTACAGAGTTATTGGTGGGAGTGTGGTTTAGAGGGGGGCGTTTCCTCCAGCCATCGCCAACATCACCGTCACAGTTGATCCAGTCGTCATCGCTTGCACATTCACAACACACAATGTTAGGTTTAGTGGGGTGTTTCCTCCAGCCGGCACGTTGGTGGGCGATTTTTCTTTCAGTGCCAGAGTCAGTATTAATGCTATCACGTACCGTGCGTTGCTCGCCGCTGGTGGTCTCGGCGTCGTGTGGCTCCTCGTCCGCGCTGGGGTGGGGCGGGGTGGAGCCACTTAGCAAAAACCCTGGGTGGGTTGTTGAGTTGCGGGGTCAGCGGAGGGGGTAGCTTTCTTGTCCATGAACCATTTTTTGTTCATGCACGCCCGTTCCTGGTGGGGGTTTGCTCGGTGATATTTGTTCGCACACCAGGCACATATGTGGACCCTGCGATCAGGGTTCTGGCCATGGGAGGCCGCGAATCCGCAGTCGTTCCCCCAGTTCGAGAGGTGGCAGGGCTTGCCATCGGTCTCTCTGTTGAACTCAGGCTTGTAGTCGGCAGTAGTGGTGGTGCTGGGGGTATAGCTGTTTGTCTTCGTCCCGGCGCTGGCCGGGCGGGGGTTTTGCTTAGTGTGCAATCGTGTGCCGACAGCACAGGCGTCCCTCTGCACGTCCTTTATTGCGTAGTGGTCAGCCCACCCATAGGCCATCGTCTATCATGTCGAACACGTGCTCGGACCATTGTCTGCACGTGTTCCAGTCCCAGGTTGAGGCCATTGTTACTAGCTGGTGGTGGTGCTCCATCATGGGCGCCTTCCACGCTTGTGGAACTGCTGCGTCCTTCCCCATCCTAAACAACGCCGCACAGTACTCGGGCCATGTTGCCTCACCGAGTCCCACCTTCTCTCGCTTAGAGCCGCATATCACATAGAGGTGTGGTAGAAATTTTGGTTTACCTCGTTTACGGCCGAGTGCTGTCCCTGCTGCGAGGAGGATGTCATTGATAACTTCCGCTCGTTCAGTGTTGTGGATGGCGTAGTCGGGCGTGGCGTGTTGTCCGTATCCCGCTAGTATGTCCCGATCCTCCGTGTATGCGTCGTCAAAGTGTGTCGCGTTGTAGGTGGCTGTGTGGGTCGGGGGTTGTGGGGGTCGCTGGTGAAGGCTGTCATCCACGCCCGTGACCGTTGGGGCCGGCAGTTGGGCCGGGGCCCCGCTGACCTGGTTGAGCGCTCCAAGCCTGGCTAGACTGTCCGCCGCGTCACGTGCTAGTGCGCCTTGTTGTGTCACCCGCATGTCTGAGTCCGTACTGGTATTGAGTCTCGCCTCCACGGTGGCGAGTATGTCTGTTTTTAGGTCCGTCTTGAGCTCTTTAATCTGGCTTGTCATGAGCGCCTGTATGGCCTCAAGGATGCCATCACCTATCCCGCTTCCTCCAGGTGCTGGCTGTGATGGTGGTTGTGACAGTGGTTGTGACAGCATGTGGCGAGCGTCTCCCGTCGCGCTCGCCATGTTTTGCGTATTATCCGTGTGCTCCGTGATCTTAGTCCTGGGGCGCCCACGTCCCTTCGGGGGGTTATTAGCTTTCTTTGCTGCATTGCGTGCCGATTTGCGTGGCGTCGGCATGTTTTCGTTGCATGGCGTTACGTTTCGTGAAGAGATGGTGGTGGAGTGGTCGGTTCGGGTGCTGGAGGAGTTGTGGCCGTGGAGGCAGTTGGGTTCGAAACGGTCACGTGATGGTTCTGGCGGGAGTTTCAAGTTTGCTCCTCCTGTTGCTGGGCAGGTGGGTTCCAGGGCTCCTGGTAGGTGGCGCCACCGGGGTCGGGTTGGTTGGTTCGGATTACAGTAGGGGAGGGGGAGGGGGTCCGGTCGGGGCGTTCCTGGTGCCCCGCCCCCTCTGCGCACCCCCCCCCCCCCGCCCCGTGAATTAGTCATGTTACGTTAACATGCACAATTCAATTAAAAACACATATAGAAGGAAATACGTTTTTTGTTGTTGAATGTAAAAAACAGTGAAACACACACAGGATTTGAACCCACAACGCCAAACTACTTCAGATTGGCCCATCATTCTGAAATTGTGGTTGATCGGTGGAGGATGCCTGAGACGCTTACATCACCAAGCGGCGCATGAGCGCTCCCTCCCCCCCCCCCCCCCCCCTCTCCTCCTATGCCTTTTGACCCGCATTCGGGCTTGGATTTCAAAGCGCATTGGTTTACCACGCCCCCGCCCCCACCCTCTTTATTAAATGCCACTTTGTGGGGGTCGGCTCCCGGGCATACCTCCTCGGGCTCCCAGGTCCTCCCTCCACCATCAGCTGACATCGAGCAGATGGATTGAACCCCCACAGCAATTAACATTTGAAATTTACTTGACACTGTAGACCTATTTGTGTGATTGAATAAACCCCACTTTTCCCACCTGTCTGAGGCTTGCTCTGTCCGAATCACAAGTTCAACACCTTAAAGTGGACAGGTATAGGCTGCTGAGATTAGGAACCGTACTCTGACAAATGCTCTCCAAGCACAACCTTGTCTAGTTTTTATGTTTATAGAACCAAATATGTGTGGGGAGAGTAGTGGACCTACTTCACCACCAGAAGTGGGTCAGTGCTGAGGTCAGGGTGGGGGGGGGGGGGGATGAGGCTGGCACTAGAGTAAAACTGGGCTATTTTCAATTTTCTTTAGAGTAGTTCAATCAAGAAATATATTTGCTTTAATGTAAAATATATGTTAGTACAATTACATTGCATAATTCAATCAGAAACACATATAGAACACACACCACCAAACAACTTCAGATTACAAGTTCAACACCCTAACCACTAGACCACAGAGGCCACATACAATTGCCTGTGTCAGTTCAGGCTATTTGTATATACGTCATATATACAAGATGTATGTATGTATGTATGTATGTATGTATGTATGTATGTATGTATGTATGTATGTATGTATGTATGTTTTATGTCTGTCTGTCTGTCTGTCTGTCTGTCTGTCTGTCTGTCTGTCTGTCTGTCTGTCTGTCTGTCTGCCTGCCTGCCTGCCTGCCTGCCTGCCTGCCTGCCTGCCTGCCTGCCTGCCTGCATGCATGCATGTATGTATTCATTTAGTTACATATTAGTTATGTATGTACATTGCATCATTCAATCAGAAACACATAGAACAATAAACGTTTTTCTGTTGTTGAATGTAAAAAAGTGAACTACATGAGGTTTGAACCCACAACACCAAACAACTTCAGATTACAAGTTCAACAGCTTAACCAATAGGCCACAGAGAACACACATAGTTACTTGCCTCAGTTCAGGCTATTTGTATATACGACGTCGTATATATAAGATGTGTGATTGTGTATGTGTGTATATATATGTGTATTATAATTAATTATAATAATATAAAGAACGCAGTGTATACGAAGGTTTAATTATTATTTATTATTACTGTTCGACTGTATTACATGTATTAGGAGTGGCGCCCCCACGCAACTGGCATGCGCGAACGAGGCGCGAGTCGCGCATTTGGTGCACACGCGAATGAGGCGCCACCTGTATAGCGCCGAAATCAACTTCACTCATGCTATAATTTTCTTCTGGTGCGGAAGCGATACATGTGCGGAAGCAAATACACGAGTCATGCCGTATTGCGATTTGTGCGGCACTTCGCACAGGACAGACAAATGCAAGAAGAGGAAAGGGAGGAAAGGCAAGAAGGTTGCAACGAGAGTGATGAGAGCTGCAGCTAAGGCGAACAGTCAAACTATGGAAATGCCAAAAATTGAGTCACGTGATAGTTCGCCAGACATAGCAGATAGGTTGTCTTCAGTTACCTTGGAAGAGCAAGAAATGTCGTTACTAAAAGAAATAGCAGAAATAGAATTAGAAGAACGAGTAGCGGAGCTACAAGAGCGGCGAACAGCAATGAGGCAGAGACGACAAGGACGACAGCGCGCAGAGGTGAACGTAGTAGAACGGGGGCGACGGCCACCAGGGACGAATGGTCGACGACGGAAAGCGCCGGTGCAACGACTGTGCCGGCAGTGCCCGCCAAGGACGAACACTCTGGCTATTGGGTAGCAAAGCCGAGACAGAGGTCGCGAACCAGGAGACGACGGCGAACATCTTCAGACTCGAGGAGCAGAAGCACCAGTAGCACCAGACGGTTGAGAAGTAAGTGGAGTTTGAGAAGATACGCGGTGCTTGGGAAAGAGGTACGGAAATTGAACTGTTACAAACTCATTACAGCTTCTGTCCGTTGGTGTCTCGACTTACAGGGACTCATGGAGAAGGACTTGAAGGCGTTTCTAGAACACATTTGCTTTATGTCGTCGAGGGCTAGTAAGAATGATTTTCAAGATTCGACTCATGTCGAATATGATAAAGACATACGCAAATTAGCGGAAATTGAGGGTTTCGCTGCGTTCGGAAGCAAAAACACTGGTCGCTGTATGTTTCATTATGGCATGTATAACATGTGAGCGAGGACGCAAACAAGTAATGCGCGTAAGAGTAATTCATACACAAAAGATGGCAAGGTAGGCTGTTACAGATGGAATAAGGAAAGTGGGTGCAGTAGAACCGAAGAAGTTTGTAATTTTGGCCACTGGTGTCTGAAATGTGGAAGTAAGGGTCATAAGAAATACAATTGTTCTAAAGACTGACAAGTTAATAATGGCGCCGGAAATATTGCGCATGAAAGCAAAATAATTGAATTAGTTCCGAACGGTTGCAATAAACTAAAAAGTACTGGTCATCTTTTTGTCCAATGAAAACATAAAGGAGAATGGCAGACACTTAGAGCAGCATAAAACTGTTAATGAATTCCAGAGAAGCCAAATGCCTAATGATCGTCGGCCGAAGGCCGGTGTTAGGAATGTTACATGTGTGTTGACCGATAGGCAGTTAGCAGTTGACGGTAAAAGGGCAGTCAGCAATTTGGCTGTTGAGTCAACATGTAATGGTCAAAGGTCAGATAATAAGTGCCAAGTTAATGAAACCAGGTCAAATGGTTTGCGCGGGGTAGGAAATGTTACACGTGCTGAAAATACACAATTAGAGTTTCAAAGTGGCAAATTAGATAGCCGACAAGTAAATGGGGATATCTATGGAGTGAATGAGACTAAAGTAGAAAGCCAAGTTAACAGAATAGGGAATAACTGGATTAACAATGATAATGCCAATAAGGACGATATTTTCTATGTAGAAACCGTAAGACAAGATTATTGCTGCTGGAAATTTCACATTAGAGAAACTCGACAAGCACAATCGGTTGTAATTGAAGTAGCGGATGACTGCGTAAAGGGAATTTGTAATTGCATTCATTACATAGCCGGTAATCGAGTGCAACTAAGGCCATGTCGTTTTTTAAGTAAGCTTTTTCTCCGAGGAGATTGTGACCCAGACTGGGTTTATATTCTATGGGGAGTGGTGTTTGGTTTCCATGTAACAAATAAGGACTGTCCGGTTGAGTATAATGCACTGTTCAAGAAGATCCGTAACACTTTGTACAAGGACATCATTACTAAAAAGTTGTTAGGAGAACTAAATCAAGGTATGATTTCCCTAAGTACCCACATCCCTATTTGCGTACATAATATTTTTTGTATACCTTGTATAGGAGGAAGGTGGGAGGGGGATAGTGGACTGCAGTAGGCCAAAAGGTAAATCTGTAAACGCATTCACGGATCAGGTAGCTCTAAATTTTATTATAATAGTGTCGACGATGTAGTAGACCAACTAGAGCAGGGAGATTACTTATCGACAGTAGATTTGAAAGATGCGTATCGAGCAATCACTATATCACCCAACAGACAGACCTAGACAAGGGTTAGTTTGGGATTTTGAAGAGGAGCAGACAGATGGGCCGGTGTATATGCTAGATAACAGACTTTGCATGGGGTTATCTTCAAGTCCGTTTGTTTTTTCAAAGATGTCCGATTTCATAGTCAGGTGTGCTCTTAGAGAAGGTATAGGAAGGGTAATAAATTACCTAGACGATTTCTGCATTATTGCCCCAAATTGGGGCAGCGCGGCACACCAGCAGGGAAAATTAATCGCATTATTGCGTCGGCTCGGATTTAGTATAAGTTTTAAAAAACTAATTAGCCCGAATACAAAAATACCGTTCCTGGGAATACTTGTTGATTCGATTAAATTAGAGTTAACCCTACCGGAAGATAAACTGATCAAACTACGGAGTAGCCTATTGTCGTTTAGAGGTAGGAAGAAAGCGACTAGAAAAGATCTTGAAAAGCTAGGTGGGCTTTTATCCCACTGTGCTAAGGTGGTGCATGGTGGTCGTACTTTTTCACGACGAATTTATGATTTGATGAATTCAGTGACTATGCCTTATTATAAAGTGAGATTGAGTGCAGGATTCAGACAGGATGGGCCCATAATTTCCGAATTGTGGTTGATCCGGTGGGAAGCCCGAGACGGTCACCTCTCCAAGCACTGCATGCTCCCTCCTTCCCATCCCCCCCTCTGACCTGCATTCGGGCTACTGACTCCTTCCTATATGGATTTACTGTCTTCCACTCCAGTCTCCACCCACGTTTCACCCGCGTTAAAAAGCGTCAAAAGGCATAAAAAAGCTCCCACGTCACGCAGCATAATGCAATGGACACGTAGGGCCGCAGCACCAAATGCGACACACGGAAGGCGACAGTACCCACGATCACCGACGCGAGCGATATCACCGACTCGCAAGATGGTGGTGGATCCCTGCAGCCACCCACGCCGCCGCCTCGGCACTCGCCCCTAGCTCAGCAGTTGGCCCGCGCACAGAAGCCGACAGCAAAAGCAAAGCAGGCCGACGGTTTGGACCGGATGCAAGCCTCCATCGATGCGATCGAAAAGCACTGGAGCGCCTTAGAACGGCAGGCGGCCGACCAGTAGCGTGAGGCGGCGGAGCACAGGGCCGAGATGGCAGCGCAGAGCAAGGTGCTCACGGAAGCCACTGCGGCGATGGCGGCGGTGGCCGCTAGCATGCGCCGCTCGGACCCACCGGCGACAGCTCCGACAATGCCACGCAACCCACCAAGCCGGCCCCGGGCGCTGGCCCGCGATCACCAGTGTCATAGCCGGGCCAGATCCCTCTCCACAACCTCACCGTCACCAGCACCGATGAGGAGCCGGAACGGATCACATCCAGGACGGGTCGCCGACGCGAGACCCTTCAGCCCATGGTCGTCCCCCTCACCAAGCCCGCCCCGGCACAGATCCCGGCGCCCCGACACTGCGCACGCTCCTGGCTGGCACGCCTCTCACCGCCGACAACACGACCACGCCGACTACGAGAGGGGCGCCCGCTCCACAGCCAAGGAGGCGGTTCGCATCATCGTCGCGGCAGCGGGCGGTAAAGGACACACCCGCAAGAAAGGTATTTCAAACAAATATCTTTTCCCTTACGACCTTGTGGAGCGGGGGGATGAGGGGAAGGCGGTGAAAAAAGGGGAGGCAACGAGGGAGGAATACGCGCTCGGCCTGAAACGGCTCTAGCACCAGCACAGCTTCTCGGCGAGCGGATTGACCGCCCTGTCCAACCATCAAGAAATGGTCGCCCAGGACAATTGCACCCTAGCATGGCCAGTCGTGCGGTGGTATTCCGAGGTTTTCACTTGTATAGCCGACGGTAGGCTCCCGAGGGGTTGGAGGGATGAGACGGCGATTAACGCTGTGAGGATAGAGGTGATCGCGATGGCAGGACATGCCTCCGCGACCGCCGCCGCCTCGGCCGATCAGCAGCAGCCCGGGCGGCAACAGTACGACAGAGCTGCGATTGGTGCACCATGCCCCTCCTGGAACAAAGATCCGGGATCGTGCGATAAGGCATCAAAGGGCGGCTCGCACGGGTCCGGCACACAAAAAATGGCGCATGTGTGTGGCTACTGCGCAAATGTGCGCAAGATTGTGACTAACCACTCGGAAGCCAGCTGCTTCTCTAAGAAGTCGCGCGACCGGCTCGGAAGGAACTCACAACGGGATTTTTAGCGCGCCGGTGGGAGGACCCCCCCACCCCCCGCCTCGCGCGATCCCGCCCCGACCTACGGAACGCCCAACGACAGCCCACAGGGAAGCCAGTCGCATGCGCCATGCAACTCCCGCGCGTGTAGACATCGCCCCGGGGTCGGATGGCTTCAGCCCGGGCAATCCCGGCGCCCCCGGGAGTCCCCACCATGACGTCACGGCACACGACAGCAGCCGCTGCCTGGAGGGCAACCCCGATACCTCCGGTAGGAATAACACTGTTGTCACAAGCCTCGTCCCCCGCCCGCGCGGGGAACCCCCCGATGAAGTCACGTCGCACACCCAGCGGTGACGCCACCTGGAGGAAAACCCCGGCACCACCCGAGTCGCTAACATTGGCAATACGGCCTCCCGCCCCGGCTCGGGCGGGGAACCCCCTGATGACGTCACGCCACACAGACCCCGCGGGTGCCACCTGGAGGATACCACCCGAACTCCCGACATAAACATTGCACATCGCGGAGGCACACCCTCCTACGACAGCTTCGCATGCCGGGTCGGGGCCCCTAGCAACACCTCCACACCGTCGGCCCCGGACCCATACTCGCCTGCGCGCTGTGTGACGTGACCACCCGGGCCTACCCGCGCGGCGCCGGCGCCAACGAGCCAGTCAAGCAGGTCGTCGACCCTCTCCTCCAGCGTTCCCTGCCCGCCGTGCCCACCTGCGCCCCCACGCCGGCCGAGTACAGGGCCACCCTTGACAGCTTCTGGCCGGTCCTCTCGGGCGAGGGCTGGGCCGCGTACCCCATCTATGCCCGGGCATATGCGGTCGCCCGGTCCTCGGCCCTTCCTAATTATCTGGCCGCCCGAGTCCCGGTCCCCTCCGACTTGGACATTGGCGAGTGGCGCCGGGTGCTTCGGGGCTACGATGACCCCCTGCTCCTCGACCACCTGGAGTTCGGGTTCCCGGCTAATTACAGCGCAGCAGGACCCCCGACACCCACCTATAAAAACCACCGTGAGGACCCTGAGTTTGGCCACCATGTCACCAAGTACGCGGAGGAGGAGCTGCGCCGCGGCGCCCTCCTCGGCCCCTTCGCAGTCCCTCCCTTCACGCCCTGGGCGCAGTGCAGCCCCATCATGACGCGGCCGAAGTCCACCCCGGGCAGGCACCGCATCATCGTGGACCTGTCCTTCCCGACCGGTCGCAGCGTGAATGCGGGCATCCTGAGGAAGGAGTACCTCGGTTGACCGCACCTCTACAAGTTGCCCTCCGCCTCCGACCTCGGATGTCGAATGGTCCGGGAGGGGAGGGGCTCTTTCTGCTGGTCGGCCGACGTCTCGCGCGCCTACCGACAGCTCCGTGCCGATCCCCTCTCCACCCCGCTCTTCGGCATCATGGTCGACGGGCGAGCCTACGTGGACATCGCCCTCCCCTTCGGCTGCAGGACCTCGGGCGCCGCCTGCGTCTGCGTCACTGCGGCGGTAGTCTGGGCCCTGGCGCAGCGCGGCTTCTACAGCGCTGTCTATGTCGACGACTTCGTCTGCTGTGAGGCCTCGTTCCTCGCGGCGATGCGCGCCTTCAACGGCATCCGCGAGCTCTGTGCAGCCCTTGGCCTCGCCCTCGCCCCCGACAAGTGCTGCCCGCCCATGGTGCGCCTCGTTTGGCTCGGCATCGAGTGCGACACCGAGGCCATGGTGCTACGGATCCCCGACCAGAAGCTCCGCGAGGTTGTCGACGAGTGCGAACGATGGCTCGACCGCCCCACTCTCACCAGAAGGGCCCTGCAGCGCCTCGTCGGCCGACTGGCGCACATAAGCACCTGCGTCCCTCCCGGGAGGACCTTCATGGCCCCCATCCTCCATAGCCTCAGGTCCGCCCCCTCGGCGGGCGACGCGGACATCGACCCTGAGCTCAGGAAGGACGTCCACTGGTTCTGCGACTACGCGGTGGGCGGCAACGGCGTCTGCCTCCTCCCCCCCCCCCCCACGACCGCCCCCGTTGATTCATCGAATGCGATTCCTGCCTAACGACCGGTGACAGCCTGCTTCGCCGAGCGCTACGACGAGACTTCCGGGAAGCCTACCCCACCATCCATGAGCTCGAGGCCTTGAACCTCGTGCTCGCACTCCGAGCCTCAGGCCCGACGCCCCCGGAGGCTACGAAATCGTCGTGAATACCAACAACGCGGCCTCTACCCAAGCCATCCAGGCCGGGCGCGCGATCGACCCCACCCTTGGCGCCGTTGCTAGGGAGATATGGCTGGTCGCCGCCCATGGCTCCTTCGACGTCGTCGTTCGACACAAGCCGGGCGCCGAGCCGTGACCACCTCTCCCCTGCCGCCCTTGACTTTGTTCGCCATCAATGTGACATTCGGGGGCCTCGCTAGAATTAGGGCGCACCACTCCCCCGCTCTCCTCACACATGACCTCTGATTGCTTCCAGATTACGGCCCGGTGGCGCACCGGCACCTGCTGGAGATGCACCGCGCCGCGCTGGCCCTGGGCACCTGGCGGAACGAGCAGGGAGTCAACCACCTGGCCCCCGCCCCCTACGATGTCGGCCAGTTCATCGCGCACCTCCACCGGCTGCTCCCCTCTTCGGCATCGGTCGCCAACGCCTTCCCCGGCGTTCGCGCCTGGGTCCGGGAGGCGGGAGGCGACGCCGCGCCCTTCGACGCCCCCTTCGCGGCGCCCGTCAGACGGGGCGGCGAGAGACTCTTCGCGACGCCGGTTTGACGCGTCCCGGGCATCACCCCCGACACGCTACCCATCCTGCACGCCTACATGCGGTCCTTGGGCCACCTCGGGGTCGTGTCCTGGGCCGCAACCGTGATGGGGTACTTCAGCTTCCTGCACCAGTCCAACCTGCTGTCTCCCTCGCACGCGCTGTGGGGGGGGGCCACATATGCTGCGCAGGGAGGACATCCGGCCTGTCCCCGGTGGACTACGCCTGCACATCGCGTCCTCGAACACCATCCGTTCGCCTGCGCAGGCAGTCTCCCTCTTCGTCCCCGCCATCGCTGGATTGCCCATCTGCCCCGTCCGCGCCTGGAGGCATGCCCTCGACCTGACTCCCGCGCCCGAGGACGCCCCGGCGTTCCTGGCGTGCGCGGGCGTCCCTCTCACCTCCCGTGACGTGACCCCCCTCAACCGCGCCGCCCTGCGCGGAGCCGGCATCCCCGGAGCCGACGCCTACACCCTGCATGGCCACCGCAGGGGCGCGGCGCAGGCCTTCGCCTCGAGGGGGGTCGACCTCTCCGCGATAATGGCCCAAGGAACCTGGGATCCGACACGGTCCACGCGTATGTGCCGAAGATCGCAACCTCCGACGCCCCAAGAGCCTTGGCACTCTGTTTTGGGTCGGCTCCCGGGCCTACCTCCTCCCAGAGTGCTCCCTCTGCAGACTTGGATCAGGTCAATTGACCCCTGACCCCATTGACTTCAGTGTACCTTGTGCTATTATCGCTTAGTTAATAAACCCTTTTCTCCCACCTCTGTCTTGGGCTTCCTCTGTCCGGATCGGCCCATAATTTCCGAATTGTGGTTGATCCGACGGGAAGCCCGAGACGGTCACCTCTCCAAGCACTGCATGCTCCCTCCTTCCCCTCTCCCCCTCTGACCTGCATTCGGGCTACTGACTCCTTCCTATATGGATTTACCACGCCCGCCCACCCTCTTTTTAACACTCCAGGGGGTCGGCTCCCGGGCCTACCTCCTCCAGAGTGCTCCCTCTGCAGACTTGGATCAGGTTGATTGACCCCTGACCCCATTGACTTCAGTGTACCTTGTGTTATTATCGCTTAATTAATAAACCCTTTTCTCCCACCTCTGTCTCGGGCTTCCTCTGTCCAGATCTGGAGTGGTGGACCCAATTTGCGAGGGAATTTAATGGGAAAGCGTTAATGTTAGGCAAATTTGCGGCAGTGAAGGCTGTATATATGGACTCCAGTAATTGGGGTTATGGTGCACTGCATAATGAGGATTGGTTAGTAGGCTGCTTTGAAGAGCAGGATGTGGAACGTATTGAGGCGATAGTAACCCACCACTATGATCATCCAGATGAACAGATAAAAACGGCTCACATTAATGCGCAAGAGATGTGGGCTGTATATGCGGCAGTAAGGAAATGGGGTCCGATGTGGGGAGGGACCGCGATAGTGATAGCTACGGACAGTGCTACAGTCGAGTCAGCTCTCTGCACGGGCAGGTCGAGGTGCAGGCTAATTATGCATTACTTAAGGCAGATATTTTGGTTATCGATCAAATTTAATTTTGTTTTCTCTGCCGTACATATTAGTAGTGAGGCTAATGTGATATCTGATGCTTTGAGTAGATTAAATGTGACTTGAATGACCGAAGTAATATATGAAGCAGATGCGAGTAAGCGTTTGTGTTGTATCAGTTTATTCAAGCAACCCTTCTCTTTTCAGAAATCGATAGGCTTAAAGCAGAGCAGAAGGAATTTCAACTGAAATGCTACGCACCAAACTCCTTGTCAACAAGGGCAGTTCAGGTTAAAAAGTATTTGTCCTTCATAGAGGAGTTTTCAGAAACTCATGTCCCTATACCATGTACTTCTATGCAGGTTGCGTTATATGCCACTTGGTTGGCAAGGACGTTGAAATATTCCTCCATTATTAATTATATAAGTGGCCTTAAAAATTTTCTTAAAGAGCAGGGTGCTGCCCAGATAGATTATTCAGACTACATAATTTCTTCGACCCTTAAAGGTATTCACAGAGGATTTAGGAGACATGCCTAAGCAGGCCATGCCATTACTGCCCAATATGTTACGGTGTATTTTCTCTTGTTTAACATTAAATGCGGGTCATATAGCATGGCGGGCAGGTGTCTTATGTAGTTTCAGAGGTTTATTAAGAAAGTCAAATGTGACGTTATCAGATGCGATGTTGCTTCGGAGAGATTTTAAGTTTTTCCCATGGGGGATGCTTTTGACAGTGTGGAAATCGAAAACAATACAGTTTAAGGAGAGGGTTTTGAATATTCCGATAGCGCGTTGTTATGATTTGGATTTGTGTGCGGTCCATTGGACTGAGGAGCATTTTTCTGATTGTCCGGCTCCGGAGGATGTAGTTGCCTTCCGGGTACCAAATGATGAGGGAGGAAGTTCTCCTTTGACTTATGAGATTTACCAGTCAACATTAAAATTATTTGGAGGTCAAGTAGGTCTCAATGTTGACTTATTGTCATCTCATTCACTTCGGAGAGGTGGGTGCACATACTTATCGATGTGTGGAGCCTCCCTGGAGGAAATCCGTACCAGGGGGGATTGGACGAGTAATGCGGTGTTTCAGTATTTGAAAATGCCTTTGACAATGCGGTGGACCTAGTTTAGGTCCACCGCATTACTCGTCCCGACTCTCTTGACCAAAGGATGCCTACATCACGTCATATTCCAATGTTGTCGCCCATCCAAGTACTGACGGGGCTCAAGCGTTGCTTAACTTTGGTGATGGGATGAGAACCAGTGTTTCCTATGTGATATTAGCTGTTATAACAATGTTGCTCAAATCTCCTTCGGAAACCGAAGCCCAGAAACCTGATGGGAATGGAGGGTGGGACTGGACTACAAATATTCGAGGCCTCGGACTCGGTAAAACAACAATTATGTGTCAACTGTACCAAGGTAAGTTTCACATAATTATCCTATTTTACCTCGTCCTCAACCTTTTGGCTATTTATAGCCCAGTGAGATGTTTAGGTAGACATCATTTCGGATTAGTATTAATTTAGCTATTTCGTATAGCCTTACTACTCATGACTTGCTTAACAAAATTTAAGCCATGCTTTTGTTTTTCTCTATCCGTTTGTTGTAATGTTTTGCAAATGACAGAGATGTTTATCATCCTGCATTATTTAGAATGGTTTTACTAGGAATGCCCAATTTCCTGGCATTTGATGCTACTGCACCCCTAGAAGAGTGTGCTGAATAGTTCTTCATATCTATAGCTACTGCTAACAGTATCCTAAGGGTCCATCTTGTTAATGTGTCTCTTGTAATTAGATCGAAGGGTTTAATGTAACTTAACAATAATTGATTGTTCTTTCTTACAGGCTTAGTGTTTAGAAAATATGTCTTAATAGCTCTAGCCACACAAAGTTTCTTATCTTCTGAAAAAGCTTTAAGCGTGATAGAAAACATAGGGTCCCTTGTCCTATTCGATTTCAATAGCTAAGTAGAAAAATCACTTCTTCTTTTGACAATTCATCTTATCTAAATTTAAAGCTAGTATAGTTTGGCCTCTATGCCCTGTAATAATCAGGATAAGTATGGCACCTTTAAACCCCAAATCTCTCATGGAAAAGTTGTTGTCTGGCTAAGTTTTGAATAGTTTGAAAACTAGCGAAACATCCCCAAACCCTAGTGTATTTAGGCTTTGGTGAATTTCTCTAATAACTGACTTTAGAAACCAATGAATCAAGTAATGCTTCCCCTCTGTTTGACCATCTATCCTAGGAAGAACCACTGATAAAGCACAGCGTGCTGTATTAATGGCGCCAAACCCTAGCGCTTCATCCTCCAGTGTGCGAAGGAAACGAAGAACTTGTGCAAGAGAGGGGTTTAAACAATCAATTTAGACAACGTACAAAATAATTGCCACTTCTTAACATAATGAGCATAAAGCTTAACCATCCCAGGACTCCAAGCTGAAGAGCCCAGTCTTGTAGGGTCGTTTTGTCTATCCCAACGGGTTGCAGATGCTTCCTCAGAAAAAGAAATGCCACCATGGGGGTCGAATTGACGTCTCCCGTTGGTTCCAAAAGTCTGTTGTGACACAGGTTGTTTGGACCTCGTTGAAAATGTCACCGACTCTCTTGACCAATTCCTGGCTGCTGCGAGCCAGGGCTGGGTCTCCCAGAGCGGGGCTAGCAGGATTGCTTTTGTCCCGTCGTGATGCATTTTTCTGGCCACTCTTCCCACCATGCTGAATGGTGGAAATGCATAAAAGAAAAAATGTTTCCATAAAGCGAACGGCACAGGTTATGAAGATGGAAAAAACAAAACTACAATGGATAATGAGAACGAATCCAGGAGCAAACTTCAGACACTCCAGGTAGCTTACAACACATTGCAAATAGAATTCACATGGTACAAAGCAGAATATGAAAAACTAAAGACAAAAAAGAACGACACAAATGTAAACACCAATACCAACAACACAAGGGCAATGCCCACTGACAAAAAGAAGCCACCCACGTGTGCAGCCCACACCCAAGCACCAAACCGTGAGAAAAAAAAGCTTAGTGTCATCGTGCACGGCATCCCAGAAAAGGAAGACGAAAGCATAGAAAAAACGGTCACAGACATGCTAAATGGAGCGGACTGCGATTTTGGCTGGATGGTAGTGACAACAGCCTACCACCTAGGAAAAAAGAAACAAAAAATGCAGCAGACAAAAAACAGGCCCAAGGCAAAAAAACAGGACGGGGAACCCAAAGACCCACTCTCTCTCTCTCTCTCAGAACAAAAAAACAAACAAAAAACAGACCAAGAAGCATTAGAATCCAACTGGAAAAGTAATCACAAAAGAAAGAGCTCTTTCAAAAAAAGAAAACTCTCCAAAACAACAAAGAATACAGCAAAGTAACAATTAGACCAGTAAGAACAGAAGCTGAAATGCTAAGTGAAAAAAACGTGCAACAAATGTACACACTAGCAACTGAAAGCAAAAATGAAAAGATCAAATCAGTCAAAATGAGAGGGTGCAATATTGAGGTAAATGGAACAATATACACACCCAACGACTTTGGGAAAATAGAGATACCAGAAATCACCCCGGAGAAAGCAGCAACCAGAGAACATGCCTGGGGAGTGTCCTTCCAAGGACACAACTCCCCCTTCAGCAACCTGTACTGTAAGATATGTAAGTATCCGAACGCCCCCCCACAACAACACGGTGTGACGTCATGACTGTCGAACCAATAAAGCCAGTTACATTACAGAATCCATGGTGTCGATACTTCTTTACATGGTGTCAGATGTTAAGGGAGAACTATGGCGATTCACGGGTTGAAACCTCCAGGATATCTAAATCTGGACGAGAAGATGGCGGTCAATTGGCGATGCTGGCTGCAGGCACATGAAATATATGCTGTAGCCGCAGGGGTATCAACGAAAACGGAACGGATTCAATGCTGCGTGTTCCTCCATTTCGCGGGTGTGGAAGCGCAGAAGGTTCATCGTACGTTTGCACTAGATGGCACAGACAAGGACAAAATTGCTCCTTTGATCGACGCGTTTGCCAGGTACTGTGAAGGAAAGATGAATATAACGGTCGTTCGATATGAATTCAATTCTTTTAATCAACGTGAGCAGAATATGGATTCTTTTATTAGAGAACTGAACCACAGAGTACAATACTGTTGCTATGAACAATTGGAAGCTTCTTTACTGTGCGATAGGATCGTATGCGGCGTTACAGATGATACCTTGAGGAACAAGTTGTTACAGCTGCCTGATCTCAAATTGGAGGAGTGCATACAACTATGTCGATTGAGCGAGATCAAATCGACACAAGTCAAGCAAAGGGATTTACATCAGGTCGATGCTGTAAATACGGGATACACACGGGGACAACGGTCGTCGGGAGGAACGTCTCCTTGGTTACGGCGGCCTGCCGGTCGAGGTCGACTACAACAAGCAAGTCGAGGTGCGGGTAACAAGTGTAGTCAATGTGGCTATACTCACGCCACAATGTGGCTATACTTGTTTTGGTCGACAGTATTTCCACTTCAGACAACTCATTGTTAGACGACTTAGACAAATTTGACTTACATTTTCGGCGCTTTTTCCCCCCCTTCTTTCCGGCACACACCTAGCAACTGAGAGCTGTGAGTGCACGGAGACTTCATCAGAGTGTTTTCTGATAAGCCATAAGCCAGGTCATATTTTGACCCAGTCTTGCTAGCCATGACCAGCTGTTGTTGAACTTCCCTGAAGCATCTAGTTGGCCTCGCTCTGCTGCCTCTGAGGGTCTGGCCAGAGTGTTGCGTCATCTTGTTGACGCGTTGATTGCCCTCATGGTCACCAGCCGACTCTGACTCATTTGTATGACCGGTCTGCACTGGGTCTGTCTGGCCGTAAAAGTCATTTGTTTGACTCGGTTGCGATTCGAAATTCCGACCTTCTGCACAGGAAACCGATTCTGCCGATTCCCCTACCGCGTCCGATCCCATCTTGCAATTATACAACGTATATTTAGCCAAGGCCACGTTGCACACAAGTAAAATCACTCTGCAACATATTTTTAATGAGACTCTGTCTCGACAGACTATTTTGACCTATCCAATATACCCTCCATTAAATTAAACGAAACCGGGTATATTGGTGCACAGTGTACGTAGCCTCTGTGCATACCTGTATCGGGGTGCCTATCCCCATTTTTCGGTCGCTGACCGGAGACAAGACTTATTTCTTGTAATTTTGAATAACCTATCTAAGGCCAAATCTATATGCAGGAATGCCCTCGAGGACTGGCACTAGCGAGGCGCACAACTCGGTTGTCGTACAACGGGCGACTCGGGCCTCTGTGGGTTAGGCATAACCGGGCAAACATGTAATCCCACCGACAACACCACTGGCGGCTCCCGCTCCACTGGTGGCCACCAACACAATTTAGAATAACTTCCAGAGCTTGCCAAATGCAGCTCTCCATAACTAAACCTTAAAGAAGCTTGCCTACTATGTTGGGCTTTTAGTAATATTCAATAATCCAATATCGTTTGGTAATGTAGGTAGTGTAGGTTGTTCTAGAAGACCAGAGCTCACCGTTCCCACGTCCGCTCACGGCGAGTTGGGAACGCAAATTGATCGGGCGGGAGTGCTATATCTCACTGGGCTATAAATAGCCAAGAGGTTGAGGACGAGGTAAACTATATATATATATAAGCCTGGGGTAGTAGAACCATATCAGTTTCTACACTCACCTATGATGAACTGCCCATTCTATGATTCAGCTGGGCTTGAGCATTAATGGTTTGTCGGGATCCGCCGCAATTACGCAGGTTTCTTAGTTTAATGCTATGATGGCAGCAGCCATTCTGGTCATGCCTATGTGTTATCGTTTGGATGGGATCCATCGCAAATGCGCCGTTCCACAGCGTATGCGTCGGAGAACGACCTGGGGTCGTAGGACCATCCCAGCCAGCATTCCCAGCTGGGCCCTGGGTGGGCCCCACATGGGCAGCCCATCCGGGGCCCAGCTAAATTTGGCCACAGGCTCCAAGTGGGCCCCACCTGGGCTAGCCCAGGTGGGCCTATCTCAGTTATTGAATATGTTCACTATATATCTTTTTAAAAGCTGGGAATCTAGCCCATGTGGGGCCCATCTCACGCCCACTTCAGAGCCCACCTGGAGCCCCTGCCCAGCTGTGCCCAGCTCGCCCATTGACAACCCATGTAGGGCTCACCAGGGCATGTTGGCTGGGATATCAGTTTCTACACTCACCTATGACGATCTGCATGCTCTGCGATCCCGAGTCGTCTGCCGGCACATACACTGCGGAACGGCTGCTGCCGTCATAACGTTAAGCCCAGAACCTGGCGCATTTGGGATGGATCCCGTCCAACTGATAATGCATGACCAAAACAGTCGCTGGCATCATAGCATTAAACCTGGAAATCTGCGCATTTGCGGCGGATCCCATCAAGCCATTAACGCTCAGGTCCGGCTGGATCGTAGAATATGGCTGCTGGCATTATAGCATTAAGGGCCGAACACGGCACATTTGTGATGGGTCCCGTCCAAATGATAACGCATCGGCACACCCAGAACGGCTGCTGCCATCATAGTATTAAAACCGGAAACCTGTGGCGGATCCCCTCAAACTATTAATGCTCAGGCCCGGCTGATATGACCAGCATGGAATGGCTGCTGCATTAGTTAATAGTTACATTCAATAACAAAAGAAGTTGTCCTTTATATAGAGTGTAACTGACAAATTTCAAACGGATGCGCGCAAAACATACATACACACATACACCTTGTATATATAAGACGTCCTATACACAAATAGCCTGAACCAAGTAACTATGTATGGTCTCTTTGGCCTAGTGGTTAAGGTGTTGAACTTGTAATCTGAAGTTGTTTGGTCTCGTTGGTTCAAACCCCATACAGTCCAAAACCTTTTTACATTCAACAACAAAAAAGCATTTTTCATCTATATGTGTTTCTCATTGAATTATGCAATGTAATTGTACTAACATATATTTTACATTAAAGCAAATATATTTCCTGTTTGAACTACTCTAAAAGAAAATTGAAAATACCTCAGTTTTACTCTCCCTTCTCTCCACTCACTCAGCCATTTTCACAACAACAGCTGTCACAT
This sequence comes from Branchipolynoe longqiensis, assembly GCA_030323885.1. NCBI lineage: Eukaryota > Metazoa > Annelida > Polychaeta > Phyllodocida > Polynoidae > Branchipolynoe > Branchipolynoe longqiensis. Next base: position 10,043,998 of record CM059187.1, read on the forward strand.
GACCAATCTAGGTCACTCTACACCACCAAGTGGAAAATTCAGTACTAAGCATGCACCACCCTGTGTCACAAATTAGAACTATTCTGAGTTTGTTTGTTTTCCCGGCAAGGTATACCGGCTGACTTTAAATTAATACAACACCACAATTTAATAACGTCTCAGCAATGTCCTTCTGATACTCATGCATCCTTGCTGTGACTCCCCGAGCCATGTGACCTTCAGGTTTGTCATATGGCTCTCCAGGTCATGCATGCTTCGGATTCTCTATGTAGCGTTACTACCCACACATGTGACCTTCAGGTTATGTATGCCATATGGCTCTCCAGGTCATGCATGAGTGGTATGTGTTCTTAAAAAAGAAAAGATCTTAAGCAATATATTTATTTTAGAATCGATAACCGAGCAACGCCACTCTTTAACATGTATGGCTGTGTTCTATTATTCAAGTGTACTATACCTTCATAAGAACAACTTCCTCAATGTTACAGTCTGCCTCAGTTTCTAACAGACCCTCCAACTTGTTTGAGGTCACGACAGCAGGAAGATGGCTTAGATACACTGCCCGCTCTCGGTATTCCATCAGCTGTAATACAAAAATATTCTCGATCTATACAATACCATCATTTGAAATAGGCAACATTTCAATTTTAGATGGAGAATTAGAGGTAACATTGCAGTTTACCATGACCAAGGTTTCCGTTACAGCAATTGCTAAATTAATCAAACGTTTTATATAGAAGATAATAAAGTACTGTTTTGGGCTACGTGTTATTTGCTTTTGCAACCGTGACGTGGTAGACAAGGGCAGGACTTGCCTGCAGCCACTGCGGTGCTCCCTTGGTGGCACCAATGATTTTGTCCCATTCTTCCTTCGTAAACACACATCGAGGATTATCTGCAAGCGTCCATCCAGGGAAGTTGCATGTTGAAGAACGAACATTTAGTTTACTTATACTATAGTTATAGCCATTAAGATGACGCCCCTCCAACAGCTACCAGTGCCCTTTTACAGGAAAGCGGAGTTGGAAGAAAATATGCACCTGAGTTGATCCTGTTTAAGCAGTCTTAAGCATGCATTTAAGCAAGTTAAAACAGCATTAAAGAACTTGGCCTGCTTGTACTACTGTGACTGGTCTGCCCCACCTCCCATATATGTTAGCCGTCTACTCATTCTTATATTATCTCCATGTATTTATGAATGTCTAGCAGATATAAATAGCTATGTGGTGTTAAAGTTGCATGGTCCGATGGCATTTGAATTGTTGTCTTATTTTTTAGATAAATATATCAAATTGATCGTTACAAGCTACTAAGCATTAGTCCGGAGTGATTTTGATTAAAGATGATTAGTTTTGAAGTAATATGAGCTGAAAGAACCAAAAATAATTTCGACAAGCTTGCCAAAAGTCCTGTGGCTATGACCCAGATGGTCATCTCGCGGTGACCACGTGATGTGAGATGACCTGGAACCTTACAGGACTGTAGGTAGGTATTCCTGGTTGCGTGGGGAACATTCTGGGAATGGATTAGTGCCATAGGCCCATGGCACTAGGGTTTTTAACAAAATATAATGTGTGTCTGTTTTCTGCTTATGTCTGTCTATGTATGTCTGTATGTATCTGTGTGTGTGTCTATCTGTGTGTTTCTGTTTCTGTGTATGTGTGGGTATGTATATGTGTGTATGCATGTGTGTGTCTGTGTATGTATGTGTGTGTGTCTGCCTCTATCTGTGTGCGTCTGTCTGTGTGTCTCTCTCTGCAAAGTCAGGTCAGGTGTATGTGTGTCTGTGTATGTCGGTTGTGGGCATGTCTGTGTGTTTCTGTGTCTGTGTGTGCTGTCTATGCATGTCTGTCTGTGTGTGTCTATCTATGTGTGTCTGTCTGTGTGTGTCTGTGTATATATGTATGTGTGGTAATGTCTGTGTGTGTATGTGTGTATATCTGTGTGTATGTATGTGTGTGGCTGCCTCTGTCTATGTGTCTCTGTGTGTGTCTCTCTCTCTGCAAAGTCAGGTCGGGTGTATGTGTGTCTGTGTGTGTATGTCTGTATGTGTGTATGTATGTGTGTGCATGTATGTGTGTGTCTGCCTCTGTCTGTGTGCGGCTGTCTATGTGTCTCTGTATGTGTGTGTGTCTCTCTCTCTGCAAAGTCAGGTCGGGTGTATGTGTGTCTGCGTATGTCAGGTGTGTGCATGTCTGTGTGTTTGTGTGTTTGTGTGTGCTGTCTATGCAGGTCTGTCTGTGTGTCTGTCTGTGTGTGTATATGTATGTGTGGTAATGTCTGTGTGTGTATGTATGTGTGTCTGTGTGTATATGTATGTGTGTATATCTGTGTGTGTGTCTGTCTGTGGGTGTGTGTGTGTGGCTCTCTCTCTGCAAAGTCAGGTTGGGTGTATGTGTGTCTGTGTATGTTGGGTGTGTGCGTGTCTGTGTGTTTCTGTGTATGTGTGTGCTGTCTGTGCATGTCTGTCTGTGTGTGCCTATCTATGGGTGTATGTGTGCGGTTGTCTGTGTATGTCTGTGTGTGTATGTCTGTGTGTGTGTCTGTCTGTGTGTGTATGTCTGTGTGTATGTCTGTCTCTGTGTCTCTGTAAAGTCAGGACAGGAAACACACAGACACATACACACACATCCACCTCATATCCCCTTCCCCTCTCTGGCCCTGCACAGTAGGCCGACTTGGTTGGGGAGAGGCTAATGAGGTCACAAGATTGGCCTAGTTGGTTTCAAAGTGAGTGTCCTAAGTGGTGAGCTTATAAATTCACTGGTTATTCTGTATATGCTGTCACAAATCATTAGCTAATACACCAGTATCTAAGTTGGATATAGAGGATCAAATGTAAGCAGTGGCAGTATAAAAAATAGCATTTAAGCATGTATATACAAGGTTTGTGCTTTGCTGGGCCATTGCAAAATTTAATAATTTTTAAGTGGGGTGTCCCTCACGAGTTAATTAGAAACATTTGAATGATGCATGGATCACCAATGATGGACATGGGGAATATTGCAGTTTTACTAGGCTTACTTGTAAGTTGTGGTATTACTAAGATTCTTACGAATCTTTGAATATGAAAGTAAAGCGGAGGGGAGAGGACAAGCTCGCGCAGTCCCAGAAGTAACCTCAGTTTTTTAAGTTGGAGGGAACAAAAAACCCACTAACCATCTTTCAGAAAACATACTCCACCATAACCTTGTTTTCTGAACCTTTGATTATTGTACTTGAGTATTCGTGGTTCATAATATCTTAACAAGGTGAGGGTGGGTGAGCCCCTGCTCCTTACCTTCGTATTCAAAGGTTCATAAGAATCTTAGTAATACCACAACTTACAAGTAAGTCTAGTATAACTACAATATTCTTACTTCATCTTCTGAATACCAAAAGTTAAGTATCTCTGTGGAGAGTCTTCGTAGCCTTTCTTTTGCTTCTCGACCTCTCCTACTTTTCCTTCCTCCTTCCTTCTTTCACGTTTAGTCTACAAGTATATAAACAACACATTCTGTCTTCCGACATTAATCAGTCAAATTAACCTTCTTTATGTAGTTATTAAAATTGATATTTTAAAATACTCGCTTAGAACCGTTTCACTTTTTGAGTTTTTTGATATAGCGATATAGCGAATGGTAGACAGGAAGTGTGAACACTTATTTGTCTCTCATTATTTTTTTTTGGTACATTAGTTGTCCCAAGCAGGGGAAATCCCAGTCACAGACGACTGGTCTTCCCCACTCCACTGCTGGGGCCGTATTCATGAGCTCGGGGTAGCGCTACCCTGGGGCTCTAACCGGGGGGTACGCTACCCCCCCGGCTAACGGTGGAAAATCCGTATTCATGAGCTTGGGTAGCGCTACCCTGGGGCTCTAACCGGGGGGTACCCTACCCCTATTTCGAAGCAGGGGTAAGCCACTACCCCGAGGGGTAGTGAGCCTGTGTGGGTCTGAATCTATTCAATGCGATCATATTTGATAGATTTAAATACGCAATAAGTGAAATTTATTCAAATTAACCCTAAATCCAAAGCGAAATTTACGCTGATGCCGTAATGGCGGCGATATTAATATTTTCGAATCGACGAATGTAAAGTACACAAATCGCCGCCGCCGCAGCAACGTCGATATCCATACTGTCGACGTCAAGTAAAAATGGCCGCCGCCGTCGAATCGGCGTGAATTTCTTACGCCCTAATCTATTAAATGCAGTCATATTTAACAGAATTACATACGCAATAAGTGAAATCTTATCAATTAAACCCTAAATCCGAAGCGAAATTCATGCTGCTGGCGCAAAGGCGGCGATATTAATATTTTCGAATCGACGAGTGTAAAGTAAACAAATCGCTGCCGCCGCAGCGACTGGAGGGAATTCCCAATTCTATAAATAATCGAACGTGTAGCTATCCGGCCCGGCTGCATCATTGGTGAATACCGATTGACCTACTTAACCGCCGCCGTTAAACTGCGGGATACCTACCCAACGGCTAAGCCTAACCTCCGGCTAACCGTACCCCAAACTCATGAATACGGGCCCTGGTCGATAGAAAGCCCGAGCCTACACTTTTACCGACCCAAGGGATGTTTAACCTCCCACACCACATAGACATGGTATGAGAACAACCAGCCTTTGATGACGCTGTAAGTTATACACAGCGGTGGAAATCCAAATTGGCAGAGCTGGGGGCACGGGGAATCGAACCGCCAACCCTCAGATTAGGAGTCTGACCTAGAAAAAAGTCAGACACTCTAACCACTCCGCCACTGTTTTATTTAACAAACTTTTATAACGACAATTTTCACAATACAACTGTCACTATATGTAACACACTTTCAACATTCTCTCGTTCCTACCCGGACTACTTTATTGCTTTGCTCATTGAAGAAGAGTTCTTTGTACTTCACCTTGGTACTCTAACGACTTGTGGTAGAACCGTGAGAAACTCGCACTGTTCCTCCACAAAGCTTTCCGCATAATTGTGTTCAGGCTCGCTTCTAGCATCCTCGCTGAGGATGCTGAAGCACCTCTCGTGCTGTGCCCCTTGTACTTGGATGTGTCTACTCCCAACAGCCCTAACACACTCAAAGTCCATATGTCTGGCCAGTGTGGCCCTAAAGATGGCCCTTGTGGCCCTATATAAGAAATTAACAATTGCTTAGTCCCTTCTAGATAAAAGATTCACCCGGTACTTGTAGTACACGGGTGAAGATCAGCCTTATATAAATACTGGCGAAAATAGCGTTAGTATGGACCATCACCTAGAAACTGTGGCTCCAGTATCAAATGGATACTTATATAGGCGCAGAGTTGGTGAAATGGGAGAGAATGCAAAAAGACAAGATGGCGGCCGCAGATTTCACTTTTAAATCTCATTAAACTAGATATTATATTATATTTTTCAACTCAAAAGTAGCGGGCTAATAATAAAACAGAGGTAAAGAATAATTATTGCTTCTTAGATTGTGAAATTAGGCTCTCAATTCTTTGACCCGCATTTTCGCCACCTTTTACATAGGGTTGGTTTGCACCCCTACTGCAGCAGTACGGGGTGAATCTTGTACCTAAGTCCCTTCTAATGTTGGCTGTTCTCAGCAGATAGCTGTGTTCTCACTACACATACTTTGTGATCGTCTTTAAATTGATCAAATCTGACCAGGGGCTATCCCAACTGGTTATGTTTTAATACATTTTTCATTGTGAAAAAAATAGAATCTTCCTCTATTCTCATTAGTCCATGAGCCAAACAGAATTTGACTACCAAAAAGGAGGGCAATTTCACCACTATGTTTTTCAGTTAGCTTTATGGATTGCTGTCATGAAAAAAATGTGATGGACATCTCAATTCCACAGCTAAACTCATTTAGGTGGCCATATAAAAAAATGGCTACCAGTTTTTATTGCATAAAATTGGGACGTAACTTTTAATTGGCTGGTCTGAGGCACATGCACTCACACATAAGATATGTACAGTATGTCATTTGGCATATCTTAATGTAAACTAAATGGATATTGGTTCACTATCTGTTGAGATAATTGGGAAAATAGGCAAAAGAATGGCTACTGATTTTTTATCGCATCTCATAAATTGAGCCGTAACTTTTAATTTGCTGGTCTGAGACACATGCACTCTCACATAAGATATGTTCAGTATGTTATTTCGCATATTTTAATGTAAACTAAAGAGATATTGGTGACTATTTGTCGAGATAATTGGGAAAATATGAAGAAGAGATATGGCAACAAATTTTTATCTTATCTCATAAACTGGGCCGTAACTGTGATATATGCATCATAGACGTATAGGTGTGTGGCTAATATATGTTAACGAGATGCAGAGTTTGAGACAAAGGAATATGCTAATGAGATGATGTCATGGAAAGTTGAGCCGGCGGGTCGAGCGAGCCCTAGGCCATGAATAAACTATTCAGTATCCAGAAGTCAAAGTGTTCAGACGTTGTACTTTCACATGGTGTCAGATGAGGAAGGATGCCGCCCGCTAATACATTGCCAGGATTGCGGCCACCTGGTCAACTTGTCCTCAGCCACAACACCAGATCGATCTGGAAAACATGGATTAGAGCATATAACATATACGCTACTGCTGCAGGTCTCGTATTGAAGACAGAACGAGTGCAAAGCTGCATCTTTCTTCATGTTGCTGGCGAGGAGGCGCAAAAGGTTTTTGCCAATATGGATATCGCTCTCGCTGATCACGATAAGATCGTGCCACTTACGGAGGCATTTCGGATTTATTGTGTCGGTAAATGCGGTCTCATTCGGATAGTGCCTGGCGTACGGAATGTGAATTTACGGAACAAACTGCTTCAAAATGCTGAGTTAACGTTGGGAAAATGTTTTAGTATGTGTGAGATGAGTGAATTTAGTTTCGATCTGTTGGAGGACGCCAAATCAGATGTGGAAAGTAAGGAGATTGATTTCATACGGAACTATGGTAATGCGCGTACCGGTGCACCGGCGGTTCGGTCATCGGCGACGCCGTCTTGGAAATCGCCATCTTGGAATGCCAGCGGCGCCGGTGCAGGAGAGTTCAAGATCCACTGCCAGAACTGTGGATATGAACACCGCCGGGGAGTCTGCCCGGCGAAAGGAAAGGCTTGCATAGCCTGCAGGAAGATCGGGCACTTCAGTAAGGTCTGTAGGAGCAAACTGGGCAAGGTCAACAAACTTCCCATGGAAGACCCCGACCCTCACAATGCTGAGCAAGACCCGGATCCGGTGGATGTCAACGTACTGGCAACGGATCTGTTCGTTGGTGCCGTTGACTGCGGTGTCGGTCAGGATGCCGAGCTGTGGCACGCGATCATTCGGGTGAACGGTTGTCCTGTCAAGTTCAAGCTCGACACCGGTTCGTAGGCGAACGTGCTGCCGAGGTACGTCTTCGACAGAGTTGCTCCGGGGCGGCTGACGAACACCAGCTGTTCATTGGTGACGTTCTCGGGTCATCGGATCACTCCTGACGGGGAGGCACTGCTGAACGTCAACGACAGAGTGCTCAAGTTCCAAGTGGTACCGGATTGTCAGCCTATTTTGGGCAAGCAGGCTTGTGTGACGTTGAACCTGCTGGTGCGTGTGGATGAGGTGCACTGCGCTGTGCCGACGAACATTTCCGAGCCAACGAACAGTCCCAGCGCTCGGGCGGAGAAGCTGGTAAGCGAATACAAAGATGTGTTTCAGGGTTTGGGGTTGATCAAGGCAAATGCTATCATTCATGTCGATAAATCTGTTCAACCTGTCGTTGATCCGCCTAGACGGATTCCGTTTGCCATTCAGGGTAAGGTACGTAGTGAGCTTGATCGCATGGTTGAGTTAGGTGTCATAGTTGAACAGTGGGTTAATTCTAATACTATCGTACAAAACCGAACAAGATAAGGATTTGTCTGGATCCGACTAAGTTGAACAAGGCGATAAAGAGAGGGTCTTTCCCTACGAAAACGATTGACGAAATTATTGCCAAAACGGCAGATGCAAAGTATTTTTCGGTTTGGGATGCAAAGACAGGTTATTGGCAGATAGAATTAGATGACGAAAGTTCCCGTTTGTGCACGTTCAATACTCGGTGGGGCCGGTACAGGTACACCCGCTTGCCTTTTGGCATCAAAACAGCCGGTGACATTTTTATTCAGGAAATGCACCGTGTCATGGGCGATATACCCGGTATCGGGATAGTCATGGACAATATTTTGGTATATGGGTCAACGGTTGAGGAGCACAACGAGCGGCTCCGAGCCGTGTTGGACCGAGCTAGGTCAGTTAACCTGAAATTAAACGATGCTAAATCTTTGTTATGTAAAACTACAGTGAAATATGTAGGTCATCAACTTACCCAGCAGGGTGTGAAGCCTGATCCAGACAGAATACAAGCAATAGTTGACATGCCAGAACCGCGTGACAAACAAGACGTCCAAAGGTTCCTGGGCATGGTTGGATATGTACACAAGTTTATACCCAACATGTCAGAGATAGCCAAACCACTACGCACGCTCCTGGCTAAGGACGTGGTGTGGCACTGGCAGGCCGAACAGCAGGGCGCGTTTGATAAGTTAAAGGAGAAGTTGGGAACTGCTCCTGTGTTAGCGTATTACAATGTTAAGAAACCCATTGTGGTTCAGGTAGATGCTTGTCAGTCAGGTTTAGGTGCCGTGTTGATGCAAGATGACAAACCGATCGTACTCGCATCTCGTGCGCTTAACTCAGCGCAGTGTGGTTATGCCACGATAGAAAAAGAAATGCTCGCCATATGTTTCGGATGCCAGAGGTTTCATGAGTATATCTTTGGCAAAGAAGTTCAAATTCAAACGGACCACGAGCCGTTGGTGGCCATAATGCAGAAGCCAATTCATAAACTTTCGGCTAAAATGCAGAGGATGCGAATGCGATTGCAAAATTACAATATTCAGCTATGTCATGTGAAGGGTTCTTTGATGTTTTTTGCAGACACGTTGTCCAGGGCACATAGCGTCAAAGTAGGTCATGATAGCCTGTTCGATGACACGTTCTGCGTTGCCGCAGTGGACATGCAGTCATCGAGTTTGTTGAGTAAGATTGTCAATGAGTATGAGAAGGATGTATCCATGTCCATGTTGATCTCATACATTGAAGATGGGTGGGACACTACACGCATACAGACACCACCGTGTCTGAGACAATACATCCCATACAAACACGAGTTAACGATAAAAAACAATCTGGTAATGAACGGCAATCGGGTGGTGGTTCCTCCGGGTCTTCGTGGTGAAATGATAGAGGCGTTACATGAGACACACCTAGGTGTGACAAAGTCCAAGCAGTTGGCGCAGGACTGTATGTTTTGGCCGAATATGAATAAGCAAATTGAAGATACGGTCAGTCGGTGTGACACTTGCCAAAACAACCAAAAAAATTTGCATAACGAGCCGTTGATAAATCACCTGATCGCCTGTCAACTGTATGAAAAGGTTGGTGCCGATTTGTTTGAGTTAGATCATAAGAATTACCTAATAACTAGATTACTACACAAAGTATCCAGAGGTGACGCTGTTGGGCGATATGTCGTCTGTCACTGTTATTGACGCGTTGAAGGATAATTTTGCAAGACACGGTATTCCTAGTCAGGTCGTTTCGGACAATGGTCCACAGTTCAAGAGCCATGAGTATAGGGAGTTTGCGCTGCACTATGCATTTAAGGCCGTGTATTCCAGTCCACAGTATCCCCGTAGCAATGGGCAGGTAGAACCGTTTGTGCAAACAGTCAAGGACATGTTAAAGAAGTGCGAGAGGACTGGGTCTCCGTTACCCGTCCTGAATGCATCTCCGGCTCAGCTGCACATGAGCAGAAGGTTGAGGGGCAGGTTGCCGATGGCGGAGGAAATTTTGGTGCCCGAAACGCAAAAACCAAAGAGAAGCCAGACAGCAAAACGGCAGCGAAGTCAGAAAGCGTTTCATGACCGGAAGTGTGGTAAGCCGCACAAACCTATGAAAGTCGGAGATAAGATGAAGTACAAAAATCATGCTGGGGAATGGAAGAAACAGGGTTATTTTGGGACGGACTGGTGTTTCTGGGAGAGAGTATCAAATTTTAAACGAGTCAGGTAATATGTTATATCGTAACCGGGTGCAGATTATCAGGGTGCCTGTGGGGGGGTGACCCGAACTGGTCAGGCAGACGCAAACTGGGTCAGCGTCAGTGCCAAATGTAAACAGTGCGGCTAATCTAAGTAGGTCAGGTCGGTTGATAAAGCCGGCGAGCAGGTTAGACCTGTAGTGGGTCAGTGTAGATTGAGTGTGTACACGTATAACATGTGCATGTAGGATTAAGTTGTATTTTCAGCTATGTTCGTTCTTATATGATATGTGATGGACACTTTATGACGTCAGGCGTTATGGCTGGACAGTTAAGGACTTCAGTGCATTGGGTGCTCAGACATTTGCAAGGCCTTGTGTTTAAGTTAAGTACGCATATATGTTATTGTGCATTCGTTTGATGGTGGTGTGTTGTGTTATCGTCATGGTTATTTTGAAATATTTCATGTTTCAGAAATACTTTGAGGGGGGGATGTGATATATGCGTAATAGACGTATAGCTGTGTGGCTAATATATGTTAACGAGATGTAGAGTTTGAGACAAAGGAATATGCTAATGAGATGACGTCATGGAAAGTTTAGCCGGTAGGTCAAGCGAGCCCTAGGCCGTGAATAAACCATTCAGTATCCAGAAGTCAAAGTGTTCAGATGTTGTACTTTCACAGTAACCTTTAATCGGCTGCTCTGAGGCACACGCACCCTCACATAAGATATGTTCAGTAGGTCATGTGGCATATTGTAACGTAAACTAAATGAATATTGGTTCATAATCTGTTGAGATAATTGGGAAAATATGAAGAAAATGTGCAATTTTATTGCAAAAATGCTTAACTTGTTAAAAATGCTATCATTTATATCAAACCTTTCCCAGATTAGCTCCTAGCAATTGTATTTGCAACAATGTATATGAAGACTTTATATTACTAACCGTGTTATATAGGAATGCCTCTCAATGTATTAATGACTGCCATACAAAACCAAATATAGACAATTCATACACTTCATATTTGTGAAGCCATGGCACCATTTGAGAATAGGAACATTGGCTCATAATTTCCGAATTGTGGTTGATCTGGCGGGAAGCCTGAAAAGCTCTCATCTCCAAGCAGCGCATGCGCCGCTCCCCCATCTCCCCCCGCTTGACCCGCATTCGGGCTCCAGACTCAAACGTCTATGGATTTTACCTCCAGCACTCCCGCTTCCACTCACGATTCAACCACGTCCATCGACGCCTTTGAGAGGCGATGGGGCCTCCTGGAGAGGCAAGCGGCCGACCACAGGAGGGAAGCAGCCGAGCTCAGAGCGGAAATGGCGGCACAGAGCGAGGTGCTCACGGAAGCCACAGCCGCGCTGGCGCTTGCCGCCGTGAACACATGCCGCCGGGACCAGTCAACACCCCCGTCTATGCCACGCAATCCGCCGACGCGGCCCCACCGCCCTAGCCGAACGCGATCACTCTCACCGACTTCCCCGTCGCCCGCTCCGGTTAGAGGTCGCACCGGATCAGAGCCAGGTTGCAACGTCAACAGAAGCCCGGTGAGCATCTGGTCCTCACTGTCCCCACCCCCGCCCCAACACCACTCCCAGTGCCGAGACAACGCGCACGCCCCCGGATGGCACATCGCATACCACCGACAACACGACGACGACGACTACGGCAGGGGCCGCTTGATCGTCGCAGCGGCGTACGGCAAGTCACACACAAGGAAAAAAGGTATTTCTACAAAATACTTGTTTCCCTACGATCTCATAGAGCGGGGGGACGAGGGGAAGGCCATAAAGAAGGGGGAGGCGACTTGGGAGGAGTATACTTTGGGGCTCAAGCGGCTCGAGTACCAGTGCGTGTTCCCGGTGAGCGGCCTGGAGGCTCTATCCGGCCACCAGGAGATGGTCGCGCAGGATAATTGCATGCTGGCATGGCCTGTAGTCAGATGGTACTCGGAGGTCTTCACGCGTATAGCGGACGGCAGACTTCCCAACGGCTGGAAGGACGGACGCAGTCGCGATCAACGCAGTACGCATTGAAATAATCATGATGGCCGGCCATGCCCCTGCCACCTCGGCCTGGAACAAGGATCCCGGCTCGTGCGATAAGGTGGCGAAGAGCGAGTCGCATGGATCGAGCGCCCACAAAATGATGCGCGTCTGTGGCTACTGTACGAATGTGCACCGTATAGTAACAAACCACACCGAGGCGAGTTGTTACTCTAAGAAGTCGAGGGATCCCCCCGGCAAAACCTCACACCGGGATTTTTAGAATGCCGGCGGGAGGACGAAACACCCACGCCCCGCCGTACTACCCTTCCTCGACCTCTGGAATGCCCCCCGACTAACCGTAAGGCGGCCCACTGCCCACACCACATAACACGCGCAGATGTTGACATTGCCCCGGCCCCGAGTGGCTTCAACCTGGATATCCCCGGCCCTGCCGGGATTCCCCACTGTGACGTCATGGCCGCGGCTGGACCCCGGCAGGCCGGCTACCACCATACACCCGCATCGTGCTCGCTGGAACAAGCGAAGGGAAACCCCACCAATGATGTCACGCCGGGCGACCCGGCCACCTCTCGGTGGCGCCCCCTGGTAGGAACTGCCGATACCCACGGGAAGGTAAACATCAACACCTCCCCACCACCACCGCCACGCCCCCACGCTGCTCAGACACCTGACAGGTACGCGCATCGCGGGGGCCCCGTCCCCGCCCCACACATGCCCTCCTATGCTAGCTTCGCGGAGCAGGTGGGGCCCCTAGCAAGACTTCCACACCGTCAGCCCCAGACACCATAGCCACTTGTGTGTTGTGTGACGTGACCGCGGGTGCCCCCATCCGGCGGCGCCGGTACGAGCGAGCTGGTCGAGGAGGGAATAGACAGCGAACTCCAGCACTCCCTCCCGTCTGCGCCGGCCTGCGGTCCCTCCCCCGTCGAATACAGCACCACCCTTGACAGCTTCTGCGGGTTCTCTCGGGTGAGGGCTGGGCCGCCTACCGCGACTACGCTGCGGCCTACGCCGCCATCCGGAACTCGGCCCTTCCTACCTACTTGGCCGCCCGAGTTCCGGTCCCCTCCAACCTAGACATCCCGGCCTGGCGACGCTTTGCCACGCGGCCACGACGACATCCTCCTGCCTGACCACCTGGAGTTCGGGTTCCCGGCAAACTACCCCGCAGCCGCGCCCCCAACCCCCACCTTCAAGAACCACCGGGAGGACCCCGATCACGCCACCACATCACCGAGTATGCGGAGGAGGAGGTGCCACGGGGCGCACTCGTCGGGCCATTCGCGGTGCGGCCCTTCACACCTTGGGCCCAGTGGAGCCCCATCATGACACGCCCAAAGTCCACCCCGGGGAAGCGCCGCGTCATCGTGGACTTGTCGTACCCCCCGGGCCGCAGCGTGAACGCCGGCATCCCAAGGTGGGAGTACCTCGGCCGGCCACATGCCTACAAGCTGCCCTCCGCCGCCGATTTGGGACGGCGCATCTTCCTCGAGGGAAGGGGCGCTTTCTGCTGGTCGGCTGACGTCTCCCGAGCCTACCGGCAGCTCCGAGCTGACCCCCTCCCCACCTCACTCTTTTGTATAATGGTCGACGGGCGCCTATATCTCGACATAGCGCTGCCCTTTGGATGCAGGACCTCGAGGGCGGCCTGCGCCCGCGTCACTACCACAGTCACATGGATCCTCGGGCAGTGGGGATTCTACAGCACTGTCTACGTCAACGATATTGTTGGATGCAAGGCCTCCTTCCTCGACGCGATGCGCGCATTTGACGGGAGTTCTGCGCCTCCCTCGGGCTCGCCCTCGCCCCCGACAAGTGTTGCCCCCCCACCGTCCGGCTTCTATGGCTCGGCATAGACTTCGACACCGAGGCCATGGTCCTCCGCATCCCCGACCTAAAGATGCTCGTCGGCCGGCTCGCCCATGTCAGCACTTGCATACCGGCGGCTAGAAAGTTCATGGCTCGAATCCTGCGCAGCCTCCGAGTAGCCCCCGTGGCAGGCGCCGCGGACGTCGACCCTGACCTAAGGAAGGACGTCCGATGGTTCTGCGACTTCGCGGCCGGCGGGAACAGCGTCTGCCTCCTCCCCCCCTTGTCCGCCCGCAGTGGATCATCGAATGTGACTCCTGCCTGACGGGTGGGGGCGCGTTCTCGACGAACGGCTGCTTCGCGGAGCTCTACGATGACGCCATGGCGGTGGCGTTCCCCACCATACACAAACTCGAGGCCGTGAACCATCAATGCCGACAACACGGCCTCCGCCCAAGCCCTCGAGTCCGGTCATGCCACTGACCCCACCCTCGGCGCCTGCACCCGAGAAATCTAGCTAATCGCGGCCCTCAGCTCATTCACCATCAGCGTCCGCCACAAGCCCGGGGTCGAGCTGGTGCTCGCGGACACCTTGAGTCGCGCCCACTACCCTCGGGTCGCCCTCGACATAGTTCGCGAGCAATGCCGCATAAGGGGTCTCTCACGATTAAGGGTACGTCATTCACCAACACTGTTCACCCATGACCTCTAATCGTTCCAGTCTACCGACCGCGCACCCACCAGCACCTCATGGCGCTCCACCGCGCCGCCCTTGCCCCCGGGACCTGGCGCAACTGGGATCGACACGCCAAGCGGTACCTGGAGTTCGCCCTCGAGCGGGGCGTCGACCACCTGGCCTCTATCCCCTACGACGTCGGGCAGTTCATCGCTCACCTCCACCGCCTGCTTCCCTCCCCCGCTTCGGTCGCCAACGCCTTCTTCGGGGCCTGCTCCTGGGTCCGGGAGGCGGGGGGGGGGACGTCACCCCCTTCGACGCCCCGTTCGCTGCACGCATTAGGAGGGGCGGCGAGCGGATGTTCGCATCATCGGTCCGAAGGGCACCCGCCATCACCACCAACATGCTTCCCATCATCTACGCGCACATGCGCGCCCAGGGGCACCTCGGGGTCGCCCCTTGGGTGGCAACCGTCATCGCCTACTTCAGCTTTCTGAGGCAGTCAAACCTGCTGTTCCCCTCACACGCACCGTGGGGAGGACCCCACACGCTTCGCAGGGATGACGTTCAGCCCACCCCTGGCAGGCTGCGCCTACGCATAACATCCTCCAAGACCATCCGCTCCGTGGCGCAGGCCGTATCCATCTTCGTGCCCGCCATCGGCGGATCGCCCATGTGCCCCGTCCATGCATGGCAGCGCGCCGTCGCGACGTCACCCCCCTCCTCCGGGCCACCCTCGGTGCTGGCGGGGTCCCCAAGGCCGCCGTGTACACCTTGCAAGGTCTCCGCAGGGCCGCGGCCCAAGCTTGCGCTTCGAGGGGAGTGGACCTCTCCGCGATCATGGCACAGGGGACCTGGGAGTCCGACGCAGTGCACGCCTACGTTCCGAGGCAGGTGCCCTCGGACGCCCTGAGATCATTGGCCCTGTGTTTTGGGTCGGCTCCCGGGCCTACCTCTTCTGGCTCCCAGGTCCTTCCAACTCCTTCCGCTGACGTAGACCAGGTGGACTGATATGCAGAAGACTCTCTTGTAACCTTGCTCATTTGTAACCTTGTTTCTGTTCAATAAACCCCCTTTGTACTCCCACACTTGTCTTGGGCTTCCTCTGTCCGGATCGGCTCATAATTTCCGAATTGTGGTTGATCCGGCGGGAAGCCCGAGACGCTCACATCTGCAAGCAGTGCATGAGCCACTCCCCCTCCAACCCCCCAAACCCCGCTTGACCTGCATTCGGGCTCCAGACTCAAACGTCTATGGATTCTACCACGCCCGCCCATCCTCTATTTTACTCCACTGCATGGGGGTCGGCTCCCGGACCTACCTCCTCCGGCTCCCAGGTCCTTCCAACTCCTTCCGCTGACGTAGACCAGGTGGACTGATATGCAGAAGACTCTCTTGTAACCATGCTCATTTGTAACCTTGTTTCTATTCAATAAACCCCCTTTGTACTCCCACACTTGTCTTGGGCTTCCTCTGTCCGGATCTACAAAAGGGAATTTTAACATGGTTTGTTTGTGATGAAGAAAAAATGTCATCACCTTTTAGCTGAGTTGTCACCATACACTCACCTTTTAGCTGAGCTGTCATCACTTTTGGAAAGTGATCATGAGTATCAAGAAAAAAAATGTCATCACCTTTTAGCTGAGCTATCACCACACACTCGCTTCTGTAAAGTGATCATGAAAATCAAGAACAATTTCATCACGTTTTAGCTGAGCTGTCACCACACACTCGCTTTTGTAAAGTGATCATGAGTATCAAGAAACACATTTCATCACCTGAGGTGAGCTGTCATTGCTTTTCGAAAGTGATCATGAAAATCAAGAAAAAATGTCATCACCTTTTAGCTGCGCTGTCACCACACACTCGCTTTTGGAAAGTGATCATGAGTATCAAGAAAAAAAATTCATCACCTTTTAGCTGAGCTGTCATCGCTTTTGGAAAGTGATCATGAAAATCAAGAAAAAATGTAACCACACACTCACCTGTTAGCTGAGCTGTCATCGCTTTTGGAAAGGGATCATGAGTATTAAGAAAAAAAATGTCATTGTTTAGCTGAGCTGTCACCACACACTCGCTTTTGTAAAGCAATCATGAGTATCAAGAAAAAATTGTCATCACCTTTTAGCTGAGCTGTCACCACACACTCGCTTTTGTAAAGTGATCATAAAAAAGAAGAAATCCTTTTATGATTTGAGCTGAGCTACCAATATACACTCGCTTTTGGTAAAATGATTATGAAAATCAAGAAAAGAATTCATCACCTTTTAGCTGAGCTGTAAACACACACTCGCTTTTGTAAAGTGATTATAAAAAAACCAACGAAATCCTTCTAATCATTTGAACTGAGCTACCAACATACACTCGCTTTTGGATTTGTTTGTTTGTTGTTTTACGTCCAAGCAACATCTAAGGTCATATCAGGACGGGTACTGACTTGTGACAGTGCACACTCATAGCGACTTATAGTGCTGTCCCACTGGGAAACCAGGCCGCCAGCACCATGACCTGGTATCCCACTCAGTCACATTATCCTGACACTGAGCCCACCAGTCCTTGCCCTGTCCTAATAATGCCGAGTGCCTGGCTAGGAAGTGACAAGTATCAATTTTTAAGTCATTGGTTTGACTCGACAAGGGTTCGACCCCACGACCTACCAGCACGGGAGACGGTCACTCTAACTCCTTCAGCCATCCCATCTTGTCTCTCGCTTTTGGAAAAATGATTAGAGTTCATTCAATGCCCTAGGCATTACTAATCTCTCCCCAGGCATTACCTCTGCCAACAAGCAGTGGAAAGAACCTCATGCAATCACCTAGTGAACAATAGAGAAAGACAAAGGAAGAAATCTTGTTGATCATTTGAGCTGAGCCCAACAGACACTCGCTTTTGAAAAATGATTAGATTTCTTCAATGCCCTAGGCATTACCTATGCCTCCCCAGGCATTATCTATTGCCATCGCCATGCGAAAACAGAGAACAGTATTTCTGAAAAAATATTATCATTATTTTTGTATTAATTTTTAGTAAATAAATAAATTCATTAAGTAATATCAATATATAAAATAATTCTTTATAGAAATGGAAAGTGATTTAAGAAAGTTAACTTAATTAGTATTATATTTCATATTTTTATATTTGTTTTTATTTTTGTAATACATATAGTAATTTAGAATAGATTCTCTAGATATCGTAGTTATTTTATTTCATGTTTCTAAGTGCATATATGCATTTCAACCAATATAAACATATGTATGGAACTCTATCATAGTTCCGACCGATGACGTCATGCCCACGCCGATCTTTTGTCAAACGCAACAAAAATAACCTTATGTGTGACAAAACTCTCCTATACATCATGTTTTGTCTAATTTCGCTTCAACCGCCGGCGAATTAACTGTAAATGCAGCTTCAGTCAAGCTCGATGAAAACGGTAGTTGCTTCGCGCGTGTGGCCGTCAACACCCGATGAGAATAAACTCCCACGCAAGCGTCTGATTATTTATAAATGGATACCATATACTCGCGAAAAAATTACCCCTTCCCAAATAGAAGAACTGTATCTGCTGTTCGCATTCACTTTTCCCAAGTGAGTACCATGAGTATCAAAAGAGTATACAAGATTAGCAGCCTGAAATAAATTTTCAGGATTGAGATTGCTGTGCCATGCGGTCTTGGTCCTCCACGCACCTGCCAAGTAAGATTTTTGAAACTAGGAAAGTTAATACATACACAATGCCATCTCTCCAGCACTAGCATGCAACATCTTTGATTTCTTGCATTCGCCTCCACATCCAGACTTTCACTTCTCCACCTGGTTAGTCTACCCCGAAAACAAATCCAGAGCATCTAAGTTTCAACAGAGCCATCATATGGTGTACAGCTTTAACGAACCGAGAGCATTTCTGTCATTACTGTGACAATTCAGAGATTTTCCAGTAGATCAACAAGTTTCAGCTCGATCAGCCAATCACAACCTCACGTCTGCCACGTTATGTAATACGCCAAATGCACACCCGCACTAGACCTGGCTACAAACAATTAACCTAGATAAATAGAAAGTCAATGGGAAAAGACATGATCTATTAATCGTTAGTGTGATGTCACGCTCACCCTCGGTGTATGTTTTACCATCTATGTCACGATAGAGTAACAAGATTTATTTGGTACATGGATGTACATGACAATGCCTATACAACTCCGTCCATGTTTATACCATTTCTCCATTTTATACAAATCGTCCATCCTGAAATGTAAGTAGATTTGTTTGTTGTTTTACATCCTAGCAACATCTAAGGTCATATCAGGATGGGTACCGACTTGTGACAGTACGCACTAATGGCGTTTTACGTCCTAGCAGCATCTAGGGTCATATCAGGACGGGAAGAATCTACCCAGATAGCACATAGCCGTCGGCCCGACGTTGGCCTGACGGAGGCCGCTCGGTCGGCCCGACGGTGGAAACCGCAGTCGGGCCGAGGTTGTTTTGTCCAACCTCCCGCCGTCGACTCGAATGCGACTGCCGCTGTCGCCCCGACGGCGGAAACCGCCGATGAGCCGACGGCGACAAAACAACGTCGGTCCGATGGCGACAAACGCCGTCGGCCCGAAGGCGACAAACGCCGTTGGCCCGAAGGCCATCTTGTTTTTTTTCTGAGACACTCTAGTGTCAATACGTACAAGTGCAAAAATATTAGTTTCATTCAAAATTAATAGAAATCGAGAACCCTAACCTTATAAAATTTAATATAATCTTTTTGGTAACGATATTGTCTATATATGTGTACCAAGCGATTTGTTTCTACGTGGTGTGGTTGAAGAGATATTTTCCTTTTTCTGTATGGGTTAGGGTTAGGGTTAGGGTTAGTGCTTAATTAAATACAGAAAAAGTGAAATATCTCTACAACCACTCCACATAGAAACAAATCGCTTGGAACACATATAGACAACATCGTTACCAAAAAGATTATATTAAATTTATAAGGTTAGGGTTCTTGATATCTGTTAATTTTGAATAAAACTAATATTTTGCAACTGTACGTATTGACACTATAGTGACAGTGTCTTCTCGGAAAAAAACAAGATGGCGGTTCTTCGTCAACATTCCGTACAGGGTAATTCAAATCGTATTAACACGAATAATTCCATTAACACATCCTACTAAATTACAAAACTTTCACAAAATAATCTAAACATATTAATAAACAAACCTGTTAAATAATTCCTTAAAATTCCTCTGATTTTTGGAGTTATTTGTAGAAAAAGAACGCTGCTCAACGATCGCACGTGTTCCGGTGGCGACTTGAACGTCATAATAAATTACAAAACTTTTACAAAATAATCTAAACATATTAATAAACAAACCTGTTAAATAATTCCTTAAAATTCCTGCGATTTCTGGAGTTATTTGTTGAAAAAGAACGCTGCTCAACGATCGCACGTATTCCACTGGTGACTCAAGCCGGAAACCAAATTTAAAGAACTGCGCATGCGCGCACGACCATCGTCGGCCCCACATGTGGAAAATCAATGGAAACCAGCGGCGAACCACCACCGTCGGCCCGACGATGGCTCGACGGTGGCCCAAATGTGCAAAAGTTTGAAACCCAGCGGAAAATCAATGGAAACCAGCGGTGAACCACCACTGTCGGCTCGACGGTGGCTCGATGGTGGAAAGGGATTGAAACCCAACGTCGGAACACCACCGTCGGCCCGACGGTGGCCCGACAGTGGAAAGTCGGTTTAAAGGGATTGAAAGCCAACGTCGGAACACCACACGTCGGAACACCACCGTCGGCCCGATGATGGAAAGTCGGTGGCGACGGTGCGACCAATAGCCGACGTCGGGCCGACGGCTGTGACCTATCTGGGTATCATGTCTATGGTGTACTTTAGGTAGGATGCTTGTTGGAACTCTGAGCCCAGTGGAATAACATCCACTACATGGATTAACCTGCCACAGATTTATCTAACCCCTGGTGTTGAAATGCTTACCCATGTCTCTCTAACTTTGCATATCTGCGTTACAAAGGTATTCTGTAATATTTTAGTAGAACTAGACTTACCTGTAAGTTGACGTATTACTTAGATTCTTCTGAATCTTGCGAATACGACGACAATGAACAGGGGAGAGGATATATCCCACCACGCACGTAGGATCCAGTCAGTCTTACTAGCTTAATTAAAACAAAAAATGTCCTAAGTACCTAAAAACCGTAATCCCTAAACAATTTAATTAATAAACATCATTATTATATATATTTTTTGTCATTGCAAAAATCCTTAAATTCTTTCTCTTTGATCTTGGATCCCAAGAGATTAGGAATTTCTAGGCATGGGTGGGAGGGCCCCTGTTCATTGTCTTCATATTCGTAAGATTTGGAAGAATCTAAGTAATACATCAACTTACAGGTAAGTTTAGTTTTACTAAAATATTCTTCCCTCATCTTCCGAATACTGGAAGTCAACAAACCAGGGAGAGACTTTGTAGCTACATTTTTTGCTTTAATTCTTCCCATCCTATAACATCTTTTTATTTATTTTTTTACCTCATCTATTCCCATTTCTTACATTAGCCAGAATGGCCTTCTGTACCCCAGCTGGGTCTTCGATTGTCTTGTTATAATGTATTGCAAACTTTCCGCATCCCTCCCATGAGGAACCGGGTTAGAATAGTTCCTCTGCACCCCCTTGCAGATCGTAAAGGGCGACAAATGGGGTTGCTCGGTTGCCGTGAGTCGCAGCTCGTGTCAGTGGAGGAAGGGATCCTGGTGCATGAGGATTGCAAGGAGCCAAGACTTCTTGTGGACCAACACTGCACTTTGGCCATGACTTTATCTAGATGAGAGGTTGGACTGGCCCGTTCCAATCATTCAGCTGGTCAGGCCAAGCCCTAGATAGATTAATGGAGAATGGATATATTATATCATACACCAACTGTATTCATATTTATATTTACACAACTACCAAGTCATTCTTCACTTCCTAGAAGGCGGTGGCTAGGATCAATCTAGTAATGGTTATGCTTTTTTGCCTCCATGCTAGAGTATATTATCCTCATATCCCTGGTGTGTATCTGTCGGTTACCGCAGCGCTACACACCCCAATTTTGAGGGCTCCGTGGTGGGTGGGGAGCGAGATGACAAACCCCAAAAAACTAAATATGGCTACACAAAACCCCCCAAATAAAAAAACCAATATTAGACATGGAAATGAAATCGGATTCGGATTCGGACTCACGTCTGAATGCTGATGATTGGCCATGATTCATTATGATCGAGTCATTAAATGACGAGGCATCAGTTGCCAAACTTTCCCCTTCCATTCACAAGGGAATTATGGGAATCGCAGGCACAGTTAAAGACGTGAAGAAGCTACAAACTGCCTTTGTGTGAATGTGGATGTCTTCATCCCAAACCCACTTCGGTGCTTCCAACCCACTTCGGTGCTTCCAATGCCAGAACTGGTCATGGCAAGGATAGATGCAAAAAATGAAATCATCTGTTTTAAGTGCAGTCAGAAAGGTAACAACAACACCAGTTGTCAAAACCAGGCAAAATGTTCCAATTGCCTGGCTGACCATAAGGCGATATCTAAAGACTGTCCTGTCTGGAAAAAAGAAAAGCTCATTCAGCGGATCAAAACTTGAAAGCGACTAAGCTACACAGAAGCTTGAAGGCTGGCTGAGGCGAATACTCCCTCGCCAACCACCAAGAGCTATGCTGCGGTGGCCAAAGTCTCCAACAGGACAATTGAATGCCAGACTGAACTAACGTGGTTGACTGGGAGGAAGCTCACTACCTTCACCCTAGTCTCGAATTTGACTTTGGTTTCGACCAAGAAAGATAACAATAGTAATAATAGTATTGCGGGGCAGACGCTGGCTGAGCCAGAGATGCCCAAAAAGAAAAAGAAAAATTTGTCTGACCGAGTTCCGAAGGGATCTTTGACCCCTATGGACCAGGGAGGTCATCGATCTCCAAAAACTTAACATTAAATCGATATCAGACGCTGGCTGATATTGAGATGCCTGAGACTGCGGAAACCCTCAGTCAAAGTCTCTCCCCCAAACCAAAGGCGAGGGGGAGAACACCTGTCACTGCTCCAAAATGACAGTGACAGGGGGATCTCTTATTCAAGGGAACTGCCAAGGTTTTAGGAGCAACATCGAAGAGTTGTCTCTTCTTTGTTGCAACCTCAATCCACTTGCTGTTTGTCCACAAGAAACTTATATTAAAGCTTCTGAGAGTTGTAGTCTTAAAGGCTACACCAGATGGCCACTTAAAGCACGCACCAGATGGAGACCAAGCCACTGGCAGCTCCTCCATCTTGGTCAGACGTGATGTGGTATGTACGCCAATGGCGTTAGACACAACACTACAGGCTGTAGCTGTTCGTCTGTTGCTGCATAAGACCATAACTCTCTGTTCCATTTACATTCCTACTAGCTCCGTTCTCACTTTACAAAAACTGGATGCCTTTGTGGACTAGTTACCGTCCCCATATTTACCTATGGGTGACTTTAACGGCCACAACCCACTAAGGGGGGTGGGGGGGGGACAATAGAAATGCTAAAGGCAAGAGAATTGAGGACCTTGTGGCAGGTCATGCTCTGTGTGTATTAAACGATGGTTCATACACATATTTGCATCCCGGCTACGGAATATACTCTGCCATCGATCTCAAAATTGTAGAACCAGAACTGGCACTGGACTTTTCATGCAGGGTCTGGAACGACCTCTGCAGGAGCGACCACTTCCCAATTATTCTTAAATGCAAGGGGGAATCTCCCATAGAGCGAGAGAGGAGCTGGTGGCTGCGTAAAGCTGACTGGCCCACCTTCCAGACCATATGTCGCGAGGAGTTCACTCCAGACATCAGTGATGTCGATTCCTTTGCTGAGATGCTGAGATGGATCGCAGAGAAAACTGTTCCGAAGACCTCGGCAACTCCCAAGCGTCTGATGCCTCCATGGTTGGATGACGGCTGCAGGAGGGCTATTAAGGAAGAAAGAAAGCTCAGCGTAAATTCCACAGGAGACCGACTGCTGAAAATCTGGCGCTCTTTAGAATTCCGCGGCCTTGCGCTTGCAGAACAATCAAAGAAGCACGGATGCAGTGTTGGAGACGATTTGTTTCTAGCATCACCATGCGCACACCATTGGCCAAAGTGTGGACAATGATCAGGTGAATTAAATGAAGGAGAGGTGATTCTTCTGTAGTCCAGCACTTGAAACACAACGGCACCATTCTCACATCACTCGACGAAATAAGTGAAGAATTGGCTCGCGACTTTGCTGGAAACTCGTCTGGCAAACTGCCTCCCAGGCTTTCTGGCCGCCAAGGAACGCCAAGAGCAAAAGCTCTTGGACTTTTCCTCTGATGGTGAGGAGCACTACAACTCCCCATTCAGTATGGGTGGGTTGAGGTGGTCTTTGGAAATCTTGCATGACACAGCAGTTGGACCGGATGGAATTTATTATCAATTTTTTAAACATCTCCCCAAACCTGTGCTGAAACTGTTGCTTCAACTCTTCAACAACATCTGGGAGTCGGGTGTCGTCCCCGCCTCTTGGCAGGAGGCCACCTGCTAATTTTCATCAAGAACTTTCTAGCCTTCAGGCATTTTCGCGTCCGGGTCAAGACTACCTATTCCAGCCTACACTCACAGGAACTAGGAGTACCTCAAGCAGGCATACTGGCCATGACCCTTTTCGGGGTCAAGGTCAATGGTATTGCTTCTGCTGTGAAGCGGGGGATGTCCTGTAGTCTCTTCATGGACGACTTTGTCATATATTACAGCGGTGCTCACATGAATGTCATAGAGAGACAGCTAGCTACAATTAAGCATAAATGGGATCCATCGATGGTCAGTTCTGAACGGATTAAAATTTTCCAACACCAAAACAGTCTCCATGCACTTCTGCCTGCTGTGTAGAATGCATGCGGAACCGGAGCTGACCCTTGATGGGGATCCCATTAAAATCGTTGAGGAAACAAAATTGTTGGGCCTCATTTTTGATGCAAAACTGTCTTTCGTGCCACATATAAAGTACCTGAAAACAAGATGCCTGAAAGTGCTGGATATTCTGAGGGTGCTGTCCAGCTCAGAGTGGGGAGCGGACAGAGATGTTCTGCTCTCCGTGTACCGAACCTTGGTTCGGTCACGAGTGGATTACGGCAGCATAGTATACGGTTCCGGAAGGAAACCGTATATTGGGCTGCTAGACACGGTCCATCACCGGTTCTGAGCCTCTACGTCAAAGTCAAAGAACCATCACTTTATAACAGGAGAATCAAACTGGGCATGCAATATGTAGTCAAGATAAGAACTAATGCATTGAATCCTGCACACAATTGTCTATTCGAGCAGCATGACAAATCCAGGTATGAAGCCAAGCCGAATTACATCCGGCCACTGAGGCTCCGAATGAAACCTAATTTGGAGGCCTTAGGCTTGGATTTGGACTTGTTGGAGGATGCCAATGTCCCAGAACATCGCCCCCAGGTCGTTGAGGAAGCCGTCGGTTATCCTCCGACTCGCGGAACTGAGGAAGTCTGAGACACATCCACTCGAATACCATGGACTGCATGCAGAGATTTAAGGCCAGTTTGCAGACCACCTCTCGAAAGACCAAAGCCGGGTAGCTGCTGCGGCAGTCTGCCGACGGAAAGAATTTGGCGTACGCTTGCCTGATCAGAGCTTGATTTTCACTGCGGAAGCCCGAGCACTCCTTCTCGGGTTGGAGTGTATCGAGGTATCCAACCACACTAACTATGCTATTCACAGTGATTCTTTCTCCTGCCTCCTGGCTGTTGCTGCACTGAAAACGGATCACCCTATTCTAGCAACGGTCATTTATAAAATGAACCAACTGGCAACAGATGGGTATGACAAGGAAAAGAACAAGCTGATCGGGCCGTGAAGAAGGCCCTGATTTGTGATCTGGAACCATGTCTGATCCCTCACTCTGATCTAAAACCACTAATAGCCACCCACATGAAATCCAAAATGGCAACATGAGTGGGATGAAAACATTAATAAACTTAAAGAAATTGAACCCTCTGTGGGCAAACCACCACATACTCATGCGGGAGGTCAGCGGGACCAAGTGGTCCTTAGCCACTGCCGTATTGGCCACTCGTGGCGTACACATGCTTTTCTGCTCAAGGGGGAGCTTCCCCCTGAATGTATTGGGTGTCAGTCCCCGCTGACACTCAAACATATTTGACTAAGTTGTGTATATTTTTGCCCTGCACCAACAATTTTACACTGCAGACAGTATGCATGACCTTTTTACTAAAGTAAAACAAGAAAACATTTGAGCCTTTTTGAGGGCAGCTGGTCTGTACCACCTCATATTGTTTGCTAAATAAATTCTAACAATTATTAATCAACTTTTCTTTTTTTTTACGGGAATTTGTTTCCCTCTGCCACAAATATATAATTGTGAGCTTTTTAATTCAATGAGTGTCTATTGGCACATAATTGATTGTCTGCTTTTACATGTAAAAGCGATGGTTTGAACAAAAAACTAACATTTCTCGCCGTGAATATGGCCTATGCTGCCGACACGGCATAAAGTAACCACCAATCAATCATCAATCAATCAATCAATCGCATTTAAATTGGCTCCCATTGCTCTAGCTGAGGAGGCTGAGGCCCCTTTCATACTATGTGCTCTATGTTTAGATATATCTGCACCTGCTTCCCTTAAAGCTACCAGTGTCCACCTAGATAAGATGGCTCTCAATATCGACCTATGAGGCAGAATATGAGAAAGCAATAATTGGGAAATGTCTAATTCCCTTAGTGCGGGCAATATACCTAGTCAATGCCCTTAATACCCACACACATTTTTTTAATTAATTTGTTTTCTGAAAAGGACTAAAATATCACCGTGTACAACGGTTGTTCTAAATGATTATGTTTAAGCAGTGTCTTCCTTTTGAACATAATCGATTTCTTTGTACAAATGATTCTATCAACTTGAGGATTTAATATAGTCTGTTCTCTGTGAAAAAAACAATAATAAAAGGAGTGCCATCTTAATGGTTTGTTTGTTGTTGTTTCACGTCCCAGCAACATCTAAGGTCATATCAGGATGGGTACCGACTTGTGACAGTGTGCACTGATGGCGACTTTATAGTGCTGCCCCACTGGGAGACCAGGCCACCAGCACCATGACCTGACATCCTACTCAGTCACATTATCCTGACACTGAGCCAACCAGATCTTGCCCTATACTAATAATGCCAAGCGCCTGCATGGCTAGGAAACGACAAGTATACATTTTTAAGTCATTGGTTTGACTCGACCCGGGTTCGAACCGACGATCCCATGCATTCGAAGCAATTCTCTACTCTCAGTACTAGTAGAAAGGACTGGAGTGAGTGGTGGAGACAGCGTCGTGACTGTATAGGCAGTGGTCACCGGCAGGTCAGTACTGGGCATGACCAGCGCCGCGTTCAGGGTTCGTCTCGGAGGCGCCTCGGAGATGGCCCTGATGTCACGCTGGTCTGAATGGCAAAAGCAGTTTGTTGTCTTGAAAATGGCCACCCCCCATAGGCGGCGGCCATTTGCAATGGAAAAGCTGTGCTGTGATTGGCTGAAACCACTGAATACGGCGGCGCTTTTTGTCTCCTGTCTGAAATGGGAGGCGTCTTCGAGACGCACCCTGAATGCAAATAGGCCAAAAACTGTCACGGAGACGTCTCCGGAGCGCCTCTGAGACGCACCCTGAATGCGGCCCAGCTTTGTTTACCTGGTCACACGCTACACTTTTACCCAACGTAAGTAATTTCTCCTCCGAATGCTCAGGGTATATAGTTCAGAGCGAGGAGTGTCAACACTGGCCATATTGCAACTTGGAGTGTAAAGTTAGCAATATATGTGTGTGTGAGGCCAGAGCACTGCCGTGGGAGTGTACACGGGCTGGCTAGTGACAGTCAAATAAGGCCTTCCGTCTGCCTTCCGAGTGTACAATATACAATTTTAACAGAAATAAATACAATACATCAACAATAGTATTCACAATAAAATAGAATTTGATTAAATAAAATAACACAGTGGTTTGACAGCAAACCGAAAAACAAGCAATACAGTCCAACTAACTTGAATGTTCTGGTGCTAATGCCTGGTACACACCTACCATTTGTGCGCACCCACCTACCGTATACGATCTAAAACTGCCCGTTTCGCACACAAAAATCGCTATGTGTGCGCTCCCTGCGCACACCTAGCGATTGCGATTCGAGCATAAAACCTCAGTTTTAGGCATAAAACCGGCCGATTACGATTGCGATTCGCGATTCGAAAAACGAATCGGCCCGTTTTCAGTTTTAAGCTGGTCGGGTCGAGTCGCGGGTTTTACTGCGCTGCTGATCGTCCCCGTGCCGGTGTGGCAGTTTAAAATCTCAGTATGTTTAGATTCTATGCTCGGGGTTCTGCACATGCGTCAAAATCGAACGGCATTTCAACGTATTTGATTAATAAACTTGGGTGACCATAGCAACTTTTTGACACACAAATGTGACATCATCGCTCCTAGCCAACCCCTAGCCAAGAGGTGGGTTAAACTTTTTGCACAATGGACGTGTTTTTGTCTTGTCAACTCCACTCGCGGTGTTCTATTTGAATTTCTAGCAACTCGGGTGACCCGAGTCGCCTGGGTCATGTTAATCAGATAAGCGCATGTGCATAACCCATTGATGCATGCGCAGAACCCCAAGCTTAGACTCTTAAACACAGATTTTAAACCGCCACACCGGCTCGCTACTGACTGGATTCTACGTGCATGGTAGGATATATTCTCTCCCCGGTTTGTTGAGTTCCGGTACTCGGAAGATGAGGGAAGAATTTGGAATTCTGTGGATCCATAGTCAATTTGTAGCCAACGAGGTGCTGCAGTATCGATGCTCACCTTGACGCCTCAGGGCGGCGACCAGCTGCAGAACGTCACTTGCTGTAAGGCGACACCACCGCTGAGCCCTGTAGTCCGTCACCACCGCCACACTGTCCATCATGCGACCCAGCTCACCTAGTGACGCGCGTCATGACATTAAAATAACAAAGGTACAACGATAATATTTCAAAGATAAAGGATTTACGACAATTAATCTGGTGCAGAACCGGACAGAGGAAGCCCGAGACAATGAGTGGGAGTAAAGGGGGGTTTATTGAATCAAAAACATGAGTACATAGTCAAATGGTGAGGGTTAGATGAGAGTCCCTCAGCAGATTAGTCCGCCTGTTCTATGTCGGCGGAGGGAGTAGGGAGGACCTGGGAGGCCGAGGAGGTAGGCCCGGGAGCCGACCCCCACGTAGTGGAGTAAAATAGAGGGTGGGTGGGCCTGGTAAAATCCATAGATGTTTGAGTCTGAAACCCGAATGCAGGTCAAGCAGGGGTGAGGGGAGGAGCGAGGGTGGCGCATGCGCTGCTCGGTAAGTGAGCGTCCCGGGCTTCCCTGCTGGATCAACCACAATTTGAAATTATGAGCCGATTCGGACAGAGGAAGACCGAGACAATGAGTGGGAGTAAAGGGGGCCTTATTTGAAAACAACTCCGGAGCGAGTCAAATAGTCAAATGGTGAGGGTTAGTTGAGAGTCCCTCAGCAGATTAGTCCACCTCTTCTATGTTGGCAGAGGGAGTAGGGAGCACCTGGGAGCCCGAGGAGGTAGGCCCGGGAGCCGACCCAAAGCAAAGTGCCAAGGCTCTCGGGGCGTCCGCAGGCACCTGCCTCGGGATGTAGGGATGGACTGTGTCGGACTCCCAGGTCCCCTGGGCCATGATTGCAGAGAGGTCCACCCCCCTCAAGGCGCAAGCCTGGGCCGTGCCCGTGCACAGGCCATGAAGGGTGTATCCCGCGGCCTCCGGGACCCCGGCGGCCCCGAGGGCGGCCCGGATGAGGGGGGGTGACGTCGCGTGGGGTGAGGGGCGTACCGGCGCATGTGAGGAACGCCGGGGCATCGCCCTGTGCAGTCACAAGGGTCAAGGCGCGTTCCCAAGCGCGGACGACGCACATGGGTGATCCGGCGAGCGCGGGCACGAAGATGGAGACGGCCTGCACCGGGGATCGGATGGTCTTGGAAGATGTTATGCATAGGCGCAGCCTGCCCGGGGTGCGCTGGACGTCCTCCCCCCGAAGCATGTGCGGTCCTCCCCACGGGGCGTGTGAGGGGGAGAGCAGGTTCGACTGCCTCAAGAAGCTGAAGTAGGCGATGACGACCGCGGCCCGGGGGCGACGCCGAGGTGCCCCTGGGCGCGCATGTGCGTGTAGATGATGGGGAGCATGTCGGGGGTGATGGCGGGCGCCCTTTGCACCGGGGATGCAAACATCTTCTCGCTGCCCCTCCTAACGCACGCCGCGAATGGGGCATCAAAGGGGGCGACGTCCCCCCCAGTCTCCCGGACCCAGGAGCGGGGGGGCGGAGAAGCCGTTGGCGACCAAGGCGGGGGAGGGCAGCTGGCGGTGGAGGTGAGCGATGAACTGGCCGACGCCGTACAGGGCGAGGGCCAGGTGGTCGACGCCCCGCTCGAGTACAAACTCCAGATACCTTCTGGCGTGCCGATCCCGGTTGTGCCAGGTCCCTGGGGCGAAGGCGGCGCGGTGGAGCACCATGAGGTGCTCATGGGCGCGCAGTCCGTAATCTGGAAGGATTAGAGGTCATGGTTGAACAGTGTCGGTGAGTGGTGTACCCTTAATCGTGAAAGACCCCTTATGCGGCACTGCTCGCGTACTATATCGAGGGCGACCCGGGAGTAGTGAGTGCGACTCAGCGCGTCCGCGAGAACCAGCTCGATCCCGGGCTTGTGGCAGACGCTGATGGTGAATGACCTGAGCGCCGCGATCAGCGCAGGCTCCGAGGGTGGGGTCAGTGGCGCGGCCGATCTTGAGGGCCTGTGCCGATGCCGCGTTGTCGGTGTTTATGACTACCGCGTAACCCCCGGGGGCCTCGGGCCTGAGTGTCTGGACCGCGAGGACGAGGTTCATGGCCTCGAGTTCATGTATGGTGGGGAATGCCGCCACCTTGACGTCATCGTATGGCTCCGCGAAACAAGCGTTTGTCCAGAAGGCTCCACCGCCTGTCAGGCAGGAGTCACACTCGATGACCCACTGCGGCCGGTCAGGGGGGGGGGAGGAGGCAGACGCCGTTTCCGCCGGCCGCGAAGTCGTTGAAACCTGTGGATGTCCTTCCTCAGGTCAGGGTCAACGTCCACGGCACCTGCCGCGGGGGCAGCTCGGAGGCTGCGCAGGATTCGAGCCATGAATTTCCTCGCTGACGGCAGGCAGGTGCTGTCGTGGGCGAGTCGGCTGACGAGCCTCTGCAGGGCCCTCCTTGTGAGGGTGGGGCGGTCGAGCCAACGCTCGCACTCCCTGATCACCCCCTGCAGCTTCTGGTCGGGGATGCGGAGGACCATGACTACGGTGTCAAAGTCTATGCCGAGCCAAAGGAGCCGGCCGGTGGGGGGGCAGCACTTGTCGGGGGCGAGGGCCAGTCCGAGGGACGCGCCGAATTACCGGAGGGCGTTGAATGCGCGCATCACGTCGAGAAAGGACGCCTCGCAGCCGACGAAGTCGTCGACATACACTATGCTGTAGAAGCCTCGCTGCTGAAGGATCAATGTGACTGCGGACACAGGCCGCCCCCGAGGTCCTGCAATCGAAGGGGAGCGCGATGTCCAGATATAGGCGCCCGTCGACCGTTATGCAGAAGAGGGGGGTGGAGAGGGGGTCGGCTCGCAGCTGCCGGTAGGCCCGGGAGACATCGGCTGACGGTGCGCCGGCCCAAGTCAGAGGCGGCCGGGAGCTTGTAGGCAGAGGGGCTGCCGAGGTACTCCCTCCTTCGGATGCCGGTGTTAAAACTGCGGCCCAGGGGGTAGGATAAGTCCACGATGACGCGCCACTTCCCCAGGGTTGACTTCGGGCGCGTCATGACGGGGCTGCACTGTGCCCATGGTGTGAAGGGCAGGACCGCGAACAGGCCGAGGAGTACACCCCGTCGCACCTCCTCCTCCGGATACTCGGTGATCTGGTGGGCGTGGTCGAGGTCCTCCCGGTGATTCTTGAAGGTGGGGGTTGGGGGACCGGCTGCGGTGTAATTCGCCGGGAACCAAAACTCCAGGTGGTCGGGAAGGAAGATGAAGTCGTGGCCGCGCAACATCCGCTGCCAAGCGGGAATGTCGAGGTCGGAAACGACCGGGACTCAGGCGTCCAAGTAATTAGGAATGGCCGAGTTCCAGGTGGAGGGGTATGCCGCCGCGTAGTCATGATAGACTGCCCAACCCTCGCCTGAGAGCACCGGCCATTAGCTGTCGAGGGTGGTGCTGTATTCGACGGGGGAGGGGCCGCAGTCGGGCACTGCTGGGAGGGAGTTCTGGAGTGCACTGTCTATTACCTCCTCGACCGGCTCGCCCGTATCGGCGGCGGTGGCGGGGGCCCCCGCAGTCAAGTCACACAGCACGCAGGGGGCCACGGGGTCCGGGCCGATGGCATGGATGCCTTATTCCGTGCGCCTGCGTGCTCTGCGAAGCTGGCATAGGACGGCGTGTGTGGTGCGGAGGTGGGGGCCCCCGCGATGCGCGTGGATGTCGGGCGTCTGAGCGGCGTGGAGGCGGGGCAGCGGCGGAGGAGGCGTGTTGATGTTTACCTTTTTATCGTGGGTTCCGGCGGTTACTCCTGGGGGTCGCCACCGGGAGCCAGCTGTTTTGCCCGGCATGACGTCATCGGTGGGGTTTCCCTTTGCTTGTTCCAGCGTGCGCGTCGCGGGCCTATGGTGGTTACCGGCCTTCCGGGGACCGGCTGAGGCCGTGACGTCACAGGGGGGAATCCCGGAGGGGCCGGGGTTTCCCGGGTTGAAGCCACTCGGGGCCGGGGCAATGTCAACAACTGCGAGGGTTGGGTTGTGTGGGCCACCTTACGGTTAGTCGGGGGGCGTGCTACGGTTCGGGCATCAGTCGTACGGCGGGGCGTGCATGTTTTATCCTCCCGCCGGTGTGCTAAAAATCCCGTTGTGAGGTTTTGCCGGGTCGATCCCTTGATTTCTTCGAATAGCAACTCGCCTCGGTGTCGTTGGTTACTATTCTGCGCACATTCGCGCAGTAGCCACAGACGTGCGCCATCTTTTGAATGCCCGATCCATGCGACTCCCCTTTCGCAGGCTTATTGCACGATCCGGGATCCTTGTTCCATGCTGGGCATGGGGCGCCCATCGCAGGCTTGTCGTACTTGCTGGGAGGGTCGGCACCGGCCTTCTGCTGTTTCCCAGGCTGGTGGTCGGCCGATGCAGCTGAGGTGGTCGGGGCGTGGCCTGCCATAGCGATGACTTCGTCATCATGTTGTCGGTCGTGCGTGGCGTGCTGGCCGGGGGCGTGCCGGGGACAATGGTGAGGACCAAATACTTACCGGGCTCATGTGGACGTCGCGACCTGCCGGTGATCCGATGCGACCTCTAACCGGGGTGGGCGACGGGGAAATCAGTGAGAGCGACCCCGCCCGGCTGGGGCGGTGCCGTTCATGTGCCGGCCGTTGGGGCAGTGTTGGCGGGTTGCGTGGCATGGATGGGGATCTGCGGCTAGCGCAGCGGTGGCCTCCGCGAGCGCCCTGCTCTGTGCCGCCATTTCCGATCTGTGTTCGGCCGCCTCCCTCCTGTGTTCGGCCGCCTGCCTCTCCAGGAGGCCCCATCGCTTCTCGATGGCATCAATGGAGGCCTGCATCCGCAGTAATCCATCGTCTTGCTTTGCTTCGCCGACGGCTTCTTTACGCGGGCCGATTGTTGGGCTGGCGGCGACTGCCAGGTTGGTGGCAAGGGTGGCTGTGGGGAGGAGCCGCCATCTTGCGAGCCGATAGACTTGCTAGGGTCGGCTCGTGGCGTGGTGGTTGCTTTCCTAGTGGCGCGCTTTGCGGGGTGGCCTCTAGGAGCTGTGGCTCTCCGGTTTCTTTGCATGATGCTTTTTGACGTGGGTGCCTTTTTAAGTCCTTTGTTGCTTTGTGACGTGGTTGATTCGTGGGTGGAAGCGGGAGTGCAGGAAATAAAATCCATAGACGTTTGAGTCTGAAACCCAAATGCAGGTCAATCGGGGGTGAGGGGAGGAGGGAGGGCGGCTCACACGCTTCCCTGCCGGATCAACCACAATTCGAAATTATGTGCCAACTGTAACATACCTATTTCCCTACTGCTTATTCTGCAAGATTCAGGGATCGGTAGAACACAGTGACTTCTCATGTATTTAAAGATATACACACGCAACCATTCATAATAACAACCCTCGCAATAGTATTGTTAGTGCATTAATACCACGGTGCCATCGTATATCTACAAACACCAGCAGCTGAAATAGGCGCTGCCTTTGTCCTTACCGGCGAACCCGCCGAGTCCTGTCAGCTTTACGGTCAGTGCAGGCAGAGTAGGCACGTTGCAACACCCAACCTGGCTTTGTGGACTCATCCCTGCAAAGATGAACACGAAGGTGTACATGCTGACGGCACCTCGCAGCTCGTGCTGCTGGTAGCAGCAGCCGTCTGGTACGATTCATCAGGTATGTGGTTATTTGTATGTCATACATGTGCATACCAAATACAAGCTCGATAACAGTAATTAAATATTGTTTTGTTTGTTTGTTTATTGTTGTTTTACGTCATAGCATCATCTATGGTCATATCAGGATGGGTACCGACTTTTAACAGTGCGCACTCATGGCGACTTTGATAGTGCTGCCCGAATGGGAGACCAGGCCGCCAGCACCATGACCTGATATC
Source organism: Branchipolynoe longqiensis (assembly GCA_030323885.1). NCBI lineage: Eukaryota > Metazoa > Annelida > Polychaeta > Phyllodocida > Polynoidae > Branchipolynoe > Branchipolynoe longqiensis. The sequence continues at coordinate 10,078,306 of CM059187.1, forward strand.
CCACTCAGTCACATTATCCTGACACTGAGTCGAACAATCCATGCGCTATCCTAATAATGCCCAGCGCCTGGCTAGGAAGCGACAAGTATCAATTTTTAAGTCATAGGTTTGACTCGACCAGGGTTCGAACCCACGATCCCATGGTCTACCAACACGGAAGACAGACGCACTAACTCATTCAGCCATCCCGTCTGGTTAATTAAATATTAAAACGTCATCCAGATTGAAATCAAGACAACAATGCACCCATGCGTACCGAGTGCTTGTGCCAGCTTGGTGAATATTCCATCCATCTGCTCTTCACCGTAGCTCGACTGCTGGTTGTTGGCGATCAGGTTGTTCAGTCGCCCTCTGCCTATTGGTGACATGAGCAGTTGCAGGCTGGAGCCATCTTCAAAAGAGAGAACTTAATTTCCTGTCAAATGCTCTTCGGGTTACATAGCCAGGAAAAACAACACTCCCCATACCCCGTGGCAACACTTCCCAGATAGCACACATTTGGGCCACCGTCGAGCCAACGTCGGGCCGGTGGTGGTGGGCCGCCGCTGGTTTCCATTCATTTTCCACATGTGGGCCACCGTCCAGCCACCGTGAGGCTCGAGTCGCCAGCGGAACACGTGCGATCGTTGAGCAGCGTTCTTTTTCAGCAAATAACTCCAGAAATCACAGGAATTTTAAGGAATTATTTAACAGGTTTGTTTATTCATATGTGTAGATTATTTTGTAAAAGTTTTGTAATTTATTACAATGTATTAATGGAATTATTCAAGTTAATACGATTTGAATTATCCGGTACGGAATGTTGACAGTTCAACTTTGAGTCGCCAGCGGAGCATGTGCGATCGTTGAGCAGTGTTCTTTTTCTACAAATAACTCCAGAAATCGCAGGAATTTTAAGGAATTATTTAACAGGTTTGTTTATTAATATGTTTAAATTATTTTGTAAAAGTTTTGTAATTTATTACAAAGTATTAATGGAATTATTCGTGTTAATACGATTTGAATTGTCAGGTACGGAATGTTGACGAAGCACCACCATCTTGGTTTTTTCCAGCAAACACCATACATATATTGTGTCGGGCCTACGTAGGCCCGACACAATATATTTATTTAAAATTAATAGAAAACCTTATAAATTTAATATAATCTTTTTGGTAAAGATGTGTACCAAGCGATTTGTTAATAGGTTGTGTGGTTTTAGAGATATTTCACTTGTCACTAACACTAACACTCAATCAATCAATCAATAGTTCCATCCTCGAGTCGAGGGTTGGATGCAATGGTTCTCCACCCCAGATAGCACACAGTTGTCGGCCCGACGGCGGCCCGACGGCGGCCGCTCCGGCGGCCCGACGGTGGAAAACGCCGTCGGGCCGACGTTGTTTTGTCCAACCTCCCGCCGTCGACCCGACGAGCCGAGAAGACACTGTCACTGTAGTGTCAGTACGTACAGCCTACAGGTGCAAAAATATTAGTTTTATTCAAAATTAATAGAAATCGAGAACCCATACCTTATAAATTTAATATAGTCTGTACGTATTGACACTATAGTGACAGTGTCTTCTCGGAAAAAACCAAGATGGCGGTTCTTCGTCAAAATTCCGTACAGGGTAATTCAAATCGTATTAACACGAATAATTCCATTAATACTTCGTAATAAATTACAAAACTTTTACAAAATAATCTAAACATATTAATAAACAAACCTGGTAAATGATTCCTTAAAATTCCTGGGATTTCTGGAGTTATTGGTAGAAAAAGAACGCTGCTCAACGATCGCACGTGTTCCGGTGGCGATTCGAAGTAAACAAACCGTATCGGATAATTCAAATCGTATTAACACGAATAATTCCATTAATACTTCGTAATAAATTACAAAACTTTTACAAAATAATCTAAGCATATTAATAAACAAACCTGGTAAATGATTCCTTAAAATTCCTGGTATTTCTGGAGTTACTGGTAGAAAAAGAACACTGATCAACAATCGCACGTGGTCCGCGGGCGACTCGAGCCGGAATGCAAATTTAAAGAACTGCGCATGCGCGGCGCACCGTCGGCTCGACGGTGGACCAGACGTGGAAAATGAATGCAAACCTGCGGCGGCCCACCGCCGTCGGGCCGACGAAGGCCCGACGGTGAATCAAAAGTGGAAAGGGATTGAACCCTAACGTCGGAACACCACCGGCGGCCCGACGGTGGCCCGACAGTGGCTCAAAAGTGGAAAAGGATTGAAACCTAAGGTCGGGACACCACCGTCGGCTCGACGGTGGCCCGACGGTGTACCACCCGTGGAAAATGAATGCAAACCTGCAGCGGCCCACCACCGTCGGGCTGACGGTGGCCCGACGGCTCAAAAGTGGAAATTTGGATTGAACCCTAACGTCGGAACAACGCCGTCGGGCCGACGAAGGCCTGACGGTGAATCAAAAGTGGAAAGGGATTGATTCCCAACGTCGGAAATCCACTGGTGGCCCGACGGCGGCCCGACGTTGGAAAGTCGATCGCGATGGTGCGACCAATAGCCGACGTCAGCCCGACGGCTGTGTGCTATCTGGGACTTGTCCCGATGTTGTGCTGTTCTGATAGACTGTGAATAATTCAAGCCTGTCCACTGTGAAATATTTGTAAACCATGATGTTCTTGGTCTCCCTCTCCCTCTGCTGCCATTCACCTTCCCTTCCAACAATGTACGGTATATTGAACTCTGACGAATGATGTGGCCAAAATAAATAAGTTTCTTTGTCTGTATAGTGGCAAACAAGCTTTTCTTATTTTTAATTTTTCTGAGAACTTCTTTGTTGGTGATCTTCTTTGTCCATGATATTTTCATCATCCTTCGATAAGTCCACATCTCAAATGCTGCTAAACGTTTGTACATTTTCTTAGAGATTGTCCATGTCTCTGCCCCATACATTAGAGTAGACCACACATAACACTGAAGAATACGCTTCCTTGTTTGTATTAATATCTTACTTGATGTTAACACTCTATACATTTTGGAGAATGTTGTTCGGGCTATTGTTATCCTTCTTTTAATTTCTTCCTCACATCTCCCATCATTTGTAATCTTTTGTCCGAGATATATGAATTCGGATACTTGTTCTATGTTTGTGCCATCTATGGTTATATTGACATTTGGTTTATCTGTCTTTTTACTTATAACCATTGTTTTGGTCTTCCTGGCATTCATCTTCATGTTGAATAGTATTCCAGCTTTATTGATTCTATTCACTATATCTTGTAGGTTTTTCTCACTGTCTGCTAGTATTACACTGTCATCGGCATATCTAAGATTGTTGACGTTCATGCCACCTATTGTCACTCCCTTGCAATCTTCAATGTGTCTGAAAATCATCTCTGTGTACAGGTTAAATAGACATGGTGACAATACACACCCCTGTCGAACTCCTCGTTTAATCATAACTTCATCCGATAGGCCCTGCTCCATTTTTATAAATGCACGTTGTGTCCAGTATAAGTTCACAATTAGTTTAATGTCTTTGCCATTGACACCAATATCTTGTAAACATTTGATTAACAGTTCATGATTGACTCGGTCGAAGGCCTTCTCATAGTCAATAAAGCAGGCATAAACATCCTGGTTCACTTCACAATAACGTTCACAAATCATTCTCATATTGAAAATCCCTTCACGTGTACCTCTTCCAGATATAAACCCACTTTGTACGTTACTGATTTGTTCTTCAATTTTCTGTCTGTTTCTCAGTAAAATTATTTTCAGGATCATCTTCAACATATGACTCATCAGGCTTAGTGTTCTGTACTCAGTACACAATGTTGGTTTTAGCTTCTTTGGGAGTCGTACAAATATGGATTCATTCATATTCAATGGTATAAATCCAGTCTCATAGATGTCAGTTACTAGCTTATGAATGATTTGAATCCCCACTTCATCTAGTCCTTTTATCATTTCTGATGTTATCTGGTCACTTCCAGGAGCCTTACCTGCCTTTAGATCATTGATAGCCTTCTCAATCTCTGATACTAATATAATATTCCCATCTTCTTTCGCCGTCGAGTCAATGGCGGGAGGTTGGACAAAACAACATCGGCCCGACGGCGGTTTCCGCCGTCGGGCCGCCGGCTGTGTGCTATCTGGGCAGGAGCCTTACCTGACTTTAGATCATTGATAGCCTTCTCAACCTCTGATACTAATATAATATTCCCATCTTCTTTCTCAATTGTGGGTGGGTTCCCTCTGTCATCATTGTATAGTTTGTTTACATATTCTTCCCATCTGGACTTTATTTCATCTTCTTCAAAGAGCATTTTGCCGTCTTTGTTCTTGATACATTTACTGCTTCTCTGTCTGTATCCTTGACCTGTTATCTCTTTCACTTTCTTGTGCATCTCTCTTGAACGATGTTGAGACTCAAGTTGTTCCACTACTTCACACTTCTTATTCCACCATTCATCTTTAGCTTTTTTGCATTCATCTTCTATTTCATTCTTCAGGTGTTTGTATTTAGGTGGATCAGTGGTTTTCACTTTCTTCCTTTCTGCCATCTTTTCTAGTATGGTTTGCGTCATCCATGATTGCTTTGTCTCTCGTTTTTTATTTGGTAACACCTCCTCTGCTGACTTGACCATGCTTTCTCTGAGAGCTTCCCATTCCATTTCAATGTTGTTATACTCTCTCTGAGGAGTTTCTTCATTCATCAGTACACTGAATTTGTTATGAACAGACATTATACTTAGTTCTGTATTTTGCATCTTTTAACATGTTCATATCCATTTGAATGTTGTTTTTAATTTTGTTCTGCTGTTTCAATTTCACTACCATACTGATTACTACTGGATTATGATCCGAACATATGTCAGCACCTGGATATGTCCTTGCCTGTTTGATACAATTTCGATATCGTTGGTTGACAAGAATGTAATCGATCTGGTTCCGACATACATCACCAGGGCTCTTCCATGTATATAGTCTTCTCTTTGGATGTTCAAATAAGGTGTTAGCAATTACTAGTTTTGATGTCAAACAGAAATTTATCAAGTATTCACCACGATCATTTCTCTCACCTAAGCCAAATCTTCCTGTTACTGGATATTCATGTTGTTCTCCAACTTTCGCATTCCAATCGCCCATAACAATTGTTATTTCTCCAGACTTGGTGTATTCCATTACCTTTTTGATGCTGTCATAGAACTCGTTGACTTCTTCATCATCGTGATCTGAGGTTGGTGCATAAACTTGCAGAATGTTTATATTGAACGGTTTTCCCCTCAGCTTCATCATAATAATTCTGTCAGATACTGGCCAGAATCCAATCATTGTGGTGGCAATGGACTTCTTCATCATAATTCCAACGCCATACTGATGTTTTTCATCTCCAGAATATATCATATAACATTAACACTAACCCATACAGAAAAAGTGTCGGGCCTATGGCAGCAGCCGCCGTCGGGCCGACGTTGTTTTTGTCCAACCTCCCGCCGTCGGCTCGATGGCGGCTGCCGCCGTCGGGTGTACGGCGGCAGCCGCCGTCGGGCCTATGGCGGCAGCCGCCGTCAGGCCTACGGCGGCAGCCACCGTCGAGCCGACGTCGGGGAGGTTGGACAAAACAATGTCGGCCCGACGGCGGTTTCCACCGTTGGGCTGACGGCACGGCTGCCGTCGGCCTGACGGCTGTGTGCTATCTGGGTTGTGATTCGGACAGAGGAAGCCTGAGACTGAAAAGGGAGGTTTATTCAATATACAATATAAATTCTTTGCTACAGTACAATGATAAGACAAGACAAGGAAGTGGGTTGAGATGATATATTCTCTGGCTTAGGGGATATGATGCCCTAGCCTAATAAAAATAAAAATTCCAGTGCCGCAGATGACAGTATTCGCGGCACTGGTGGGGGGGGGGGTGGCGCCAGCTGTCCCACCCAGGGGAGGGCCCACCCATAAAGTAGTACACAGAATCAGGGTGGTCAGTAGGGGATATTCCCTTACGCGCCTTTATACTCGCATAAGTTTAATACATCACATAAAGTCTTTGCTACAGTACAATGATAAGACAAGACAAGGAAGTGGGTTGAGATGATATATTCTCTGGCTTAGGGGATATGATGCCAATATCGAAGGTGAGCAATATCTGAGATACCCCAACCCCACCCAGGCAGTCTCTTAGTACAAGTCCGTTTCATCTACCGGTGTCGCTGCGAGCGACATTGCTACTCTCATGTCATTCATGATGCGGACGGAGAGGGGGGTCTTGAGGTAGGTAAATACTGTGTCTGTCCGCCAGTCCCCCCTTGTGCGGAGCTCCTCAATGGAGGCCCCGCACAGGGAGAGGAAGGTGCATCCTCCTCTCCTCAGTGAGTGGGAGGAGACCGTGGTCGGATCGAGGCCTGCTCTTCCTGCGAAGAAGCGTAGGGTCGACTGGTAGACCTTATAAGGGAGAGGGGAGGAGCCTCCGGCCACAGACGGTATCCTGAACGCCATGTCTCCAGGGGAGGCCGCAACTGCTCAAAATGGCGCTTGGTCCAATGGACCGCGCATATTTTGAGGTTCTGGCAGCACGCCACCGGGATCTCCAGCACCCTTTCCTTAAATTGGATGGTCTTGGATCGCCTTATGCTTATAAGCATCCCCCAGGGGAAGAAACGGAAGTCCTCTCTGCGGAGCGCGGAGTCGGAGGAGGTGACCTGACACTACCTGAGCAGGGCCCTGAAGCTGCACAGGAGCGCTGCACGCCAGACTACATGGCCCGGATTAAGCGTGAGAAAAGAGAACATCCGCAGGAGTGTCTCGGGTAGTATAGGGACCGCTTGTTTTGGTGCGACCGAGCACTTCCTGCGAATCCCCCTCAGGGTCGAAGCAATCTCAAAGTCTGTATAGGGTATAGGGGGTGCCCCCCCCTGCTTCAAGAAATTGTTCAGTCCGCTCAGGTAGTTGAGGATGGACGAATATTTCATAGATCTAGCGAGCCAGGTGGCGTACAGTGCCACCTGGCCTGGGGGGCAGGGGAGGGGGGAGTGTGACTCTGAGAATTCGTTAATAAATTCCAAGTACCTCCTCACCTGCACTCCCCGCGTAGCTATCGAGTTGGGGGCATACGACCTGCTTTGGAACCCTTGCTTCTCTCTCACGAGCTCTGTTATCCCTGCAAAACGAAGGTAGGGCCTTACTGAACAGGTCTCTACAGCATAGACTACCAGCGGGGTCCGCCTCAGATATGCGGCCCGCACTGGCTGGGTCGTCCAGCCTGCTCAGTGCGTCACAGATTATGTTCTCCCTGCTTCGAATAAAAACGGATGAAAATTCAAAATTGTACTCAGGCATCTGAGATAGAACATGATTTCAGGGCTCCTGGATCGCCCGGAGTTGAGGGCGGCCTTGACCGTCGTGCTGTCAGTGACCATCACAACCGCACAGTCCTTCCAGGAGCCGCCCCATTTGAGTGCTGCGGCATAGGCCGCCCACATCTCCCTCACATTGATGTGGGCTGTGGAGCTAAGCTCATCAGGACTGAGATGATGGTGGCCGAGACTCGCTCCAAGGTCCCCATCCTCGGTTTGGCCAAAGGCCCCCGCAATCCAGTCCCCCTATGAAGGGCCCCATAGCCAAAATCGGAGGCGTCACTGTATGTTGAGAGATGTGCTGCGAAGGAGCCGAGTATTTTTGCTTTACCATTAAAACGAGCCGCAAAACCGCTCCACCAATCTACGTCATCACGAAAACCTCTGGAGAGTCGAACTTTGAAATGTGGCTCTCGTACGCTACCGATCGCATCGTAGATGCGGCGACAGAAGGTCCTACCACCCTTTACCACCTTGCTGCAATGAGCCAACAAGCCCCCCAGCCTCTCGAGCTCCCTCCGGGTTACTTTACGTTTGCCCTTCACCTCCCCGAGGATCACGTTCAGTTTACTAAGCTTGTCTTCGGGGAGCCTCATTTCCAATTCGACCGAGTCAATAATGATCCCTAAAAACCGTACAGCAGTGCTAGGGGAGCTCAATTTACCAAAACTCACGAAGAAACCGAGTCGTCTGAGAATCGCAATTATTACACTTTGGTCCCTGCAGCCTTCTGCGAGGCTCGCACTCACTATGCAAAAATCGTCTAAATAGTTAATGACTCTGGTAACCCCCTCCCTCACCGCGCATCTCACAACAAAGTCTGAGATCTTGCTGAAGACATACGGGCTAGAAGAGAGTCCCATACATAGCCTGTTGTCTTTCATGTAGGTGCATTGCTCATTCTTGTCAGCACTAAATACCCAATGGAGGCCCTGCCTGTCTCGATCACGGGGGTGGATGCAGACTGCTCGATAGGCATCCTTTATGTCCACTGTGGCCATGTAGTCCCCCCTCTCCATCACCTCAGCCACCGTGTCTACACTTTTGTAAGAACATTTTTCCCAAACCTGATTGGTGCAAGTATTGACAGAGCCGCCTGCGGGGCGACTACAGTCCACAATCGTCCTACTACCACCATCATCTTTCGGGACACAGAAAATATTATGTATACAAGTTGGAGGGGCATCTACTACTGTTATGCAACCCCGATCTATCTCACTCTTTAATTTCTTAGTGATGGCGTTAATATCTGCAGAGTCACGTGGGAGTTTACAAACCGGGTTATATTCTAGCGTGCAGCCGGGATTGATTACATTAAAAGCAAAAACAGTCCCCATTAATAGGTATTGGCCGTCTGGGTCTGTGTCGCCCCTGAGGAACAGTTCAGTGAATACGCGGCAGGGGCGGAGTTGTGCCAAGCAGCCCGCCACATAATGGGTGCAGGTGCATGTGCCGTGTGTGCATTCATTGTATACCCCAAAAGTACATTGGGAGTCGTCTTCTTTTACTGTCACCAGGAGGGTGTGGTCCACCGACAGCCACCCCCCCCCCCTTCATCTTCGGGGCGGCTCGCCCAACCGGTGATGTAATCCCCCCCATGTGGGCTTATCCTGTTGGGGTCGGTGCCGCTACCAGGGGCGCTGTATCCGGCTTCGGCCTGGATGTGGTTACTGCCATCCCCCTTAATCCCCCCATCCGCGGGGGTGCCAGCACCACATGTGTTATTTGTGGTCGCCCCCTTCCCCTCACGCCTCTGACATCTGAGGCATCGGCGTCATAGCCGTTGTAATGGGAGTGGCGGGCGTGATTGCTCGCGTCCCCGGTGTTATCGCCCTCACCGAGGTCTGCCTCGCTATTTATTTTCCCGCCTTTTCTTATTGGGATAGCGTCCCCCCCCCCTTCTGGGGTTTCTACGTGGAGGTGGCGTAGCCGTTCCCCGTGGTTTCTATCGGAATAAAAAGGACCTTCCCCGATATAGTCAAAATGGCCGGCAGCCGTGAAAACTTCCAACCCAACTCCCCCCTTATTTTTATTTAGTGTAAGTGAGGTATAATTCTCATTTTGTGTGAGTGAGGCATAATCGCCCCTTACTGGGGGGTCTGTGTAGCTAACATTTATCGCGCCCCTGCCAAGGCTATTCGTACTATCAGCGACACCTTCATCCGACCCGACACTGTTAATATTGGCACCGATCATGCAATCGGCACCTGTAACCACTACACCTCCGACAGAGCCTAAACAGTTTGCATCAATGTTAATTATGCCATCGGTATCATTCCTACCAGTCACACGTTCATCAGACCTGAAGCAGTTTACATCGGTAGTAGTTTTGCAGTCGACATTATTCATACCATCTATCACCTTCCTAGACCTGACACTGTTCATATCCGTGACGTGGCGATTATCAGGCTGGTTGACACTGATCAAATCTGTGGTGTCTGCATGACCTACTGAATTTTGTTCGTCACCGCCATAGTTACAACGTTCATGCACAACAGCGGCCTGGCGGGCTTCCCCCCCATCGCCGGCATCACTCACTACAGCAATATCAAGCAAAAAATTCTCGGTATCGAGAGTGTTCTTTATTGGCTTACGACATTTTCCACCCGGGCTCTTCCCGGCCGCGTCATCTGTAATGAATACATGGTTATCATCTGCGCCATTACCCACGCCATGCGTGGGCTCTGAAATAGATACATGTTTAACACTGATATAATTGACCCGGTCATTTCTTTTTCTTCTCCCGTCAATGTCCCTATTACCAACAACACCTCCCCATGCCTTAACTACTGTCTCATTAGTGATCGTGCGATGTGGGGCGCCCGCCCATCAGTCCTTGTTACATTTAGCAAGTTTGTGAGAGCGGCTCCCACACTTGCTGCAGCTGTGAGTATAGTTACAGTTCTCCTCGGAACGTGAGCACCCGCTCTCTTTATTCCAGTGGAAGCAGTAGCGTTTACTTCCACGCGAATTGCCCCCTCTTTTAGCACTTGAAGTAGTGGTCCCTTTCTTACTCTTCATCTGCTGTGAGCCATAGTGAATTACGCTTGCCCCCTGAAAAGCTTCCGCGAAGGCGGCAAAGCCATGCTGCTCCGCCTTCTTCCTTATAGCCGTGTCACATGGAAGCAGGAGCACAGTTCATCACAAATATAGCCGAATCATCTGTCATGGCTCTCACGGACAGAAAATGGAGATGTTCCAGGAATGCCGTATAGTCCTTTTTGGACAGGGTGTCTATATCTAGGCACCAGAGAGTGGCAGCAGCAAGCAATTCATGGGGGTTAAGCTTCTTTACGTCCTTGCCTGCAACAGTGAATTTACGAAGGGACCACTTACCTCGCTGCCTCCTTGTGCTTGAACTGGATCTGCTTCCCGATCCTGAGTCGCTGTGGCGCCTGCAGCTCCTCCCCTTTGAGCGTCGTCGTGACCTCATGCCGTAGGCTGAGTGTTCGCCCGGCGCCGGCTTCTCCTCCGGTTGGTGCGTGGCCTTGGGGGATTCGTCCTGCCCGGGAGCATCCGACCGGTGGCTCCCAGCCGCCTCGGCCATGCTTGGCCGGGTCTCCTTCAGTGGGCTCCGCCTCTTCTGCCTGTCTGATCGGCGGCGCCTCAGGCGATCTCTCTGGTCCTCCAGATCCGCCAGCTCCTCCAGTTCCAGCTCGCGCACCTCCTCCTGCGTGTCCCGCACTCGGTCCTCCATCGACATGGCTCCCATGGCTGCCGACACCTCCAACTCCTGCTTGGATTTCCGTTCCGCCGAGGCCCTACGCGACAGTCGTGCAGGTTGTCCGTTCGCCTCCCCCTCTATCTGGTGGCGGGAGCATGCCTCCAGGTCTCCCTCTTTGTGGGAGGCCCCGCATAGTGAACAGTAAACAGCCGACATCTGAAGCGGAGATCAGCGGAGCGGTAGCAGGAGCAGGAGCAGGAGTGGAGTAGGGAGCAGTAGCAGGAGTGGAGTAGTCCGTTGCAGTTCAAATTTCCAGTGCGCGAGTGGACCAGCTCCTGTGGGGCCACTGGGGGGGGGGGCGCCAGCTGTCCCACCCAGGGGAGGGGCCACCCATAAAGTAGTACACAGAATCAGGGTGGCCAGTAGGGGATATTCCCTTACGCGCCTTTATACTCGCATAAGTTTTATACATCACATGGTTTAAGTTACAATGGTTTAAGTTAAATGTTTAAATGTTTTAAACATCGTTTGAGGTGTGGGTTCAGTACACCTGCTCAATGTCTGCTGATAGTAGAGGGAGGACCTAGGAACCCGAGGAGGTAGGCCCGTGAGCCAACCCCCATGAAGTGGCCTTAATAAAGAGGTTGGGTGGGTGTGGTAAAATAATCCGCTTTGAAATCGGAGCCCGAATGCGGGTCAAGCTGCGAAAACGGCAGAGGGGGTGAGCATGCGCCGCTTAGTGATGTGAGTGTCTCAGGCTTCCTCCGCCGGATCAACCACAATTTACGACACAAACAAGCAGCTCTTTGAATCGGATTTGATTCAAAACATAGTATTAGGAAGTTGTGGAATAGTAAAAATGGTAGATCAATAGTATAGCAATCAATGAATCAAAAGTCATGGAATTAAGATCAGTTGTGCTGGATCAAGAGTATATCAGCAAATAATGATAGTCTGGTCTGTTAGGGGGATTTTAAGGAGGGATTGTGCAAATTTGTGTACAAGCATGAAATTTGGCACACTTGTAGGTTGTGACCTGCTGAATTCAAATCTACCGGGAGCCAAAGCCAATTCTCAATGGTGTCGCCATATTGGTCAATTCAAAATGGCCACCACAAAAAAAAAGATTTTTACATTACTTGCCAAGAAGAAGTCATCTATGGTCATATCAGTTTGCTAGGATTTTGGAACCTCAGGGATTCTAAATCTGATGTCTGTTTGACAGTAACCTTAACACTCGGCAAAATAAATTGTAATATTATAATGAATTTTGCATAACTTTGACACTTAAAGTAATGGAATCATAAGTAAAACGTCTTTTCATAGGTATCCTTTATTGATCAAACCATCAAGACAAACACTATCAAATGAAAAAGGCAGTAAATCAATCGATCAATAAATGTATCAATCATATCATGTGCTGTGACTGGTGTGACACTGATTCATCAATCCTCATTGTTCACACATCCGCCTTCGCATTTGCACAAACCTGTGCAATGAATGCCAGCTCTGCAGCACTTGCAGTTTCCTGTGCATGACTTCGTACAGCCACACTGCCAAAGGATGGAACAGGCCTTGCTGCTGTCCTCAAAGGTTGTCCAGAAGGGCAACCACCCACCAGTGCTGTCCTTGTGTCACCCCCAGTCATGGAAGTGAGGGATGTCCTGATGGACAGACGTTGCCTGACTCCAGAAGACGCTGGCCTGCAGCATTGCTCTGCGGATGTGTTGATACAGAGCAGCTTGTGTTGGTGGTAAGGCCTCCAGTGTCTTCTTCCCACTTGTGAAGAGTCGAAGCCTAGCCTCATTTACTCTTTCCAGACCACAGCCCTTGCTGTACATGACTACAACAAAGCGTTCTAGAGTGTGCATGTGCTGGGAGTGTGGGTTGAGCTCTTGGGGTTCACTAGTGAGGGCAACAAGGGTGTCCATCAGTGCTGGTGTGCTCTGCCAGGCTGACCAGGCTGACTTCTTGCCACATCCCAGGAAGTGTGACACACTGTCACAGCCTGTGACCACGTGGAATAGTGGCAGTGCCAGGCACCTTGATGGTCCGAGCTGGGTAGAGAGAGTGTGGATAGGAATGTCACGCATCTTCTTCCCACTGCCGAGACAGACCCACAACTCGGACACCCCCAGTGATGAAAAGAAGTGAATGGCCAGGATGACCACATCCCTGTCGACTGTGTGGACCAATGCAACCTGGTGGCGCTGCTGTGCTACATGGGCAAGATAGAGCAGTATCCTGGTATCAGCCTCAATGTGGTTACATGACTGAAGACCAGACACATCATGTTTTTTGTTGGAGAGAAGACTGTCATTGTTGGTGCTGAGGAGAAGCCTCCCACCCAGATCCTGCTTCACAAGCTGTGCACTCAGGAAGGGGAACAGTTCCCTCTTGTTGTCAGTATTCTTGAGGAACCCAGTGTTCCAGTCCTGCTTTGGAATACGGGTATGGCCATCCCCAATCCTGGTATGTGGGCCTAAGCCACGACGATGTTGTGTCAGGGTTTTGAGGTTGTCCTCTGGGTAGGTGGCCCAGACAGCATCTACCCGTGTGACAGTTGGAGTTACCTGTGACTCCAGAAATGGCATCAAATGCTGTGACACATTATCAGTGAATGTGTGTGCTGAGGTTGGCCGCACCATGTGGACAACAGCTGCCATGTCAAGTACCACAACTGTGGCTGCTTTGGCTGCAGCTGAGCCACCAGTGGGTGCCTTTAGGTGCTCTAGAATGCCCGACTTTTTGCCAGACCTGAGTGATCCCTGGTAGGAGAGACTAGGTGGTTCTCTCTAATTCTCATACCGAAAGAACTCTTCCATGTCTTCATCAGGTTGAGTGCAAGGACAGGAAAAGCTTGGTTATGAGGGTAGAGTTTCTCTGAGCACTGCCTGATGTGCCTCCTTTTTATGTGGTAACAGGGCGATTGGCAATGTGAGGACATTTTGTCGTTTGATAGTGATTGTTATTGGCAAAGTGTCCTGCTCTAGAGTCCGTGTTATAAACTTGGCATGCAGATCTTTTCCAAGGTTATGAAGCTGGGCAAGCGATGCAACAACTTCATCTTTCATGACCTCCTGTGTGTGTAGAACCAAAAGCTCAAGGCCATTGTCAAAGGGATTACCTAGCTGTTCAACTATCTCCACAAATGACAGAATGTGTGTGTAGAACCAAAAGCTCAAGGCCATTGTCAAAGGGATTACCTAGCTGTTCAACTATCTCCACAAATGACAGAACATATTCCTTGTACTTAGACTGCAAAGCGCTTGCTTCTTCGTGATGGGCAGTGCATGAGCTTGCAGTTTCCAACACAGCCTCAAACTCCTCGATACATCGAGAACAGTCGGGACCTGCTAGCATGAAAAGAGTGAGTGCCTCAGGGTTTTCATACAGACCAACTGCACCACCATGGGCCTGAAGGTTCTTGTTTGACTGCTCATGCGATTGGTCCTTGCCAATATGGCTGAACTTGTGAGGTGACCTCTGGACAACAAAGTTCCCCTTGAGAAACTCAGCATACAATTGTTGGTGCTTCTCAGGCAACTGGACCATATCCTGCACATGCGCTGGTAGCCAACAAGCATAGTTTGTGTGGCCCATCACATGGAAGCAGGAGCACAGTTCATCACAGACCTGCACATACAGCAGGAATTCTCCCTCACGGAGAGAATGGATGAATCGGCACATTAGGAGCTCCAGGTCCACAATGGTAGACCAGAACATGAACATGGGATTGTGAGTTCTTTGAGCCCACATCTCTAGAGACTCAGGTGGTCCCTCAACACCAGAGCAGTAATTGGAGTATGACTTCTGTCTGAGGAGATACAGATCCATGACAGAGACCTGGTGAGCATAGCGAGTGTGCTTTATATGATGCTCATCAAGCACAGACTGGGCACGGCCAGATATGAGGACCTGCACCTGAGTAAGAATGTTGCTCCACCCAGAGTCTCGGAGCAGCTTACCAATCATCAGGTGCATTTTGTCCTCTATGTGTAGAGTGCCCATCATCAGGACCAGCTTATCTTCCCCCATTGTGTCAGGGAATGACCACTGCAGCTGCTTAGTTATGGCATATAGAGGCTGGTCACCACCAAGCACAGGAGTTTGACCAGGGTTGAGGGCCTCTGTGCCTTGCATTGTGAGATGCTTTGCATATTTCATCATAGAAGGTGTGGCTGCTTTGTCAGGGAACAGAGGTAGAACCCCTTATCACTGCCTTAGGCTTCACAGAGTCATCACTCATGAGTCGGGAGTTGTAGCCTGTTCACCTTCTGGCAATGTGTCCTGTTTCAGCACTGTGGACACCTGTGCCATCCAGGACTCATCCTTGACTTTGGCTCCGTGTAGCAGATTATGAGATGGCCAAGAATTGAGACCTGGAGTACATGGTACATGCAAATTATTGCTTGGGAATTCAGCTGGCTGAACCACCTTGTAGGATTCAGGAAGTTGTGGTACAGAAGTGTCTGTAGGATCCAGCTGGATAGAGGGTCGCTGTACTCCTTGGTTATCCCAAGACAGGTGGTTTGTCACGCTGATTGCTGTCCCATGGAACTCATCCCGGGAGAAGTTACCTTGGTTGTTGCTATCCAAGTTGTCTACATCAAAGGTCACGAAGACGTCACAGGTCTAGCTAGGGCATGGTTTTGTGGGAAATCCAGTAGGGTTTTGGGTTCTGGATTCGAACACAGGGGGCGCCACCGGGGAGACTCCTTGTTTGCGCGCAAATTATCCATGTTGGCGGGCCAACATGAACAATTCGAAATTATGGGCCGATTCGGACAAAGGAAGCCTGACACTGATGTGGGAAAAAGGGATTTATTCAATACACAATATAAAGGTTACAATGGTTTAAGTTAAATGTTTAAATCTTTTAAATGTCTTTTGAGGTGTGGATTCAGTCCACCTGCTCAATGTCTGCTGATGGTATATGGAGGACCTGGGAACCAAAGGAGGTAGCCCTGGGAGCCGACCCAAAGCACAATGCCAAGGCTCTCGGGGCGTCCGCGGGCTCGACCCAGGGGATGTAGAGGTCCCCTGGGCCATACTGGCGGAAAGGTCCACCCCCCTGGAGGAGCAGGCCTGGGCAGCACCCCTGCAGAGGCCGTGGTGGGTGTACCTGGCGGCCTCGAGGGCAGCTCGAAGCAGGGGTTGAGGTCGTGGGGGGTTAGCGGCGTGCCGGCTCGGGCGAGGAACGCAGGGGCGTTGCCCGAGGTGGGCACCAAGGTTACTGCCCTCTCCCACACACTGACGGGGCACATGGGCGATCTGGGAAGCATGGGGATGAAGAGCGAGACGCCCTGAGCCGGGGTGCGGATGGTCTTGGAGGACGAGATCTGGATGGGGAGGCCGCCGGGGGCCCGCTGAACATCATCATGGCGCAGCGTGTGCGGGTCTCCCCATGGGGCCTGGGAGGGCGACAGCAGGTTAGACTGCCATATGAAGGTGAAATATGCGATGACGACGGCCGCCCTTTGGAGCGCATGTGGGTGTAGACCCGGGGGATCATGTCTGGGGTGATGACGGGGACGGAAAAGAGCTTCTCACCACCCTTCCTCACCTTTTCGGCGAACTGCATGTCAAATGGGCTGAGGTCCCGGCCTTCCTCCCTTACCCAGGAGCGGATGCCTGAGAGGGCTTTCGCCACCGATGTGGGGGAGGGAAGCTCAAGTTGGAGGTGGGCGATGAATTGGCCGATGTCGTACGGGGCGGGGGCCAGGTGGTCGATCCACCGCTCGAGCATGAACTCCAGGTACCTCCTGGCACGGCACTCACGGTTGCGCCATGTCCCGGGGGCGAGGGCGGTGCAGTGGAGGGTCATGAGGTGCTTGTGTGCCTGCCACCCGTAGTCTGGGGAAGAGAAGTTACAAGTCATGGGTAAAGATGTCTGGGAAGTGCGTGGCCCTTATGCGGGTGATCCCCCTTATGCGGCACTGCTCGTGAACAATATCTAGGGCGACCCAAGAGTAGTGCGCGCCACTCAGAGCATCTGTGAGGACCAGCTCAATCCCCGGCTTGTGGCAGACTGCGATTGTGAAGGACCCGAGCACCGCAGTGAGGCATATCTCGCGGGTGCAGGTGCCGAGGGTGGGGTTAGTGGCACGGCCCGACTCGAGGGTCAGGGCCGAGGCTGCGTTGTCAGTGTTGATGAGGACCTCGTTTTCGCCCGGAGCCACCGGCCTGAGGGTTTGCACTGCCAGGATGAGGTTAACGTCATCGAGCTTGTGTATGGTAGGGTATGCGCCTCATCGCCTCATCGTAGGCCTTAGAGAAGCACCTGTCCCGGGAGAAGGCGCCCCCGCCGATGAGGCAGGAGTCGCCCTCGATGATGCACCGGGGGCGTGAGGGGGGTGGGATGAGGCAGACGCCATTGCCCCTGGCCGCGAAGTCGCGGAACCAGCGGATGTCGCGCTTGAGGTCGAGGTGCACGTCAGGGGGGGCCAGTCGTGGGGGCGGCCTGGAAGCTGCGTAGGATGCGGCATGCAGGTACTTATGTGGGCGAGGTGGCCCACGAGCCACTGGAGCGCCTTCCTTCGCCAGGCTCACGTGTCGGACTTCTTGGCCTGCCTGCAAACTGGTGTGACCTCTAGCTGGGGTGGCGCTCGGGGACGCTGGTGACAGCGTCCTGGCGTGGCGCTCGGGGACGCTGGTGCCAGCATCCTGGCGTGGCTGGGGCGGTGTCGGTCTGTTGATATCTGTGGGCGCCGCGTCGGTGGTGTACGGGGCATGCACGGCAACCAGGTGGCTTCGCGGTGTCGTGTGTTGGCTGTGGCGACCACCAGCGCGGCGGTGGCTTCTGCGAGCACTTTGCTCTGCACCACCATTTCCTTCCTCTGCTGGGTGGCGTGTATCTCCAGCGCATCGTAGCGCTTCTAAATGGCGTCGATGCAGGCTTGCGTCCTCACCATCCTGTTGGCTTGCTTCGCCCTTGCCGAGGGCTTCTTCACGCTGGCCGATTGCCTGGTCGGCGGCGTAGGGGGCGCTGGGGAGGGCCCGCCATCTTGCGACATGAAGGAATCGCTCCGGTCAGCCTGGGGTGCTGCCGTTATTCTCTTGGTGGCGCTCTTTGCCGGTCGGACCCTCGGATTTATGGCGCGGCATGTTGGCTGCATCCTGCTGTGTGACGTGGGTGGCTTGTTTAATTGCTTCCGAAAGCTTTATGACATGGGTGTGCATAGGTGGAAGCGGGCATGCCGAAATAAAACAATCCGCTTTGAAATCGGAGCGCGTCAAGCTGCAAAAGCAGAGGAGGGGGGGGCCTTGCGCCGCTTAGTGATGTGAGAGTCTCAGACTTCCTCCGGCGGATCAACCACAATTCGAAATTATGGGCCGATTCTGAATTTCACCTCAATCAGTTGACATTTTATTCTAACTGTCATACATCTGGTTTGAATTTACCCCTGCTGGATAAATCTTACCATCTCAAGTTAGATCAACAAAGACGGGTTAGATCGCCAAAGACGGCACTCTAATTTGTATTTGCATAGTCCAATGGTTTTGAGTTCCTGTCATTTTCTGAGATAAATATAAGTTGATTGCTGTAATCTATTATACTTTAGTTTGAAGTATGATTTTAAATAACTACTTTCAGAGATATCGGAAGACTAAACATGCCAAATTAATTTTGGTGTGCATGTCAAAACTGCTATCGCATATGCTTCAACAGGTTATATTAAATTGACAGGTAAGTATTTTGATTTAGAAAATTTGATGCTTCTATCGAACTATGCAATTTTGACTAATCGAAATACATACCTATGCTATTCTTGCTGATGTTGAGGCTGTGGACACAGCTTTGATGTGACCTGTTCGTGAGCAGTTCAGATAAGGCTTCTGCTCCGCCGGCTTTAATCTACCAATGAAAGACATATCGGCGGTTGTAGAACATTTCTATTTCTATATGACTTATGTTTACGAATTGGCTTATAATTTCAAATTGTGGTTGATCCGGCGGGGGAAGCCTGAGAGCCTGCACACCTACTACTCTACCCCCCGCCCCCTTTACCTGCATTCGGACCCAAATTTCGGCAGGATTCAGTTTACCACGCCCACCCCCGCTTTTTTAAGGCCACTTTGTGGAGGTCAGCTAGCGGGCCTACCTCAGGTTCCCAGGTTCTCCCACTAACACCATCCGTGGACATTGAAGAAATCGATTGACATTATATACTGAAAAACTACTTGTAACTGCTTAAAATTATCATGGCTAATAAACACCCATATTTCTTCCCACTCACGTCTCAGGCTTCCACTGTCCGAATCACCATATTCGGGTGTGAGGAAAATCCCAAAGTTGCGTTGGAGGGTAAGGAAGGCTCGCCTTCCCACCATTAAGGTGCTGGGTGTGATATATGCGTAATAGACGTCTAGACCTGTGGTTAATATATGTTAACGATATGCAGAGTTGGGGACAAAGAGATATGCAAATGAGATGACATCATGGAAAGTTTAGCCGGCGGGTCAAGCGTGCCCTACGCTGTGAATAAACCATTCAGTAACCAGAAGTCAAAGTGTTCAGACGTTGTACTTTCACATGGTGTCAGATGAGGAAGAATGCCGCCCGCAAATACTTTGCCGGGATTGCGGCCACCTGGTCAGCTTGTCCTCAGCAACAACGCAAGATCGAACTGGAAAACATGGATCAGAGCATATGATATATACGCCACTGCGGCAGGTGTCATATTGAAAGGAGAACAAGTGCAATGCTGCATCTTCTTTCACGTTGCTGGCGAGGAAGCGCAAAAGGTATTTGCCAATATGACTTTTGCTCTCGCCGATCAAGACAAGATCAAACCGTTAACTGAAGCATTTCGAGTTTATTGTGTCGGTAAAAGCAGTATAATTATCACACGATACAAGTTTAATTCACATAATCAAGCGTCAGAAAATATGGCGACGTACATCATAGCGTTAAGGGACAAAGTCAAAGACTGTGAATACGGATCGGTTGAGGAGTCGCTTTTGCGCGATCGAATTGTGGCTGGCGTAAGGAATGTGAATTTGCGGAACAAAGTGCTTCAAGCTACTGAGTTAACGTTGACAAAGTGCATAAGTATGTGTGAAATGAATGAGTTCAGTTCAGATCTGTTGGAGGACACCAAATCAGACGTGGAAAGTAAAGACATAGATTTCATTCGGAATTATGCTAATGTGCGTACCGGTGCACCGGCGGTCCAGTCAGCGGCGACGCCATCTTGGAAATGGCCATCTTGGATTGCCGGCGGCGCCGGTGCAGGAGATTTCAAGATCCGCTGCCAGAACTGTGGTTATGAGCACCGCCGGGGAGTCTGCCCAGCGAAAGGGAAGGTGTGCATTGCCTGCAAGAAGATCGGGCACTTCGGGAAGGTCTGTAGGAGCAGGCTCGGGAGAGTCAACAAGCTTCACGTCGAAGCGCCCGACCCTCACAATGCTGAGCAAGACCCGGATACGGCGGAAGTCAATGTACTGGCAACGGATCTGTTTGTGGGCGCCGTCGATCGCGTTGCTGGTCGGGATGCCGAGCTGTGGCATGCAATCGTTCGGGTGAACGGTTGTCCTGTCAAGTTCAAGCTTGACACTGGATCGGAGGCAAACGTGCTTCCGAGGTTCGTCTTCGACAGAGTCGCTCCGGGGAGGCTGGGGAACACCAGATGTTCGTTGGTGACGTTCTCCGGTCACCGGATCACGCCGGATGGGGAGGCACTGCTTGATGTCAACGACAGTGTGCTTCGGTTCCAGGTGGTGCCGGATTGCCAGCCCATCCTGGGCAAGCAGGCTTGTGTGGCTTTGAACCTGCTGGCACGCGTGGATGAGGTGCACAGTGCCAAACCGACGAACATTGGCGAACCAACGAACATGGCCAAACCAACGAACATTGCCACACCGACGAACAGTTCCAGCGCAGGGGCAGAGAAGCTGGTAAGCGAATACAAAGACGTATTTCAGGGTTTGGGGTTGATCAAAGCAAAGGCTATCATTCATGTCGATAAGTCTATTCAACCTGTCATAGATCCGCCTAGACGGATTCCGTTTGCAATTCAAAGTAAGGTACGCAGTGAGATTGATCGGATGGTAGAGTTAGGTGTTATAGTGGAGCAGGATGAACCTACTGAGTGGGTTAATTCTATCACAATCGTAAAAAAAACAAATAAAATTAGAATCTGTCTGGATCCGACTAAATTAAACAAAGCGATAAAAAGAGGGCCGTTCCCAACCAAAACTATTGATGAGATTATTGCCAAAACAGCTAATGCTAAGTATTTTTCAGTTTTGGATGCGAAGACAGGGTATTGGCAGATAGAATTGGATGAGGAAAGTTCACGTTTGTGCACGTTCAATACTCCGTCGGGCCGATACAGGTACACACGCTTGCCTTTTGGCATCAAAACAGCGGGCAACATTTTTATTCAGGAGATGCACCGTGTCATGGGCGACATACCCGGTATCGGGATAGTCACGGACGATATTTTGGTATATGGGTCAACGGTTGAGGAACATAACGAGCGGCTCCGAGCTGTTTTGGACCGAGCTAGGTCGGTTAATCTTAAATTAAATGATGCTAAATCGTTGCTATGTAAAACTACAGTAAAGTATGTAGGTCATCAACTTACCCAGCAGGGTGTGAAGCCTGATCCAGACAGAATACAAGCAATAGTAGACATGCCAGAGCCGCGTGACAAACAAAGCGTCCAAAGGTTCCTGGGCATGGTTGGATATGTGCACAAGGTCATACCCAACATGTCCGAGATAGCTAAACCACTACGCACGCTCCTAGCCAAGGACGTGGCGTGGCACTGGCAAGTCGAGCAGCAATGTGCGTTCGATAAATTGAAAGAGAAGTTAAGAACTGCTCCTGTATTGACATATTACAATGTTAAGAAGCCTATTGTAATTCAGGTAGATGCTTGTCAGTCAGGTTTGGGAGCCGTGTTGATGCAAGATGGTAAACCAATCGCACTCGCATCTCGTGCGCTTAATGCAGCGCAGTGTGGATATGCCACTATTGAAAAAGAAATGCTCGCCATATGTTTCGGGTGCAAACGGTTTCATGAGTATATATTTGGCAAGGAAGTTCAAATTCAGACAGACCACAAGCCGTTGGTAGCCATAATGCAAAAACCAATACACAAGCTGTCGGCTAAAATGCAAAGAATGCGAATGCGATTGCAGAACTACAATATTCAGTTATGTCATGTGAAGGGCTCTTTGATGTTTTTTGCAGACACGTTGTCCAGGGCGCATACCGCCAAAGTAGGTCATGATAGCCTGTTCGATAACACGTTCTGCGTTGCTGCAGTGGACGTGCAGTCGTCGAGTCTGTTGAGTAAAATTGTAGCTGAGTATGAAAAAGATGTATCGATGTCTATGTTGATCTCACACATTGAAGATGGGTGGGACACTACACGTATACAGACACCACCGTGTCTGAGACAGTACATTCCGTACAAGCATGAGTTAACAGTTGAAAATAATCTTGTAATGAACGGCAATCGGGTGGTGGTTCCTCCAGCTCTTCATGGTGAAATGATAGAGGCGTTGCATGAGACGCATTTGGGGGTGACTAAGTCCAAGCAGTTGGCGCGGGACTGTATGTTTTGGCCAAATATTAACAAGCAAATCGAAGATAAAGTCAGTCGGTGTGACACTTGTCAAAACAACCGGAAAAATTTGCATAACGAGCCATTGATAAATCACCCGATCGCCTGTCAGCCATACGACAAAGTGGGGGCCGATTTATTTGAGTTAAATCATAAGAATTACCTGATAACTGTAGATTACTACACCAAGTTTCCAGAGGTAACGCTTTTGGGCGATACGTCGTCTGTCACTGTTATTGAAGCGTTAAAAGACAACTTTGCAAGGCACGGTATTCCTAGTCAGGTAGTGTCGGATAACGGTCCACAGTTCAAGAGTACAGGGAGTTTGCACTGCATTACGGGTTCAAGGCCATGTATTCCAGTCCACAGTATCCACGTAGCAACGGTCAGGTTGAACGGTTCGTACAAACAGTGAAGGACATGTTAAAGAAGTGTGAGAAAACTGGAGCTGATTTTCAGTTAGCATTGCTGAATTATCGCAATACTCCAGTGCCTGTCCTGAACGTATCTCCAGCGCAGTTGCTCATGAGCAGAAGGTTGAGAGGCAGATTACCTATGGCAAAGAGTATTTTGGTGCCTGAAACGCAGGATCCTAAGAAAAGGCAGACAGCTCAGCGGCAGGGCAGTCAGAAAGCGTTTCATGACCGGAAGTGCGGTAAGGCGCACAAGCCCATGAAAGTTGGAGATAAGATAAAGTACAAAAATAATGCTGGGGAGTGGAAAAGAGGTGTTATTTTGGGACGGACTGGGGTGTCCGGGAGAGAATATCAGATTTTAAATGAGTCAGGAAACATGTTATATCGTAACCGAGTACAAATTATTGGAGCGCCAGTGGAGGGGCGACCCGAGTTGGTCGTGCAGACGTAATCTGGGTCAGCGTCAGCGACGCAATATGGGTCAGCGTCAGCGACACAATCTGGGTCAGCGTCAACGCCGAATGTAAACAGTACGGTTAATCTGAGTAGGTCAGGTCGGCTGATAATGCTGGCGAGCAGGTTAGATCTATAGTAGGTCAGTGTGCTCCCGACTGTTGCAGGATTAACATGTGCATGTACAGTTAAGTTTATTTCAGCGTTTGTGTTTTACTGTTGATACATATGGACAATATGAGATATCGGGCATTACAGCCGGACTTTGAGGACTTAAGTGCATTGTGCACTCGGACATTTGCAAGTTAAGTGCGCATATATTTTGATATTGTATATTTTGTGTTTCTTCATTGTTATTTTGTAACATTTCATGTTTCAGAAATACTTTGAGGGGGGGATGTGATATATGCATAATAGACGTCTAGACCTGTGGTTAATATATGTTAACGATATGCAGAGTTGGGGACAAAGAGATATGCAAATGAGATGACGTCATGGAAAGTTTAGCCGGCGGGGTCAAGCGTGCCCTCAATCAATCAATAGTTCCATCCTCTAGTCGAGGGTTGGATGCAATGGTTCTCCACTTGTCCCGATGTTGTGCTGTTCTGATAGACTGTGAATAATTCAAGCCTGTCCACTGTGAAATATTTGTAAACCATGATGTTCTTGGTCTCCCTCTCCCTCTGCTGCCATTCACCTTCCCTTCCAACAATGTACGGTATATTGAACTCTGACGAATGATGTGGCCAAAATAAATAAGTTTCTTTGTCTGTATAGTGGCAAACAAGCTTTTCTTATTTTTAATTTTTCTGAGAACTTCTTTGTTGGTGATCTTCTTTGTCCATGATATTTTCATCATCCTTCGATAAGTCCACATCTCAAATGCTGCTAAACGTTTGTACATTTTCTTAGAGATTGTCCATGTCTCTGCCCCATACATTAGAGTAGACCACACATAACACTGAAGAATACGCTTCCTTGTTTGTATTAATATCTTACTTGATGTTAACACTCTATACATTTTGGAGAATGTTGTTCGGGCTATTGTTATCCTTCTTTTAATTTCTTCCTCACATCTCCCATCATTTGTAATCTTTTGTCCGAGATATATGAATTCGGATACTTGTTCTATGTTTGTGCCATCTATGGTTATATTGACATTTGGTTTATCTGTCTTTTTACTTATAACCATTGTTTTGGTCTTCCTGGCATTCATCTTCATGTTGAATAGTATTCCAGCTTTATTGATTCTATTCACTATATCTTGTAGGTTTTTCTCACTGTCTGCTAGTATTACACTGTCATCGGCATATCTAAGATTGTTGACGTTCATGCCACCTATTGTCACTCCCTTGCAATCTTCAATGTGTCTGAAAATCATCTCTGTGTACAGGTTAAAAAGACATGGTGACAATACACACCCCTGTCGAACTCCTCGTTTAATCATAACTTCATCCGATAGGCCCTGCTCCATTTTTATAAATGCACGTTGTGTCCAGTATAAGTTCACAATTAGTTTAATGTCTTTGCCATTGACACCAATATCTTGTAAACATTTGATTAACAGTTCATGATTGACTCGGTCGAAGGCCTTCTCATAGTCAATAAAGCAGGCATAAACATCCTGGTTCACTTCACAATAACGTTCACAAATCATTCTCATATTGAAAATCCCTTCACGTGTACCTCTTCCAGATATAAACCCACTTTGTACGTTACTGATTTGTTCTTCAATTTTCTGTCTGTTTCTCAGTAAAATTATTTTCAGGATCATCTTCAACATATGACTCATCAGGCTTAGTGTTCTGTACTCAGTACACAATGTTGGTTTTAGCTTCTTTGGGAGTCGTACAAATATGGATTCATTCATATTCAATGGTATAAATCCAGTCTCATAGATGTCAGTTACTAGCTTATGAATGATTTGAATCCCCACTTCATCTAGTCCTTTTATCATTTCTGATGTTATCTGGTCACTTCCAGGAGCCTTACCTGACTTTAGATCATTGATAGCCTTCTCAACCTCTGATACTAATATAATATTCCCATCTTCTTTCTCAATTGTGGGTGGGTTCCCTCTGTCATCATTGTATAGTTTGTTTACATATTCTTCCCATCTGGACTTTATTTCATCTTCTTCAAAGAGCATTTTGCCGTCTTTGTTCTTGATACATTTACTGCTTCTCTGTCTGTATCCTTGACCTGTTATCTCTTTCACTTTCTTGTGCATCTCTCTTGAACGATGTTGAGACTCAAGTTGTTCCACTACTTCACACTTCTTATTCCACCATTCATCTTTAGCTTTTTTGCATTCATCTTCTATTTCATTCTTCAGGTGTTTGTATTTAGGTGGATCAGTGGTTTTCACTTTCTTCCTTTCTGCCATCTTTTCTAGTATGGTTTGCGTCATCCATGATTGCTTTGTCTCTCGTTTTTTATTTGGTAACACCTCCTCTGCTGACTTGACCATGCTTTCTCTGAGAGCTTCCCATTCCATTTCAATGTTGTTATACTCTCTCTGAGGAGTTTCTTCATTCATCAGTACACTGAATTTGTTATGAACAGAGACATTATACTTAGTTCTGTATTTTGCATCTTTTAACATGTTCATATCCATTTGAATGTTGTTTTTAATTTTGTTCTGCTGTTTCAATTTCACTACCATACCTGACTGGTTATGATCCGAACATATGTCAGCACCTGGATATGTCCTTGCCTGTTTGATACAATTTCGATATCGTTGGTTGACAAGAATGTAATCGATCTGGTTCCGACATACATCACCAGCGCTCTTCCATGTATATAGTCTCCTCTTTGGATGTTCAAATAAGGTGTTAGCAATTACTAGTTTTGATGCCCTATGCCGTGAATAAACCATTCAGTAACCAGAAGTCAAAGTGTTCAGACGTTGTACTTTCACACCGGGTGGGAAGGGGATGGTTGAGCCCGACTACTCACTGTGTGCCTCCCCATGAGCTAAAAACAGGATAGACATATAGTGACACTAAAAATGCAACAACACAGCGCGATCGTTTTGTTGTGGTGCTACCTGAATCGTGCTAATGGAGCCAAGTGTACAAGGTGTGTATTGTCATCATTACAACTACTACCATTACTACTACTACTACTACTAGTTTCTATGGGGACTGGTTCTGATGTGACGGACCTGATTGTCGGAGAGATCCACCAGTTCGAGTGGGTGTGTCTTGTGGCTGAGCATGGCGTCGACCACTGCCCGCGCTCCATGGTCGCCGATCCGGTTACTACTTAGCTTAAACATCGTCAGTTGGACACCCTCCCTGAGGGCAGTCGCTATGTGCATGACGTCATCGTCTGTCAGAGAGCAGTCGGCGAGGCTGATTGCCTTGATGCTACACGCACTTCCCCCCGCTGTAAGTAATGGGTGAATAGTTATATCACATGCATAGGGTTGCTTTGTGATTCAGACGACAAACAGTCATAATGAAATTTCTACATTATAATCAGAAACATGATTTTGCATATGTAATGGTTTACATGGGTGGACGAAGCGATTTCGAATCGGACTGGCTATTCGCAGAGCTGCGGTGCTCTGCAAATAACAGCCACCAGTGGTGTTATTCGCCGAGCTGCAACCAACGCATCAGCATTCATCATCGTCATGGGGTGAGGGGGGGTAGCTTCGTTCCGCGCCATGGCCGTGGACTGTGGCGCAGAACCAACCTAGGGGAGGGCTCTGATAGTGAGTGATACTGGCACTGCTCTGTGAATAACAGCAACCAATACTGTTATTCGCAGAGCTGCAACCAACCAATTAGTATGCATCATTTAATTGCGCAAGTGCAGAGAGTGTCCGTCGGGGGAGGGGGTAGCTTGGTTCCCCGTACCCGACCCAACTTTACTCGAATCCCGACTTTACCCGACCTGACCCGACTTTACCCAACCCGACTTTAACCGACTTGACTTTACCCGACTTGACTTTACCCGACCCGACTTTACCCGACACAAATTTACCCAACACGACTTTACCTGACCCGACTTTACCTGACCCGACTTGCGGTTACCGAACCTGACTTTACTCGACCCGACTTTACCTGACCTAACTTTACCCGACCCGAATTTACCCGACTTGATTTTACCTGACCCAACTTTGCCCGACTTGACTTTACCAGACTTGAATTTACCTGACCCGACTTTGCCCGACCCGACTTTACCTGACCAGAATTGACCTGACCCGACTTTACCCTACCTGACTTTGCCCGACATCACTTTACCCGCCCTGACTTTACCCGACTTGACTTTCCCAGACTCGACTTTACCCAACATGCATTTACTCGACCCGACTTTACATGACTTGATTTTACCTAACCCGACTTTGCCTGACTTGACTTTACCCGACTTGACTTTACCCGACCCAACTTTACCCGACCCGACCTGACTTTACCTGACTCGACTTTACCCGACCCTAGCCGACTTGATTTCACCCGACCTGACTTTACCCGACCCGACCTGACTTTAACCGACCCGACTTTACCCGACCTGACTTTACCCGACCCAACTTTACCTGACCCGACTTTACCTGACATGCGGTTACCCGACCTGACTTTACTCGACCCGACTTTACCCGACTTGATTCTACCTGACCCGACTTTACCTGACCCGACTTTACCCGACCCTAGCCGACTTGACTTCACCCGACCTGACTTTAACCGACCCGACTTTACCCGACCTGACTTTACCCGACCCAACTTTACCTGACCGGACTTTACCTGACTCGACTTTACCTGACCTTAGCCGACTTGACTTCACCCGACCTGACCCTACCCGACTTGACTTGACCTGACCTGACTTTACCCGACTTGACTTTACCCGACCGGACTCTTTACCCGACCTCAGCTCTACGAATATAATGATTCTTCTGCTAATTCGCAGAGCAAAGCAACTCTGCGAATAGCAAGCATTCTTCTGCTAATTTGCAGAGCTAAGCAACTCTGCGAATAATCTCGTCCATTTCGAATAGCCAAAGCTCATTTGAAATCACTATCCCACGACCATTTTTGTTGTCTACACACATAAAATCATGCTGTGTCTTATTGCACATGTGCAGAGATACTTAAAGTGGCGAGCTCCACCTCGTCTTGAAAACAAACAAACTCGGACTAGTTCAGATTTGTGCCACAGGGGTGGTGCATGCTTAGTACTGAACTTTTCCACTTGGTGGTGTAGAGTGACATAGATTGTTGTGACAATGGCTGGGTCAGTGGAGAGAAGGGAGGGTAAAACTGAGGTATTTTCAATTTTCAAATAGGAAATATATTTGCTTTAATGTAAAAAATATGTTAGTACAATTACACTGCATAATTCAATGAGAAACACATATTGATGAAAAACGTTTTTTTGTTGTTGAATGTAAAAAGGTTTTGAAGTTTATGGGGGTTAGAACCCACACCACCAAACTTTAGATTACAAGTTCAACACTCTAACCACTAGGCCACAGATACCAACATGATTTCTAGTCTCAGTTCAGGCTATTTGTGTATAGGACGTCACGTATACAAAGTGTGTATGCGTGTATGTCTGTATGTATGTACATGTATGTATGTTTGTTTTGTTGTTGTTTGACTTCCTAGCAACATCTAAGGTCATATCAGGATAGGTACCGACTTGTGACAGTGCGCACTCATGGCGACTTTATAGTGCTGCCCCACTGGAATACCAGGCCGCCAGCACCATGACCTGATATCCCACTCAGTCACATTATCCTGACACATATTTGGTTCTTTAAACATAAAAACTAAACAAGGTTGTGCTTGGAGAGCATTTGTCGGAGTATGGTTCCCGTGGCCACAACGTATAGCTAGCCACTTTAAATATAGACCCCTTTCAATGTTTATAAACATTGTGTATGCGCGCGCAGCTTGGCTGTAGAACTAAGGCACACTGCCATTAAGTTTGCTGGTATGCGCAGTGCAAAACGTTTATTTTATTCAAAATGAATAGAAATGCAGAACCCTAACCATATAAATTTAATATAATATGTTCGTTGAATCTGTTTTCTATATGTGTTCCAAGTGATTTATGTCTAGGTAGTTTGGTTTTAGAGATATTTCACTTTTTCTATATGAAGATTGCTCACGGCCATTGACAATGGTCACATATGTCAACGAAAAAATTGCTCAAATGGGAGCTAAATTTGATGATAAATCTAAGAAGTACTCAGAAGATCTCAAAAAGTCCTTAGAAATTATAACAAAGGTTCCTGAGAAAGTCAATAAAGACTGCAAGACCTTTGCAGATGCACTGAAAAGTGATGCAAATAAAGCCGCAACAAATGCCACACCAAATCTCAAAGCCATTATAAAGGAAACACTAAATGAAACAAAAAAGGAAGAAAAAGCAATTGAAGACAGGAAGAAAAACATTATCATTTTCAATGCAGCCGAGCAGACAGGTGAATCCCGAGAAGAGACGAAAGCAAATGATGTCAATATGTTCAACAGCATTTTCAAGACTGTGTGTGACCAAGAGTGTGAAAACGAAGTCATCCAGGCACGTCGCCTGGGCAGGATCCATGACAACAGCTCTGCTAGACCTCTGCTCATCACCGTAAACTCCGAAAAAACAAAACGCCAACTGTTCAGTCAGCTTTTTAAACTATGAGGCATCGACCAGTACAATAATGTCAGCGTGGGCCATGATATGATGCAAAAAGAAAGAAAACAAACAAAACTCCTGGTAGAGGAAGCCAAAAAGAAAACAGCAGACATGGCGTCGGATACTGAACTGGGAGAAGAGGCAAAAAACTGGGTATTCCGTGTCAGAGGACCGCCAAAATAGTGAAAGTGAGATCATGCACCCAGGTTTAGATGTCAGCTGAAGTAACATCAACTGTAACATCAGAAGTATGCAAGAAACAACTAAACCTAAACCATGTACAACACAAAAGTATCATTGGGGCTACACAATCGTAACTCAAACTCGAACAAAAACAGAATCCATATCAGCACATCTCATAAAATTATCAATGGCCTGAGATGTATGTATACCAACACAGATTCAATTATGAACAAGCGAGCCAAACTGGAAGCAAATATTGCAATTTACAACCCAGATATCATTGCAATTAGTGAAGTCCAAAAAATCCAAAAGACCCAGTCCAACTATGTGAGATTGCCATAAATGGGTTTGATATTTTCAGCAATATCGATGAAGAGAGGAGGGGTGTGTGCATATATACTAAATGCAACCTTAATGCAGTCCCTCTAGATGTACTCCCATGTAACTCAACAGAAGCGATATGGTGCGAGATTAAGCTAGACGACAGGGACAGTCTGCTTGTTGGATGCATCTACAGGTCACCCAACAGCGACAACAGTGTCCATGAGGAAACTCGACAGTTGATCCAAAAGGCCTCAGCCCTAAACCACAGCCACCTCCTAATCATGGGAGACTTCAATTATCCAGAAATCAGTTAGCAACCTATGCAAACACCAAATAGCGAACAACATCCAGCAACACTCTTTGTCGAAAATCTTAGAGACTGTTTCCTTTTCCAGCCCGTCACGGAACCAACACATAAGCGTGGTAACCAGGCTGCAAATATATTAGATCTCATCATCACAAATGAGGAAGAAATGATTGGAAACCTTAAACATGTTGCGAGACTTGGAAATAGCCACAATGATTGCCTTTTCTTTAATTTCAGTTGCTATTACCATATAAACTCAAGTGGAAAGCACAAATTCATATTGGATGAAGGCGACTATGAGGGCTTGAGACAGGATCTCGACCAAGTTCTACTAAGTGCAGCCCCAAATACAGACATTGTTGAGGACAATTGGAATGCATTTGAAAAAACCTTCATGGAAAAATGCAAACAGCACATACCCATGTCATCTGCCAAAATGAATAATGGCAGACCACGGCCAGAATGGATGAATGACCAAGTCAAGCAGAAGATCAGCTTGAAACAACAGGCATATGCAGTGAAGAGACATTCAGGCACAGAAAGTGACAGAATTCGATATGCAAAACTATGTAACCAAGTAAAGTGGGAATGTAGGAAAGCAAAGAGAGAGCATGAGATAAACATAGCCAAAAATGCCAAAGAGAACCCAAAAGCCTTCTATAAATATGCTAGGAGTAAACACAAAGTACATATTCCCATTGGAGATTTGAGGCGGGATGATGGGACCATTGCACAAAAGGATATCGACAAAGCTGATACGTCGAACACCAGATTCGCAAGTGTCTTCACACAAGAAGACCTGTCATATATACCAATGTTTGAGGACCGACTCTTTCATGCCCCCCTGACCAACATAAATATTGCACCATCCGATCTGAAGAAAAAATGATACAATCTTAATGCATCTAAGGCAGCAGGTCCTGATGGAATATACCCATACATATTGAAGGAGCTACACAACGAGCTTGTTGAACCACTTAGACACATTTTCCAAAAATCACTAAACCAAAGAAAACTTCCTCACCCATGGAAGGATGGACATGTGGCTCCCATCTTCAAAAAGGGTAACAGAAGTGATCCAGGAAACTATAGGCCAATCAGTCTAACATCTGTAGTGTGTAGGTTGCTGGAATCAATAATAAGAGATTCTATCATGGCTCATCTTGTCAAAAACAACCTCCTATCAACACAGCAGCATGGCTTTGTGCAAGGAAGATCTTCCAACTACTGGCATGTATGGATGAGTGGACCCGGGTTATTGATGACTTTGGAGATCTGAATTGCTATTTATCTAGATTTCCAAAAAGCATTTGACACTGTTCCACACCAGCGACTGCTAAAAAAACTGCATGGCTATGGCATAAGAGGAGATGTCCTACACTGGATAAAGGATTTTCTGAGCCACAGAAGACAGTGAGTCATTGTAAATGGCAAACCATCAGGATGGTGCTCGGTGAAAAGCGGAATACCTCAGGGCAGTGTGCTTGGACCAGTCTTATTTGTGATATATATCAATGACTTACCAGAGGTTGTACATTCTATGGTCCAAATGTTTGCTGATGATACCAAAGTATTCCATCGTATGGAGAACGGTAGTGACTCACAGGACTTGCAGAAGGACCTCAACAACATGCAGAAGTGGTCAAGTGATTGGCAGCTGAAGTTTAATGCTTCAAAATGCAAAGTGATGCATTTAGGGGGCAAAAACAGCAAGCACATCTATGTAATGAACGATGGTGTGAATAATGTTCCACTCTCCGAAACAATGATAGAAAAGGACTTGGGTGTCAAGGTGGACAACAAACTGACATTCAGCGACCACATCCAGGAAGCCGCCAACAGAGCTAATGGAATACTGGCTATCATTCGAAGATCGTACACATACCTAGACGAGGATGTTGTGCGCAGACTGTACACATCCCTTGCACGTCCACTTTTGGAATATGGAAATGTGTGGTCACCACTCTTCAGGAAGGATGCTGAGTCAATTGAGAGGATCCAAAGAAGGGCAACGAAGCTTGTACATGGATTCGATGAAATACCCTATGAACAACGTATGCATCATTTGAAGATCCCAAGCATGTACTACAGACGGGCCCGGGGGGATATGATTGAAGTATTCAAATATCTCCATGGTATCTACAAGACAGGCGGCCCCCCTTATCAGAGACTCCAACACCAGGACCAGAGGGCACATAATAATTCCCTGAAGCGAGGAAGCGGTTCTGCAGACTGGACCTGACGACACAACTTTTTCGGCTTTAGGGTGGTTGACCTGTGGAATGACCTGCTGGAGAGTGTCGTAGCAGCAGAGTCGGTGAACTGTTTCAAGTCCCAACTGGATGCATACTGGTCAAGCATTACATATATCTTGGAGCCAGTGACAGTTGCTATGATCCACCACATCAGAAGAACTGTCTCCATTTCTATTAATTAAGAGCGGCTAACAGGTCCAAGGCCTATTATAGCTGTATCCTATTGATATTGATTGAATGCATTGAGTTTGCCGGTATGCTCAGTGCAAAACGTCTATTTTATTCAAAATTAATAGAAATGCAGAACACATACCTTATGAATTTAATATAATCTATTCGTTGAATATGTTTTCTATATGTGTTCCAAGCAATTTGTGTCTAGGTGGTGTGGTTTTAGAGATATTTCACTTTTTCTATATGAGGATTGCTCATAGCCATCGAGTTTGCAGTGTGACAGTGTTGTCCTGCAGCCCACTGACCTAGATAGTTATTTGAAATAGGTCTTTAGGTCCATAGAAAATAAAGTGACAAGTAACACGTCTGCAATAAACAAGTGGATATCAGTATAGGAATAACAATAGTGTACTAAGAGACATGACGGCCAGTTCTGCTCTGAAACAAAGGCTCATTAGAATCTATTTTGCATTCTTGTTTATATAACTAAAAATACATTACTGAGTAGAATAGATGTCAATATTTTCTTCTGTTAAGTGAATATTAAAAAAAACCACCAAGGAGTATCAGTTGTACTTTTGAAAATAACCCTCAACCCTCATCAAAAGTCTATATCAGGTTCCACACCTAGGATATGCCTAATGCAGTCAGTGCCCGCGATCTTGACATTGTCTAGTACGAGTGTTTGCAGCCCGCCCGTCCTGGTCAGAGTGCCCAGTCGCGACACTGCGGCAGCAGACATCTTGGCACGCTGTAGGTTCAAGTAGGTCATCTTGGGCAGGGCCAAATCCCCCAACACACCCGCCAGCTCTTCCGCAGCATTCTGGCCATAATGCAGCTTCCTCAGGCTGCTCAATCCATTCGTTGCTGGTACAAATAAACATACATGACTGGGTTAACCATAATAAGTGAGGTTTAGCGTCAAACAGTCAGTTACCTGAACTGTACACAAACAATATAAGACGTCATGCAGCATTGCAAACCAACACCAGACGCTAATTCGGACAGGAAAGCCAGAGAGTGATATCAGTTTTGGGAAATGGAGGTTTTATTCACATAACACTCTTATACAATCTTAGTCAATTTTAGGGTAGTTCTAGGTCATAGTTAGTTAATTCATTCAGGCAACCTCCTACATCTCTGCAGAGGGCAGTGCAGCTCACGGGTTCGAAGCCTCCGAGAGGGAGCCCAGAGCAGAGCCAAACACAAAGCCAGGGCTCGGGGGGCGACCGAGGTTACCCCGGGAAGTAATTGGAGTGAATCATGTCCGACTCCCAGCTTTGAGGCCCATCTCACGGGCTGCGCACGCCCAGACCGTCCCCTGCGAGATCGTGCAGTATGAACTAGCCCCGGGACAGCCACATCCTCCAGGGCTTCCCTGAAGGGGCTGTCACATTAGGGTTTTTTGCGGGAGCGTATGGCGGCGTAAGCGCGTTACGTCATATACGTCGGCATACGCCGTATACGCTACTCATACGCTACGCATACGCTACTCATACGCCGCCAGATGCCGGCGTATGTGAAGCGTATGAGGCATACACCGCCATACGCTTTCATAAATCCGTCCGTCCAAATTTTTTTGTGCATGCTAAAAAAAACTCGACCTATGAGGGCGTATGGCCCATACTGTCAAAAAATGTCACAGCACGCTCCCATACGCTCCTCAAACGCTCCTCGTAGGTTCCACATACGCTCAAAACCACCCGAAAGGTCACCAAATGTCATCATAGGCCGGCACGCGCAGGACCTACGTAGGTTTTCAATACGCTCCCGCCATACGCCGTAATGTGACAGGGCCTTTAGCAGCACTATACTGCTCTGCAGGGTCACTAGGATGTCAGATGGTGATGACTGCTGGGGTGCCTGAGGGCACCCGTAGGACAGCCCAGGCCCTACACTACAGCACCAGGCCCGGTCTGCTCACAGTGGTGAGCTGGTTGTTGCCGGTACAACAGAGGGGTTGCCCGAGCTCCTGCTGACTCGTGTTCGGAGGGGATGGTAGTTCCTTTGGCCTGGCCGATGTGGGTGATGCTTTTGATATGGCTTGGGTGACATGGGCATGGGTGACACCAGGGAGATGGTGATGACGTGGGTGACGTTGTGGATGCGGGTGGCATTGCAGGCGATGCCACTGACGTCACCAGTGCGGGTGACATGGGCAACGTCATGGGCACGAGTGACATGGGTGACATTGTGGACGTGGGTGAGTGATGTGGGTGGCGTCATGGACATGGGTGATGCCATTGGCATCATGTTGGCCCGGGTGCCATGGACATGGGTGGCGCCATGGGCATGGTGACGTTGACGTGGGTGACGCCGCAGATGTGGGTGGCATTGCGGGCGATGTCATTGACGCTGTGGGCGCAGGCGCCACTGGTAACATCATGGGTGTGAGTGACGTGGGTGACACTGTTGACATGGTTAACATCGCAGGTGCGAGTTACGTGGGGTAACGTCGCAGGTGCGAGTTACGTGGGTGCCATGGGTGACATTGTGGACGCGGGTGACATCATTGCCGAGAGGGACGTGGGTTTGAATCCGTTGAGCTGCTCCTGGCTGAGCTCGATTGGCCACGACAACTGGTATTCCCAGGTGGTCACCCATCCAAGTATGATCAGACGAGAGCCGGTGGTTTAAACGTGATACGGCTGTCAACAACTCCGTAAACTCACGCATGTCCACTGCTACGACAACTCGCATTCCCAGGTGGTCACCGATCCAAGTATGATCAGACGAGAGCCAGTGTTTTGAACGTGATACGGCTGTCAACACGGCCGTAAACTCACGCATGTCCAATTCATAAAATATACTCGTTTAACTCGAAAGAGGGCACTGAACGCACAGATTATTCGCTTGATGAACTTGTAAGATTGAATCTACACAAGACTTTGTATCCAACAGCATTCTTGGGTTTTAACACGAGACCGATGCCAAAATACACTGGCGATAATCGGGCCGGGAAGGTCTGACAGCCATAAAATGGCGACTGTCAATCTAGCGTACCGGAAACCCAATGGTTTTACGCCGATAATTCTGTTAATATTACTCGTGTGATGAATTTGTAAGAACCAAATCTACACAAGAATTTGTATCCTCCAGCATTCTTGGGTTTCAACACGATAATGACGCTGAGATACCATAGCGATAATCGAGCCACTAAGCCAAGGTCCGACAACATAAACAATGGCGACTCTGAATCTAGCGTACCGGAAATTTCAACGGTCTACGCCAATAGTTCTGTTAATATGATCGCCAAAGTAACCAACTTTGCACATAAGTTCCTAAAGGTCTTTATGAAGCATCGTGTGAATTATTTCCATACTTACTGCGAGGTTTCAAACAAAGGTTACAGGTTGGAGGAACCGGGCCGAGTGGCAGGACAAAGGCGTCCCTCTAAGTGTGCGGAATAGCATCCAGGGGTCAGCACCAGCTTTCCCGCAGAATTAACCACAATTTGAAATTAGGCGCCAATTTATTTACAAAAGAAACACTGCCTAAAAGTTATCACTTTTCAACATGCAATATCAGTATTGCTAGAGCTATATCTGGTCTTGAAGTTTAATAATCAACAGCATACTAAGCGATTTCTAAAGAACATGCTCAACTCAATTATTTGGCTACCCTTTTTGCACTCATTAGTTATATCGTACATCACACATATTTGTCATAGAATAATTCATTTGGGAAGCAAACCACTAAATCTGCATCGTAAAATTCAATACAGCTATATTGCCTTCAGTCTCAGACGACAGTCAATTCCGGTGACATTTAAGTGGTGTCTTTGTCAACCCTAGTAGAAATCGAGTTTTCACATTGAAACCACACAAATAATTACTGATGGGCTCGTACCTTTAGTCAGACCCAGCAGATTCCTAAGGATTACAACTGTCATGGCGGAATTGTTTGCCAGGTTTAGGTCTTGGAGCCTGCATAGTCCACTCTCAGGAAGACGCACCATAATAGCGTCCATCACGCTATCTGTCAGCTGGCATCCGCTCAATTTGAGGCTGCTAATTACACTGACGGCGGGCAGCTTGGCTCCTGTGCAGGACATATTGAGTTAAGCGGGCATTCCTTACACGCGATATGCGGTATGCGACATGCGAATGGCATGATTCCTTACATGCGGTATGCGGTATGCGGCACACGACTGCCTATATTTAAAAAATATAAATAAACAATTATTCTCCATACTGCTCTGTATATGACCAAATATTGCATTTATATCTATGTACCTTTTTGTACGTCACATCCCAGATAGCACACAGTCGTCGGCCCGACGGCGGCCCGACGGCGGCCCGACGGCGGCCCGACAGTGGAAAACGCCGTCGGGCCGACGTTGTTTTGTCCAACCTCCCGCCGTCAGCCCGACGGCGGCTGCCGCCGTCGGGCCACCGGCGGCTGCCGCCGTCGGGGCGACGGCGACAAACGCCGTCGGGCCGACGTTGTTTTTTCCAACCATCCACAGCCTATAGGTGCAAAAATATTAGTTTTATTCAAAATTAATAGAAATCGAGAACCCATACCTTATAAATTTAATATAGTCTGTACGTATTGACACTATAGTGACAGTGTCTTCTCGGAAAAAACCAAGATGGCGGTTCTTCGTCAAAATTCCGTACAGGGTAATTCAAATCGTATTAACACGAATAATTCCATTAATACTTCGTAATAAATTACAAAACTTTTACAAAATAATCTAAACATATTAATAAACAAACCTGGTAAATGATTCCTTAAAATTCCTGGGATTTCTGGAGTTATTGGTAGAAAAAGAACGCTGCTCAACGATCGCACGTGTTCCGGTGGCGATTCGAAGTAAACAAACCGTATCGGATGATTCAAATCGTATTAACACGAATAATTCCACTAATACTTCGTAATAAATTACAAAACTTTTACAAAATAATCTAAACATATTAATAAACATACCTGTTAAATAATTCCTTAAAATTCCTGGT
This sequence comes from Branchipolynoe longqiensis, assembly GCA_030323885.1. Taxonomy (NCBI): domain Eukaryota; kingdom Metazoa; phylum Annelida; class Polychaeta; order Phyllodocida; family Polynoidae; genus Branchipolynoe; species Branchipolynoe longqiensis. The sequence continues at coordinate 10,116,575 of CM059187.1, forward strand.
ATTTCTGGAGTTATTGGTAGAAAAAGAACACTGATCAACAATCGCACGTGTTCCGCGGGCGACTCAAGCCGGAATGCAAATTTAAAGAACTGCGCATGCGCGGCCCACCACCGTCGGCTCGACGGTGGCTCGACGGTGGACCAGACGTGGAAAATGAATGCAAACCTGCGGCGGCCCACCACCGTCGAGCCGACGATGGCCCGACGGTGAATCAAAAGTGGAAAGGGATTGAACCCTAACGTCGGAACACCACCGGCGGCCCGACGGTGGCCCGACGGTGGCTCAAAAGTGGAAAAGGATTGAAACCTAAGGTCGGGACACCACCGTCGGGGCGACGGTGGCCCGACGGTGTACCAGACGTGGAAAATGAATGCAAACCTGCGGCGGCCCACCACCGTCGGCTCGATGGTGGCTCGACGGTGGACCAGATGTGGAAAATGAATGCAAACCTGCGGCGGCCCACCACCGTCGAGCCGACGATGGCCCGACGGTGACTCAAAAGTGGAAAGGGATTGAACCCTAACGTCGGAACACCACCGGCGGCCCGACGGTGGCTCAAAAGTGGAAAGGGATTGATTCCCAATGTCGGAAATCCACCGTCGGGGCGACGGTGGCCCGACGGTGGCAAGTCGATCGCGACGGTGCGACCAATAGCCGACGTCTTCCTACCTTTATTATATCCAAATTATAGATAAGTATTCATATTTCTGTGCATATGGTAGCATTTTTAGCTTTCCCATAACCGTCAGTCTCCCGATTGGGACGGTCCTAACATCCTAAACTGAGCCATGTTAGGACCGTCCTTTTCGGTCAACAAAATCTGGGACGGTCCTAATATCCCTCAGAGCAAGCTAAACTGAGCCATGTTAGGACCGTCCTTTTCGTTATAATTGCCAAATTATAGATAAGTATTCATATTTTTGTGGATCTGGTAGCATTTTTCCCCTCCTCACCCCTGTGTGAGACCGTTCCATATTGCTCAGTCGCCTCTCCTGGTGTTAAACTAATGGACACATCAGACTCAGGTTTCTATTTGCACCCTGCGTGCCGCATACCGCACCGATCGCTACATGGACCGATCGGAAAATGCATTCGCATTCGCATGCGTCATGCCGCATACCGCGTGTAAGGAATGTAGCCCATAGGCTTCAAGGCGTTTCAATTTTTTGTCGCATTGGCATTTCCATAACGCATACCGCGTGTAAGGAATGCGCCCTTTATATGAATGAACATAGGCCTACTGAAGTGCTAAAACATGCAGTGTGCACATGTTTCATATTCTTATCAAGATATACAGTGCGTCGATCACTAACTATTTTCGTGAAAATATGACATTGCTTCCATATTAGAAAAAAAGAAACAATTCCTGAATACTTACCTGGGGTCACATCAGTAACTTTAATAACCTTGAGGTCACCAGCCTCTAATGACGTTAGTTTTGAGCAGCCCAGGCAACCGAGCAGAAATTCCACCAAGTCATTAGTCGTCGGTAACTAAAAGTAGATCAATACTGGCTGTTCTTGTCAATTTCATGGAAACATAAGTTGCATATTTCAATGGCTTTGAGCTTCAACCATATTTTTTAGAAACATAAATTATGTTGAGCATTAAAGTCCACCTTACTTTATTTTGATGTAACTTCCATATACATATAAGCGAATGTGTGTTTGTTTGTCTCTGTATCGGCACAACAACCCTGCTGCCTTACAATGACCTCAAATTGATTGCAATAGTTATACTTTATAGCGTTTATTGTTTACTCCAATAAATTGTTTTAAGCATTACTTTTTAATGCGGAGCATCGTTTTTAAGCTTGTTTATTATTAAATTACTAACTGGAAATATCTTAAGTGAAAACATGCAAATAAATTTTGACATGCACATCAAAATGCTAAATTCCTTCGGCTTTAGCAGTAACAGGTTCTATTGCGTATTCCTTTATATGCAGCAACAAATGCTCAATAAGTGCACCGGGATATAAGTTAGATATGTAGGGTCAAACTTAGGTCAGCGTTTTGGTTTCTAAAGTTTGATGCGTTAATCAGACTGCTACTTTAAAATGCTGAACGCAGTTAAAGTCATCTGGTAAATGTCAGGGAACTTATGTTCATTTCTACACCAGGTGGTGCATAGCATGTTTCAGTAGTTTCCAGTTTCCCCACAGGTGGTGCATAGTAACAGCTTTTGCTGACCTTAGTGGTCTAATTTAGATTTTTATGAAGGAGTAGTCAAGTGTCCAGGTTTAGACCAGTACTGTGGAACACTTCTCAGGGCCCTCTTCCCACAGCCTAGTTCTATTGCTCTCCACATATTTTATGTAAAATATTTGTTATCAAAATTGTCATGTGGTGATGAATTAGAAACACATTGATTAAGAAAACCTATTAATAATAATGAATTGTACGTGAAAGAAAACACAAAAGGGATTTGAACTTCACACCTATAGATTACAAAGCTGATGCCCTAACCAGTAGACTGCAGAATCGACTTGGTGTTTGTTGTACCGGCACATACTACAACACACTGTCAGTTAGTTGGTTCTGTAGTCTAGCGGTTAGGGCATTGGTTTTGTTATCTGTGGATATGGAATTCAAATGCCCTTGGTATTTTACTTATATTTTAAATTCGCTACATGTTCTTTCCATATATCCATTCTAATTAATTACTGCAATTAAGTTTAGTTAACAAGTATTTTACATTATATCAAATATACTTCATGTATGTACTACGCTAACAACTTAAATATCCACGCTCATTTCCAAATATTTGGTTCCATAAACTGTGTGCTTGGAATTCCAGTGGCCTATATAGGGTCCCTTTAACAGGCGTCACAGGGCATATTTGGAAAGAACATAGGGACATGTGAGCATGCGAAAACATTGTAGGCCTACCTCCTGCTCACGGTGATAATTTCCATAGATGTCACATGCCTTCCTTCATATACATCCATCAAAAGACAAGGTGTTATTGTGACTACCATACTTAATTATCAAGATGCTCGTGCATATGCAAATTGTACACGTACATGGTTGTCGGAGACGTTGAGGCTGGTGATAGAACTAGTCACAGTAATGGCCTTCACCAAGTTGATCAGATCGTTCTCTTTAAGGCCACAACTCTTCAGATTCAGGATTGACAGACGGCAATCTTTACGCTACAAATACATGGTTAAATAATATGTGAATCTTAACTCTGCATAACAGTGGCGAGCCACATTAAAAATTATTTATACCTGCAATATTTATACAGAAAAGAGCTTTCTTGTAAATGTTTAAGCCAGAAGTGTATGTCTCTCTCTGATTCTTTACAAGTAAGAGTTCACCAGCAAATTGATTTCACAGATGAATGTAAGTTGATTGATTGGTGGTTGCTTTATGCCGTGTCGGCAGTATAGGCCATATTCACAGTGAGAAATGCTTGTTTTTGTTCAAACCATCGCTTTTACATGTAAAAGGATACAATCAATTTTGTGTCAATAGACATTCATGAATTTTTTAAACTCACAATCATATATTTTCTGGTCAAGCTAAATAAAATTCTAGATGATAGTATTATTCACTGATGAAATTTGTTTAAAAAGCTATATGAGGTGGTACAAACAAGCTGCCCTCAAAAAGGCTAAAATGTTTTCTTTTTTTACTTTAGTAAAAAGGACTTGCATGCTGTTTGCAGTGTAAAATTGTTGGCGCAGGGCCATCAAATCCACACAGTTTAATAAAGTGTCTTTTAATGTCAGTGGGGACTGACATCCATTACATTCAGTAGGAGGATCCCCCCTTGAGCAGAAAAACATGTGTTAGCCACGAGTGGCCAATATGGCATCTTGTTAAAACAACCTGGTCGTGTCGCCCTTCCAAGCGACTCTGCAGCAGTCCGTTCACGGAGGGGGTAATTCTATGGAGTTTGTTGTTTGGGTGTTCATCCCATTCGATCTGCCATAGGTTCCAGATATATTTTTGAATGGTAGGTTTCAGATCAGAGTGGGGAATATGACAATGTTCCAAAGGAGCAGACAAGGCTCGAGTGGCCGCTTGATCTGCTCTCCCATTTCCTGGGATACCCACATGACTGGGCACCCAACATAGGTGAATGTCAAATTTGGCTATTGAAAGAGAGGTTAGTTTAATGTACATTAAGTAATATCGGGTGGTCCAGTCTCCTATTATTTAAAGCCTGAAGTCAGGAAAAAGAGTCAGTGAAAATGATGAATTTATGACTGGCTGAGGTTTCAATGCACTCTAACGTGAGGAGGAGTGCTCGTCCTTCAGCAGTAAAGATGGAAATCAGGATCTGGAATACGCATACCTATTTCACGTCCGTGGGTGATTGCTGCCGCAGAGACTCTGTTGTCTGTCTTTGACCCATCAGTGTAAATGGCTAGGTGGGAATTAAAAGCACTTCCCACATCGATAAAGCTTTCATAATATGAAAGTGGGTGTGTTTGTGATTTCTTCGAGATGGCCAGCTGGAGGATGATGTTTGGTTTCCTCAGCTGCCAGGGAGGAACATCTGAATATTCCTCCAAATGAGGCTTTATTCTGAGGCCTAACGGCCTTGATTCATAGAGGCGTTCATATGGTGGCATAAAAATATACTTATATGCAGGATTTAAAATATTTCCTTTTAATTTTATCACATACTGCAAAGGCAGTTTGAGCCTTCTACTCTTAAGGGAGTGCTCTCGGCAATCGACATAAAGGCTCTGGAAGGGCGAGGTTCTAAACGCCCCCAGGGCGAGCCAAAGGCCTTGATGGTGTATAGTGTCTAACTGTGATATGTTTGATTTTCTGGCTGAGCAATAAACAACACAGCCATAGTCCAATTTCGAACGTATTAATGTTCTATATAATTGGAGCAAGACAGTGCTGTCCGCTCCCCATTGTGTGTGGGCTAGAACTTTTAAAATGTCCAACTTTTAAAGACTTAATATGAGGGATAAAAGACAATTTGTTGTCAAAGATGACACATAAAAACTTGGTCTCTTTGATGACTTTGATGGGATCATTTCCAATTGTTAAATTAGGGTCATGGTGAAAAGTCCATAAAAGACAAAACTGCATGCAAATGGTTTTTGATTTGGAAAATCTAAAACCGCTTTCTATTGCCCATGAGGAAAGGCAATTTATGTTTAATTGGAGCTGCCATTCTATAGTCTTCACATTTTTACCTTTATAACATATTAAAAAGTCATCTACATAGAGACTGCAGGATAGAGTACTCTTGATGGATTTGACTATATTGTTAATTTTAATGCCAAAAAGGCTAACAGATAGAATGCTACCCTGAGGTACTCCCATCTCTTGATCAAAAGGATCAGAGGGGGTAGCATTGACCTGAACTCTAAAGTTTTGGTTTGATAACAATTTAGAAATGAAAATGGGCAAGCGCCCTCTAAACCCCATATTGAATAAATCCTTCAGGACGCTGTACTTCCATGTCGTGTCGTACGCCATTTCAAGGTAAAAAAAATACGGACACCACATGTTCTTTGTTTATGAAGACATTTCGAATGAATGACTCCAATCGGTCCAAGTGGTTGAGGGTACTCCTCCCCCACCTGAAACCACACTGGAAGTTTGTCAGATGGTACTCCGATTCCAGGATCCAGACGAGGCGATCATTAATCAATCGTTCGAAAGTTTTACAAATGGAACTTGTAAGCGTTATCGGGCGGTAGTTCCCGGGCTCGCTATGGTCTTTTGCCGGTTTTGGGATGGGAATAATGATGGCCTCTTGCCAGGAGGTTGGGATGTCTCCCGTGCGCCAGATATTATTAAAAAGGTGCAGAAACAGTTCAACTGCTGGTGGTGGGAAGGTGTTTTAAAAATTGGTAATGTAGTTTATCTGGACCTATTGCCTCGGTAAACAGCCTCTAGCTAGCTTCAGGCTAGGGAGAAGGAAGCACGTGAGGTACCAGCAATTAGCATACACAACGCACGAGTGGATAACGTGTTGTTGTGGAGGACTAGACAAATTTAATCTACAAACACGCTAAAACGCAGTAAGTAGAATAAAAACTGTGGTTAGCTTAATTATGATGCATTAGAGCATCATTATGGAAAGTTTAGACTTTCGTTGGTCCATTTTGGACGAGTTATATGGTTATATAAAAAACCAAGGATAGAACGCTCTAGAGTCCTTCTCGAAGGAACCAAACCGGTCATTAGCGGTTCTGTCAACACCCCTGTCACCGTGTGACTTTGGGTAGAGATGTGGGTTTCGTCCTATCTCAAATGGAAATTCTCTCGTACTCTAATAGAGAGTTATGTATGGAGATGCTCCTGGGTTTCTTTTATAGACTCCCCTAGACAAACTTTTTCAGGCGTTTGGTCCCGACCCCGCGTATAGATTTGGGCTTGACCCACAATCCACGCACAAATTTAGCTTATTACGCCTGTGTTATAACGGTATAAACACGTTCTCTAACACCATTAGATGTACAATGAAGTTCGAAATAACTGAATTGTGACATACATATATACCGAGACTGACAAAAATTCTTTGTTTACGGTTCTCGATGGCCACGAAGCGGAGTAAGCGCGGTGCACCGGCAGCCGAGGGGCGTGTCCCGAGTGGGACTACGACTCTTCACCTGTGTTGTCGGCAGTGCCTGCGACACAGCCCGGGCAGCATATACTCTCCGAGTTGGATGAGGATCCTGATGTGGCAGCAACCTCCAATTGGGAGGCTCGCTTTGCGTTGATGGAAAGTCATATTATGGCTTTGAAACCGCCGCAGTCGTTGAAACGGCTTAGACCGAGTGTTCAAGAAGAAGCAGAGTTTGAGGATGACTCGGACACTGACTCGGTGTTGGAGCTGAGGGCTCCTTCTCCTTCTCCTAAACGGAGGAAGAAGAAGAAACATGTGGTTTCTTCTGGTGATGAATTCACCAGGGAGCGTAGCAAGACTGGGTTTCGCAAAAAGCGAAAGATCAAGTCCAAGAGGAAGAAGAAGAAAAGGGTTTATTCTTCTTCTTCTGATTCGTCCAAAGATTCCACTTCTACGGAATCGGATTCGGACACGGTATATGAAGGTGTCTTTGCTGACATTGGTACTAAAGGGCTAAGAAGGTGGAGAAGCCAAAGGCTAAGCGAGTTAAAACTACTACGCTTATGCGTGAGACTGTGAATGGTCATTTCCGCACGTTTAAACCGGCGGAGGTTATCTCCAAGTTAGGAGAGGAGTTAACAGGTATTAAAGGTGTTCCTAATTCTGTTATTAAAGAGATGGATCGGGATGTCAACATGACGGACGATCGTAAGAAGTTTGAGGGTGTGTTGCACACTGTGCATAAAGCTGTGCTTGGTACCCTAACGGCTATTATCCCTGTGGCAAACAGAATGCAAAGTGAAAATAAGTTTACATCTTTGGCTAAAACTATGGATAAGGCCATTGCGATGTTAGCAGCGGCAGGAAATTACTTGTCGTATCGGAGATATGAGAATGTCTTCAAGTCGGTTTGCACAGATGCGGGCAAGGAAGTAGCTCGCTCTAAAAAGGTTACGGATAATGATGGGAAGGAGTTTACGCTCTTTCTTGCGCCAGAGCCCATTAAAGGTAAACCTTTGGATAACACCAAAATGTTTGGTGGTCAACTACAATACCTCTTTAAAGAGGTAGAAACTGCAGCCAAGAGTGGCAGAAACATGGATGGTAAGAGGCAGGAACCTCCTCGTTTTAAAAAAGTCACGAGGGGATTTTCGTCCAAGACGGTTCACCAGAGGAACCAGAGCGGGTTCAAACTTGGGTCAAGTCTTTCGGGGCCGGGGTGCGCGCCCAGGCTACACCGACAACACCATACGGCCATTAGGTCGAGGGTTCAGCTCATCGAGACCCTTCCCCAGGGGAGGGTCCAAGTAGAGGTGCAAACACAGACTTTGCAAGTCCTTGCAGCCTCGAAAAACACACAAACTGTAAGCAACTTTGTGGCTGGTAATATTAAGAATCATATTTCTGAGTGGCACGAAATTACTAGTGACCAAGAAATTTTACAAATAGTTAGAGGTGTTCACATTCCATTAACACAAACTCCCGTACAAGGCAGGGTACCTTTTCCATATATTATTGAACCGGGTGAACGAGAGGCACTAACTAAACAGGTACAAAAATTCTTTGACAAAGGAATTATACAAAAAGTGAGACACTGTTCAGGGGAGTTTATTTCAAACATCTTTTCGAGACCAAAGCCTAATGGCGAAGTTCGAATGATCCTGGATTTAACAATCTTTAATAAAATGGTTGAATATCGACATTTTAAAATGTTCTCGCTAGATACAGCACGAGATCTGGTTACACCAGATGCGTGGATGGCTAGTGTTGATTTACAGGATGCTTATTACACGCTTCCCATAATGAAACAATATCGGAAATTTCTCCGGTTTCTTTGGAATAACCAACTCTATGAGTTTACCTGCATGCCTAATGGCTTAGCTTGTGCTCCTCGTTTATTCACTAAACTGCTTAAACCTGTTTTCTCGGTAATGGCGAGGAAAGGTCACATAATGTTTCCATATATAGATGATTCCTTTATTATAGCATCTACACAAATTGGTTGTGAGAATGCAGTTAGGGATTTATGTGCATTACTCACTAAATTGGGGTTTTATGTACATCCACAAAAGTCAGTGTTTAAACCAACAAAACAACTTAAGTGTTTAGGGTTTATTCTGGATACACAGTCTCTTACAGTGTCAATAACAGAACAAAAACTCGTTAAGTTTATGACTACAGCGACTCAGCTGATTAGGTTAACAAAACCTAAAATTAGACAGGTTGCAGTCCTTATTGGGATAATGATATCGTATGCACCCGCTATTCTATACGGGAAGGCTCATATTAAACCTCTAGAGATAGATAAGAATTTAGCGTTAACACGAACTAAAGGGAATTTTGAGCGGAATATGGTTATTTCGCAAGAAGGACTACAGGATATTGGGTGGTGGATGAGACATATAACAAGTTCACCAAATCCAATCCGCATGGCGGAACCTAACATAGTAATTACTACTGATGCTTCGTTAGAAGGTTGGGGAGCTCATAGAGATGGGGTCACAACTGGAGGTAGATGGCTTGATGATGAAAAATCAGACCATATTAATGCACTAGAGTTACGTGCTATTTATCTAGGTTTATGTAGCTTAGTAAAGGTAAATAAATCACAAGTTAGAATACTAACTGATAATACTACTGCCATGGCATACATTCGTAACATGGGTGGAACTAAATCAAAGTTTTGCAATCAGTTGTCTAAACTGATTTGGAACTGGGCACAGGCTCAACAAGTCTGGCTGACGGTAGCGCATATTCCAGGGTCACAAAATACACTTGCAGACCATAAAAGTAGGAAATTCCATGACCATTTAGAATGGTCTCTCTCGACACATTTGTTTAACTTTGTTTGTGACAAATGGGGTACACCTGAAGTTGACTTGTTTGCATCACGAAATAATAACAAGTTACCCTGTTATGTTTCTTGGCATCCGGAACCGGATGCTTGGAAAGTGGACGCATTTGCGTTTATCTGGGAAAATAATTACTTTTATATTTTCCCACCGTTTAGCATTATCAGCCGAGTGGTGAGAAAAATCGGCTTGGAAAGGACACATGCAATACTGGTCGTGCCCGATTGGGACACGCAACCTTGGCTGCCAGTAGCTTTACAACTGGCAAAAGAACATATACGATTCCCAAGAAAACTCGGGAATCTGACGCACCACGGACCGCTGCAGGTTCACGGCGACGTGTCAACGACGCCCCTATTGGCATTCCTTTTCTAAGGAACCAGTTGAGGCAATTTGGTTTGGACAAAATAACTGAGAACAGGATTGTATCTGATGCCTGGAGGCCAGGAACTGTTAAAATGTACACAACTTATTTAAAGAAATGGGGTGTACATTGTTTGTTAATGAAGGTCAAGCCAACAAATCCAACGATTTCACAAGTAGCTCGTTTTCTTCGCTCTCTAGAGGATGAAGGATTATCCTTTGGGTCGATCAATGCGGCAAGATGTGCGTTATCAATTATACTACCTAGAATTGATGGCGAGACAGTTGGAAAACATTATGTCCTTGGTTATCTACTTTGGTCGATTTATCAAAGGAATCCTCCAAAGCCAAAGTATAGTCGGTTTTGGGATGTTTCTATAGTATTTAAGTTGTTTCAGGCGTGGCCTCACAACTCGTGGTTAGATATAAAACAATTAGGTTTTAAGGTCGCGGTTCGGTTATTATTAGTAACCGGACATAGAGGACAGACGATTGTTGCGTTATCCTTAACAGGATTAGAAATAGACAAGAAACAAGCTACGTTTGATTTAGCACGGTTGCTCAAATCGAACACGTTAGGTGACCCTTTATCTACGGTTCACTTAGACTGTTTTCCGAATGATCGGAAATTGTGTGTTGTGTCGGCCATAAGGGCGTATATATCCAAGACAAGGGATTTACGTGCGTCACAACAACTCTTGGTGAGCTTTATAAAGCCACATAAGGCAAT
>CM059187.1:10127568-10220602 GCA_030323885.1 Branchipolynoe longqiensis
CACCCTGCCACGCACACACAGAAGAACGCCAAGATCCAATATAAGTATGCTTCAACTTGGTTTATTGAACCAATCTGCTCTCCGCGGCGTCCACAGTCATCTGACCCGCCCCTTCACTCGCTATGTCCCACATCGACTCTCTAGGTGGGTGGGGGGGGTGAGCTAGCCACATGCAGTAGAGGGCAGCCCAGTCGGCGGCTAGCCTGCCGCCACCTAGCGCAGTTCAGTGTAACTGCGTAGGTGTGCGGTGTAGTCTCCGGCGCTACCGCGTGGTAGTAGGGCTCATGTACAGACTACTACACTGCCCCCCCTAGAGTCTCACCGGTCGCAGACTGCGAACCGATGAGAATCGAGAAATGATAGAAGTCAACATGAGAACTAACTAGAAAGGGAGAGAAGCCTTACAAAGAATCTTCGTATCCATATGCCCAATGCCTAGACCTGCCTGCAGCAATAGCAATGTCTAGCTAGCTAGCTGCAAGGCAAACGTGTCATCAATCTAGGTGAAGAAAGGAGCTTTAAATGATATGTCGCCACAAACAACCTCTCCCAGCCTCTATACATGTAGTTGGTAAATAAAATGTTTTTTGCTGGGAGAGAATTGTTCATACCCTACAAGTGGAACTCCCTCGACAAGAGGAAGCAAAGAGCTGCTCATTCCACCCCCCGCCATCCCCCATCTCAGGAGAACCGGTAGTAGGACGCTCCTCCTTCTGTGCGGAGCGGCTCCTCAGTCCGTCCTCCTGTGTGCCCGCGTCGACTGGCCAGTAGATACAGACGATATTACACCGTGGACACATCAAGCAGACACACCCAGGCCCCGCCACGCTCGGCGACCCGCTTTGGTGTAGAGTGCATGAAAGTAGAAGGGCGGTGTTACTTATAACAATTGAGAAAGTCTCCGCAGATACAACACTCGGCATGTAATACATTCCATAAGAAGTTACGGGTGCCAGCGACAACCCAACCTCCTATGGAGTAAATCACATCCATCTGCATCCTCAACTGTCCTAACAGGAGCCGATACACACGCTGTCTATCATGTTCTGCCAGAAGCGCTTACTATAAATAGTAATTATTAAATATAAAGAATGCAGTTTAAATATAAGAGTCAGGGAGGCACTGTATATGAAAACAGAGAGTGTGAAATGCAACAGTGCCAACCCTCCAACTCCCACACCATCGACAACCTTGATCCACGATATAAATTTCGAAAGACTATTTTCTAATAGTGTGGAAAAAGGAAGTCAAAGGGGGTGAAAGTTGAGGAACAATAATTAATGATTTAAGTTATGTATATATATATATAAAGTATTCCGACCCTTACTGCAAAAATAGGCAGAACACAAGAAACTAGCTCCTCTAATCGGGAGAAACTGAGCTCTTTACCACAACATATAACAATAACAATCGTACTGCAAAGAAAATTTAGCATTAGTAATGGGCAGTACAAAATGCTAATTAACATTGTGGCTATGAAAGTAAAAATAGCGCCGTAGCACACAAAAAAAAATATATTATATTAAATAGACATATATACATGGCGGTATCCATCCCGTTAAGGGGGACGAACAATCAAGAAATGATATTCATATAAAAAAATAAAAATAACAACCGCCTATGTGACACCCAGAATCCCTCGGACAGGGGTGAGCGCCAGCCCACTGCGTGTACAGCTAGTCGTCGCTAACCTTACTGTCACCTGTCATCTGATTGTCAACGTGATATCCAGAATCCCTCGGACAGGGGCGAGCGCCGGCCAACTGCGTCAGGAGTTAGTCGTCGCCTACCACACTGCCACCTGTCATCTGAACCTTGGAGAGACGTCCAAAATCCCTCGGGTAGGAGAGAGCGCCGGCCAACTGCGTGACCAGCTAGTTGTCGCTCACCTTCCCACCACCTGTCATCGGAACGTCCCCGTCCGCGTCAATTGGAGCACTGGCCACCCAACTCAACAGTGCCCGATACGCCGCAGCAGAGTCGGACACCAAGCTAGCTGGCAGCCCATGCAGCCGATCCTCAACGCTGAAGCCGGAAAGGTCCAAAGATCTTAAAGACCCATCCCAGCTCCTGAAGTCCCGGCGAAATGAGGCATGAAAAGTCATGTCAATATCATTAATGACCTCAGCTTGCTGAGCCCTGTGCTCGCGCGATGCCTCCAACTTGTGTTCGACAACCTTCTTGTCCTCCACAACACAGTCAAAGTCTGCACCGCGCCTACCCTCAGCCTGGCATGCCAGAACGTCTGGACCACGACCGCGTCAAAGCGCTCAATTAAGGCTTTAACCAGGCCGCTGACCGACTCAGTGATCCTCGACGTTACGTCCAAGCGATTGGCCTCGCAGAGACGCTTAGTGATGCCATCCAATGTGAGTGTGATGCCGTGTTCGGCCAATGGGACAGCACCCGCCACCGGCCGCACAGCCACAGCACCCGCAGAAGGAACAACAACAGAAGCTGTCCCCACCGGCTCTACCACCTGACTTGTCGGCGCCGTCACCACCAACTGAGAGGCCGATCCTGTAGCGGCCGACACACGTCGCCATGGAATCTGACCTAGCGACACCGGTTGAGACACTGATGCCACTTGCACCGTCGCCGCGGGCACCGGGGCATGCGCAACCACCACACTCAGAGTGTTGGGCGGTAGCGCAGGCACCAACTTCCTGCGTTTACGACTCCGCCCCCCCTGAGTACCCACCTCCTCTCCAGCCCCAGACACGGCCGGCAACTCGGGCCAGTCCTTCAGGCCCTCAGCTGAAGATGGAGGCGTCGGAGGCGGAGGTGGAGGTGGAGAGGGTCACCTGTCTGACCCCTGGTTCCGCCTCAGGTCGATAGCCGAGCCATCGTTCAGCGACACCAGAGACGAGGTTTGTTTCCCTCTCCCCTTACCCAGGACAGCCTTACCTTGCCACCCGGAGATTGCAGGGCCACCTGATGCCCTCTGCCGCAGTGCTTCCCTTCTCCCGGCTACTGCCCCCCGACCTCTGCCCCGAGTCGCCGAAGATGCCCCACGACCGGTCAAGAACCGCTCGCGACTCCACTCCACTGACCCCGTGTCGTACAGGTATAGGGCAATCAACCTGTGCTGCTTGGTTTCCTCACCCAGTAGTAGTCAGGGTGCTGCTTCACCTTGAAGGTCACGGCACGCTTTGTTTTGGACTGAGGGTTCCACTGAATCTCACTCAGTCCAGCCATGAGATCGTCCATCATCCGACGTGGCCCTCCATGAGGTGCAGGATCATATCACCGCGGCGCGAGGTAGAAAAGTAGTGTCCTGTCGCCTTAAACGTTGGACACCCCTCACTCCCTGCCACCGCGTTGAATGGCCGAGTACACCTCCATAGAGGGGCGGTGTGCAAGTGCTCGTCACAAATGTGACGAGCCAACTGTGCCCACCGCAGGAACAGTTTTGGGATCCGTTTATGTCCGACCCGGTTCACCTCACAGAATAGGCAAGCCTGTCCTGGATGGAAGACCCTTCGGACATAATCGAGACATGCCAGTTCCTGTCTGGTGTAGCCCTCCCGTTCCACTGGAACTTTAAACGCGCGGAAAAGCGTAAGCAACCGCAGGTTGTACCATTTCAACGGCGTAACGGGACAACACTCCGGCTTGGCCCAGCCATCATCGTCGGAGACCTCATAGTCCCCGTCCTTATCATAAGGCTGCAAAATCTGCCGATACCCCTTCTGCCAAATCGCGTAGTCACGTACACTACGCGGCTCGTCGTGAGGGTCATGCCAAAGTTGTGACAGGCTATTCTCTGTCAAGCCCGCTTAGGCCGCATAGCCTCTTCCGCAGTAACTGGAAGCCCAGGCACTCTCTTCCGACTGGACGCATCTATAGTGCCAGCTTCCACCCTCGCAGGCGTCGGCCCGTCCCCTACATGAGCATCCAACCAGGAGGATGGCCCAGCGTTCCTAGACATCTGCTTGGTGTAAAGCTTAAGACGTCTAACGTTGGATTTACGGTATTTTCAATCCTTGCCCTTCATAACAACTGTGGTGTCAGAGACAACTTCTGTTATAGTAAAGGGACCGTCCCAGTTCTTCACGAGCTTGACCCGAGCTAGCGGTGCATGATACTGCACTACCCGATCTCCCACCTTGAACTGATGCCACATAGCAGGTCCGTAGTCAAATTTTTGACGAACTGCCACCCGACCCAAAGCATCACGAACTGCGCTATACGCATGGTGAAAGCAATGTTCCAACCATCTTACAAATACGATCTCAAAAGGCTGGTCTACTTCACTACCCCAAACTGCAGATCAGCTGCCAGTAAGAGTTCCTCACCAAATAGTAACTTGTTCGGAGTCACACCTGTAGATGCATGCTCGGTACAGTTATATACGTGTGCCACAAACTTGACCTGCAAATCCCAATCATCTTGGAAGTCATCCACGGTACAAGCCAACGCAAAATTTACAAATCCGATTGTGGACAGTACGGGTTCGTATGCGTTTTTTTAACGCCCAACAAGCGCAACATGGAATGAAAAAGTGTGGACTCAAATTCCTCTCCTTGATCCGAATGGATCTGCATTGGGGCACCGAATATCAATACCCAATTATCCGCCAATGCCTGCGCTGCAGTGAGTGCAGTGTGATCTTTTAAGGGGTACACTTGTACATACTTAGTATAATAGTCCTAGACTACCATCATCACCACATTCCCCCTAGACGTCGTCTTAAACCCGGACACAAAGTCACACGCTAGACGGCACCAGCGATGCCCAGATAATTCCTGAGTCAATGGTAGCTTAGCAATCCCATCACCCGGCTTCACCACCTGACATTTATGGCAAGTACGTACCCACCGTCTAATATCAGAAGTCATGCCAGGCCAATAGAAACGCCAAGCCAGACGTTTGGTGGAGCGAACACGTCCAAAGTGCATAGCTGCAGAATGCCCATGACAAAACAACAACACATCATCGCGCAACGCAAACGGCACGATGATCTGCAGGCGACTGCGTAGGTCTTCACCCACTACCTTCCACCTGCAGAGCACACCTTCACGCAGTTCCAGTAGATCCCATTGATTTATAATCTTACGAGTCTCCGCATTCTCCACCGCCAGCTCGTCACACAAAGACTTGGAGCGTCCCTCCTCCAACCACTTGATCACACGCAGTATGGAGCAGTCTTGACGCTGCACCAAATGAACCTCTGATAACGTCCAAAGTTCATCATCATCTATGTCCGCCAGACGCATCGCAGATATTGCTGCGAGCACACAATTGTGCACGGCGCGGTCCATGCAGTCACCCCGGCCGCATTTACAAACCGGGATTTTACTCAGACTATCTGCGTTGATATGGTCCACTCCCTTTCTGTACACAATGTGCTCATTAGTCACACCATATTCAGATAAAGTGGCCAACCAACGCCCCATCATCCCCTCAGCTTCCTTGAAATTCAACAGCCACCGAAGAGAATGATGATCTGTCCGGATATTAAAATCCGACCCAACTAGGAAATGTTTCCACTCACGCTTCGTCGTGCAGCAGTCCCGCTGCGCTTTATTAAGTTTACTACTCGCAAAAGACAACGGGAGCTCCACCCCATCCTGAACCTGACTTAACACGCTTGAAATTGCAAACCCTGACGCATCAGTGTCCAGAATGAATTGCCCCACCACTCGCGGATATCGCAGCACTGGGGTCTGGGTAAAGGCACGTTTTAGACCCAGAAATGCCACCTCCTGAGCCTCACCCCACACAAATTAGATTTTTTTTGCAGTGACGACTAAGTCCTGCAAAGGAACGGCTAACCACGTAAAATCAGCAATGAAATCGCAGTAATATGACACAAACCCAAGGAATGATCTAACCTCCTTCATATCCTCAGGCCTGGGCCATCCCACAATTGCAGAGAGCTTCTCCGGGTCCGCCTTAATCCCTCCAGCAGAAACAACACACCCTAGGTACTTCGTCTCGCGCCTAAAAAGTCTACACTTTGAAGCCTTGAGCTTTAACTCATAGGAACGTAAACGATCAAACACTGCTTGAAGCCGATCCTGGCATTCGTTCAGCGTTCGACCAAAGACAATGATATCATCTAAATACACCAGACAGATCCTCCACTGAAGACCAGCTAGCATATCCGTCACCATCTTTTCTAACGTGGCTGGAGCGTTACACAATCCAAACGGCATCACGTTCCACTCGAATAAGCCCAGGTGAGTACCTAAAGCAGTTTTAGCAATGTCCTCTGGATCCATCGCTACCTGATGATAACCAGATTGCAGATCCAGAGTACAAAACCACTCATTACCCCCCAAACTCTCAAGCGACTCATCTATGCGCGGTAACGGGTCAGCAGTCTTCCGCGTCACAGTATTGATTTTTTTATAGTCAATGCAGAAGCGAATTGAACCGTCCTTCTTCTTGACTAAATGGACAGGTGAACTCCATGGGGAGTCACTACTTCTAATCACCCTACTATCCAACAGCTTATGCAGCTCTGTCTCCAGCGCATCCTTTTTGGAATGCACGAAGCGCCGATAGGGAATCCTAAAAGCAGCGGAATCGCTGACATCAATGCCATGCTTAACCACCTCTGTCCAGCCCATTGTCTCACCAGGAACTGCGAAAACCTGAATATTACTTTCCAGAAATCCCACAACCTGAGAGCGCTCCGACTCAGTTACAACCTCACACCCCATAGCTAAAGGTACAAGATGGGCAGGAAAGCTGCCAACCATACCCCCCCCCCCCCCCAGTCAATGCCGCACCTCTCGTCATCAACCCATGATACCAAAAATTCCGCTGGGATCCACTCGACATGACTCCCAGCCAGCCCCACCCCCAATAGAAGCAGGTTCCCCGATCACATCTATCATTATATGAGATTCACAGCTATCAATATATGTGACTCACAGCTATCATTATATGAGATAATGGGGATATTGGTTCATATCCAATGCGTGGCACCCCCAGATACCTCAGGGGGTGCCACGCTCTCCTCCATAGTACCAAAGATAACTCTATTAAACAAAGGCACAACTGAGGCAACAGGACTCCACACTAGCATATTCTGACCCCTTAATCCCAGCTCATGCAATTCCGAGACTAATGGTTCAAATAGGCTTTGCTGATCCCCGTCAACCCCCACAGCTGTAATTTTAACATCACAACCGGTCATCGGAGCAATGTGAACATCTTGTGCAACTGCAAACACAGTCTGACTATCGCGACGTAATTCACATTGCATCGTGAGGCGGTATGGATATTGAAGATATAGTCTGCCAGCCTGTCGCAGCTCACAACCTTAATACTCCAAAAATTCCGCACCCAAAATACCATCTTCTGAAATATCGGAAACAGTAGGGGCATAATGAAAAATTTTCCCCCCGATCTCCAGAGATAGTATGGTTTGTCAGTACTGCTTGAGTGGCGCACCGGTGATGGTGACAGGCTTCACGCTATTATTGAAAAACACTTTGTCACCATCTAACTTATTGAAGAATTTTGCGTCCAACAGATGTGACCGCAGCCATACTGTCTATTCAAAAATACCCGATAGTCCCCCTAACGCACACTCTCACATCCCCCCGTTTTCCGTCCAAAGTCCAGAAAGTGGAATCCATGAACAGGCGTCTACCACAAGGGTGAGATAGGTCTAACTCCTGACGCTGTACTATAAACTGCATACAGTCGTCCAGAGGCGCGAGCGCCTAAGCAGAATCACAGCGCGCTACCTGCTTCATACCATCCCACAATACCGATTCCACTGTGGATCGAATCACCAGGGGCGATCACCGGCGTTCCCACACTAGCATCAGACTGCCCACTGATGACGGATATGCATTAACACCGCATCCGTTTTGGTGGTATTCGGGCTTGCCAATTGGGTTGGGCCCAAGCCCACACGGTCCAACCCTAAGTGTTTAAATTGGGTTTAGCCTTTGCATCCCTGTCCTTACGAACACGCCAACCTAACCCGATCAACACCTGAGTTGTCCCTACCCTCGCGATCACCGGCTATGTATAGGCCAATGACCAAACGCAAAGCAACAACCACATTCATGATCGCGAGCACGCGTATCTTTTTTAGCTACGCGCCTGCACGCAGACAACCCTCAGGGACCAGGTCCACCCGTTGGCACCTGCGCCGCAGCTTTCTGCTCGCCCATCACATTACGGACCCAGCACTGCACCAGTTCCTTAGTGATTGGTGGTGCGCGATAACACCCCCCCGAGAGCTCCCTCGGAAGTTGCCACCCTCACGATAGCCCCCTCCAACTGAACCCTGGAAGTTATCACCCTCACGATAGCCCCCCCCCCCCCCCGCCCAGAATTGCTCCAGAAGTTACTCCCGCCGCCATCACGCCGAGGCCCCCGTGGTGCATTATAAGCCGCCACCTCAACCTTGAACTCACTATCCGACTCATCCAAGAGCCGAATAGCCTCCACCGCAGTCGACCGCCCAGCACGCAGTGCCTTGGCGCAGTATTCATCGACCA
The DNA here is from genome assembly GCA_030323885.1 of Branchipolynoe longqiensis. Taxonomy (NCBI): domain Eukaryota; kingdom Metazoa; phylum Annelida; class Polychaeta; order Phyllodocida; family Polynoidae; genus Branchipolynoe; species Branchipolynoe longqiensis. Next base: position 10,136,040 of record CM059187.1, read on the forward strand.
CTTCGAACATCTCCTCCAGAGATGATTTGTGCGGACACCAGCGGTCGTAGGCAGCACGCTGCTCACCAGGATCTAAGAGCGAGCACACAAAACGCTAGACACTTTTAGTCTTGATCGCGCGCTCACTCATCCCCGTATCTCTCGCAGCCTCCCTGCCATCAACCTTGCAGTTGCAAGCCGTACGCATGTTACGATCCCTCACGAGCAGTTTGGACGCGCTTCTTCCACTGATACCAGCGCGCCATGGGATCCACTGGACAGAATTTATATGAGATAATGGTCATTAACCCATGGTCATTAACCCATGATGCTTCCACGCGTCCACGCAGTCCTCCGCCGGCCCATGCCTCAACAGAGGCAACAGTTGAATGAGAGCTACGTTCTCATCCCACATATTAGACAGCATATCCAATGTAAAGTCCTGCCACCAGGTATTCCACTCTTGCTTAATACCTTTAAATGGTTTTGGACGTAACGTAGGGATACGCGCAGACCCAGCCACAGGATACCTCAAAACATTTTCATCCAGCTCCAAAGTATCCCGATTAGATGACTCCCAGCCAGCCCCACCCCCAATAGAAGCAGGTTCCCCAATCACATCCATTATTGCTGGATGATTCCGGAACAACCATAATTCCTCTACAGAGTACTGATGGCCCACCGGCAGTCCAGGCAGCGACGCAATGGGTAATGCATCCCCGTCTGAACCCGTCGGGGTAGAAGTTCCTTCTCTACGTATATTTACATACCCCCGAGAAGTAATATCCTCCCCAGAAGAAGGCACCGGCTCCCTCGGACCCCCGTGTCCACCACCGCCCCCCCCCCCCTTAGAAGACGCCACCAGATTTGGCGAGTTAACCGAAGAAGCGGAGCGTGCACTCTGCACCGGATACTGCGACTCACAGCTATCTAACCGTGTCGACTCAGTAATCTTCAGACAGCTCCCCCCAAGCCCTAAACTACGTCGAAATGCTGATTTTTCGGCTTGAAAAGCTGCACGCTCATCTGCAAGAGCAACCATAGCAGAATCAATGCCGCACCTCTCGGCAGCTAGCAATTGTTCACACCTATGATTCTCGTCTTGCAACTGAACATTCAGCGCCTCACGCATTGACAAGTCCTCCGACTACCTGATCCAAGCAGCTTGCTGCTCTTCAACCAGGAGACGGTTAGAACCCGCCTCTTCTGCAGAAATGCGCCGTGCCGCGTTTAGATCTGCTAAATCGCGCGAGAAAGAAGCAGTGTTGGAGACTCTTAATTCATCCAACGCTCGTCTCTCTTCCGCCATCCGGTCAAACTGGACCCGCTTCCAGGCACGCAGACGGCGAGTACGCATCGACTCTTGATGCTCTACCTCCGTCTGCGACCCCAAAAACGTACGGCCCATAGCCAAATCATTCTCCAACGCGAACGTCAACGAGTCATCAGCTACGGGCCCTGTCTCCAAAGCCGGGTAAATTTCCCTACGACAGGGTTGATAGGGGTCAAAATGCCCGGCCCCCGTGCCCACAGAACGGACTGCCGAACCCCCCCACGGTGAATACTCCAGCGACGCTTCCCGCACAGAACTCCCGCGTGCGCCCAGACCTAAATCATCATGATACGCGATTGAATTGCTACCCTCACGCACACCCGCCCCCGAATCAGTATTGATCGACAGAGACCATATAGCATCGAGAGCGAAGCCCACCTTCATTGCACTCCCCATTAGGCCCTCCCCAGTAGCTTTGTCACTTGAGAGAACCTTATGCGTCATGTCAGCCGCCAAAACATTTTTCAATGCCGTGACACTATCAACTGAACCCGCGCCCAACTGTGTGCCCAGTGCCCCGTCCCGTCCCACAACTGTTGTAAACAATGGCGCGATACCAGGCGGAGGACTGCCACTCAATTGAGCCCAATAACTATCAGATGCAGTGACGCCTTCAGCGACCCCGGCCAAAACCACCTGTGCTAGGCCAGTAGTGGGTACGCCCCCCCAACCAATTAACACCTCACGGTCCTCCCCGATGACACCGGCACCTGTATTGGGAACAAATGTAGTACATACATCCCCAACAGGTGTTAACAGAGCGCGGTGCGGCATACTCAGCACAGAAGCGTCAGCGTTCACCGATGGTCCTTCCGCGATGGGACGCCCACCACCATCAATTTGGTACGGGCGCCCACTAGGCAGACGGGCTGTCGACATCCCCTCCATACCAATTTATGAAGAGAACCTACCTTCGGAAGCCATGGTCCAGGTCCAAGACTCACCCCTTACGCAGTAGGCGAGCTGATCACAGCACCAATGAAATGGCCCATGGCCCTCCGACTATCACCCTGCCACACACACACGGAAGAATGCCAAGATCCAATATAAGTACGCTTCAACTTGGTTTATTGAACCAATCTGCTCTCCGCGGTGTCCACAGTCATCTGACCCGCCCCCTCACTCGCTAGGCTAGGTGGGTGGGGGGTGAGCTAGCTACATGCATTAGAGGGCAGCCCAGTTGGGGTATGCCCGGTGGCTAGCCTGCCACCACCTAGCGCAGTTCAGTGTAACTGCGTAGGTGTGCGGCGTAGTCTCCGCCGCTACCGCATGGTAGTAGGGCTCATGTACAGCCTACTACAATATCTTAAGATTTCCATATTAGGTTTCCATATTAGCTTCAAGAAGGTTAGCCCAGCTGGTACTGGGGTTCGTTTCTCGGGGATTATCATGGATTCCGTAAAACTCGAGTTGAGCCTACCACAAGATTAATGGATAAGGTCAAAGACCCTATAATACTAAGATGGCTCACTCAGCCTGTACTGCGTAATCAAAATGATCAAACCCACCACTTGGTGCGCTGGCTGTTCTCCTGGTTAAACAGGTGCTATATTATATATATAAATGTATATATGAATGTGAAAGATGTGTGATCATGGCAATGATGATGATGCTGGTGATGATGTGTATTTGTTCATAGCAATTTCATATTGATGTGTATTCATACTTACATATCTCATGTATAATATAATTGTATGTGTTTACATATGAAACACCAACCAGCAGCCGAGCTGATCAAACCCACCACATGGTGGCACTACAAAATTTACATTACCATGGGAGAGATAGGGAGTGAGCCATCTTAATATTATAGAGTCTTTGATAAGGTGTTAAATTGTTTATATAAAGTGACAGAGAGGAAAAAAAGGCTACCAGGAGTGAGTTTGAGTCAGTAGGCAGGTTATTAGCGCAATTGCGCACAAGTGATTAGGGGAGGGAGAATGTTTACTAGGCATATATATATACAATTTACTAGGAAACTTTAAGTAGCCGTTCCATAAAATATGTCTTAATGCAGAGGTATGAGAGGACCTAGACTGGTGGTTAGGTTTTGCAAGGAAATCTAATATAGTGCCTACTCCAAGTCAAAGTGGGGCTATGGTGCTGCTATCCATGGCGGCAATTGGGTCATGGGGGCATTTGAGGAGGAAGATGGCATGAAGCTAGCCGCATACGCGAGATTTCGGTGGTCGGTGCGGCCTGGGTTGGCTGGAGGGAGGGGTGGGGGAAGAGCTCTGTTATAACCGACAGTGTGGTGTAATATATGCGTAAAAGACATCCAGGCAAGAGCAGAGAACATAGGAATATGTAAATGCGATGACATCAGAGGCACAGGGTGCCGGCAGTTAAGGTCCTTGGATGGTGAATAAAGCATTCAGTATCCACAAGTCAAAGTGTTCAGACATCGTACTTTCACATGGTGTCAGATTAGGACAATGCTGCCTGCAAACACACTGCCGGGCCTCAGGCTGCCAGGTCAGCTCATCCTCTGCAACAACGCACGATCAAACTGGTGTTCACTCGTAACATTCTCGGGCATCAGATCACTCCCGATAGCGAGGCTTCGGTCGAGATCGACGGCAGAGACTTTGTATTCCAAGTGGTGTGGGACTGCCAACCTATTTTGGGTAAACAGGCTTGTGTTGTGTTTAACGTGTCAGCACGGGTTGATGAGGTGAACTCTGGCATACTGACAAACATTTCCATCGCGAACAACATCCACAGCCCGCGGGCCGATGATGTGGTAAGCAAATATAAAGATGTTTCTCAAGGTTTAGGCTTGATCAAATCGAATGCTGTCATTCATATCGACAAATCTGTACAACCCACTGAGGAGCATTCCATATGCAATACAAAACAAGGTGCATGATGAACTAAAATGCATGGTAAAAATAAGTGTTATTGTAAAAAAAAATGAGCCAACTGAATGGGTAAATTCCATAACCATTGTTAAAAAACCTAACAAAATAAGAATTTGTCTGGATCCAACAAAATTGAACAAAGATATCAAAAGAGGACCATTCCCAACTAAAACTATTGACAAAGTTTTTGCCAAAACAGCGAACATGCAATATTTCTCAGTTTTAGACGCAAATCGAACTAGACTACGAAAGTTCATTGTTGTGCACGTTTAATACTCCATGGGGCTGATACAGGTACAACCATCTACCATTTGGCATCAAAACAGCCAGTGACATTTTCATTCGGGAAATGCACAATGTCATGGGCGTTATACCCGGGATAGGCATAGTCACAGACAACATTCGCCATCGCTTCCGGGAGATCGAGCTGTGCAAACAGGGCCCGTGTCGTGTTAAACTGGCTGCAACACGTGTCCCTGTCCCCGACCATGACAATGAGGTCATCTAGGTACATTGTGGCCTTAATGCCCCTCTTCCTCAGTATGTATACCACTGCCTTTGGACTTGGCAACTGAATACCCTGGTGCCGAAGGCGACGGAGATATCGAGGAGGGGCCAGTCAAGTGGGCAGGTCTTAAAGTTTTTGTATGCCCTGCTAATGTCCATGGTGAACATGTAGCTGCCCATTCCGGCCGCCCTCAGCTCTTTAGTGAATCCCTCCACTGATGGCAGGCAATGCTCACTGGTGTGGCCGAGGGCTGTGTTCTTAATGATGTAGGCATTGACAGAGGTCTGTGTGGGGAATGACATATCCGCTATGATCCTGCATTTAGTGGGGTCAGCCTTCTCGCGTGTCATGAGTGGGGAGACATGACACCATTCCCGGAAAGGGGATTGCTATAGGGCCCATATATGTGCTGCAACTGACCTCTTTATCGATGTACTGGTTGACCGTGGTGGGGTGTTGACATGCACTGGGGTGGTTGGTGGGGTGGTCGGTACCGGTTCTGGGGCCCATGTATCCCAGCAGGAAACCGTATTGCATGAAGTCAATCAGCTGGCGGTGATCAGGGGAGTCTGAGAGGCTTTCCTTCCAGTCGTCTATGTTGAGGCTGGATGGAACCGGTATTTGTGCGGCAACTGCATTAGGGAGGCCAGTTCAATGAACTGCTGTGTATATGCTAGCTATGTTGGTGGGGAGGCCCGCCCCAGGGGCCGGCCAGCATTCGCATCGCAGTAGTTTTTTGTCATGACCTCACGGGCCTTCCTGCGGCAGTGCTGCTCCAAGTGCTCATAGAATGTCTGCGTGATGCGATAGTGGTATGCACATGCATAAACCACGTCCCGCGGGCCATCCTGATGGTGCTGCTTCTGGCTACACCTCCTGGCCGAATTGAACATGGTACACGGGAGCTCATGTGCCTCGGCCTCAATGCGACCCCTCGCCACATTGTTGTCGGCGGTGGCGGCCGCCGGTCCACGTTCGTCCCATGTTGGGGTGGGGTTGCTGGCCTGGGCCATGGTGAAATTAGATCGGTCATTCTGGATTTCCTGTCAGTCGCACCAGTTGATCTCCTCCTCTATCATGTCAAATATGTTCTGAGATCACTCACTCACTGCCGGCCATGGCTTGCACACGCTTGATTGATTGGTGGTTTCTTTACGCCGTGTCGGCAGCATAGGCCATATTCACGGCGCGAGCAGTCATCCATTAGGCATCTGAGATGCTCAAGCATGTGTGGGAAATCACCCGCATCATAGGCCCTCTGGTCGGCCATCAGTCCCATGAACGCCCTCATGTACTCCCTTTCTGTCTTAGTAGTGCGGGCCGCAAGCATTTGAGCGGCAGAGCTGCAGCCCTGTCACTTGAGATACATATAAGGTTTGGATATTGCGTTAGTGACAAACATATCTTGTAATGCAGCCCACCTACCTTCCAGTCGTTGGTAGCGCGCCTGGCACCGATCGAAGTCCTCATCCAGATCCTCCTTTCGGCCTTTCGTTTGCCCGTTGGTGAGCGCCACACGGGGGGGGGGGGGGGGGGGGACATGTCGCATCTCCTGTCGCTGGCGTGCCTGTCGGGGGAGGGCCCGGGTCTGACGGCAGGGGAGGAGCTCTCTCTCTCTTGTGTACCCCGGCCAGCCTCTGTATGGATATCTGCATAGCATCCATGTGTGTCTCTAGGCACTCCTCCATGCGCTCCTCGATCTCGCTCATCCTGTGGTCGATTTGCTGCTGGTCAGTGCGCCTCATCGCCAGTGTGCATGTGGCCCAGGGTGGGCGCTGTCTGGGTTCCGGGTACGATCCATCCGATTCAATTTCGGTGCCACTGGATTGGTCATGAGGCATTGTCCGGCTAGTGCTGGGCCTGGGCGGCGTGCCATCCCTGCATGTGCTGCTGTTTGCCCCCGATGAGTGAGGGCTGTCGGCGAGGTGTATGGACAGCGTGGTTGATGTTCCCGGGTGGTTCTGTGCCTTAGCTGGCCGTCAGCGGCCTTTCTTCTTTCCTGATGATCCTAGTTTTGGCATGTTTCTCTTGTTTCTTTCCTTTGTCTCTTTAAAAATAGTAGTTTATAATGAGTGTGTAGTTGTGGCCAGTCGTGGGCGGAGTAGCAGACTGACCATCAGTGTGTCTGTAGCCCCTGGCTACAGGGAGTGGTGTGATGGGATTGGTTGGGAGGTTTGGGGCTGTGGTTGTGATTGGTTGGTGTAGGGGAGGGTGTGTGTTTGCCCTCCCTTGGTTAATGATGGGGCCTGCCCCCCCCTACACCCCCTTCCCTCCACCCCCCCATGCCCCCCCGGGAAGGGGGGTTGGTAGGGAGTCAGCCTCGCATTCTCTGTGCCCAGCAATGACCCCCAAATGAGCATCCCTGCTCATTTCAAATAATTATTATTCTTGCGTTCTTTCTTATTGAATGTTACTATGGAATTTGGTATCTCGTTGTGCATGCATGTCATGCTATGATAATTGACCAATCGATGGCCGTTTTCGTGGGTTCCAATACGTTGTGCATATACGAGTTGATCTTATATAAATTAATAAAAACCTTTAAATCAACCATGTAACATCCATAACCCCAATTTAAACACATCCATAACATCATTTTAACATACACAACAAATTCAAACACGATTTTTATTGATTAGAGGTACGTAAAAAAAGATGATGTCTTATGACAAAAACAATTGAAAAGGGAGTTTGGTTAGATGCATAGTTTCGATATGTAACTGTTTTTGTGTGGGATAGATTAAATACATGTAATATTGCAAACATACTTAATACACAGAGGCAACAATAAAAACATAAAAATATAATAATTGTTAAAAAGCACGGCGGGGGGTGGGGGTGGGGGGTGGGGGTGCTGACTGTGAGGTGGGAGGCAGCACGCACAGTCGCTCCTGTGCACCTAGACACATTGCTGCACGTCGCTAACTGGTTGGTTGTTGGAATGTTACGTCCTGGCAACACTTAAGGTCATAACTAGTGAGACTGGAGCGCAGTTTAGCACTTTACGTGACAGCCAAACTTGATACGAGGACATATATAAAAGGAACCACCCATAGCACAGTTTACAAATGATAAACCCGCTATAACAAAATTCGGCACAGATCTGAAATATGAACTTTGTGTACATATTAAAGCGCGAACATACCTGTACAAACTCGACTCTGTTGGCTGGTATGAAGTGCGAATAGTCGTACTCGCCGTAGGAATTCATAGTGAGTGTGGGCGGGGCCGCCTGCAAGTTCTCGGTGCGCCGTGAAGGGGACTGGTCAGACAGGTGGCAAGACACCCGGACACCCGGACACCCGCCGCCCGCCGCCCGCCGCCCGCCGCCCGCCGGCTTATTGCCCTAGAGGGTTGTTAGCACGGCGCTGGTTCCCACGCCCCGTGTCGGTTCGCCGTGGGATGCTGGCCGGGCTTTGTGCGATCTGGTTCCGGGCGCGCTGACCGGACCCGGCTTGTGAGCAGCGCGTGTAACCTATGTCCAGTAATACTGCAGGAGGTGCGTGCGGCAGACTCCTGCTGGTCTCAGCAACAAGTGGGACCGGGTCTCCTCGGTACGGCGACCTAGTGTCCGCTTCACACAGTCCGGCTGCGACTGCCCACCGAGCACGCCGCCACCCAACTCGAGGCGCCGGCTGATCTACACTCACGGCCGATAAGTGAGTTGCTCGTAGGATGAAGTAGTTGCTCGTGGCAGATGCGCTTCAGCCGCTGTCGGGAGGTGAGCAGTCGGGCTGTAGCTGAGGGCTCGCCGCACCGCGCTCCTGTGGATAAATAAGACGAGTTCATATCGAGACAGATTGGGAGCAGCCCGAGTGCTTGTTCCACACGCGCTGCTCGTCACTCAGGTGCCACACACCCACAGCCCACGGCATGTTGTAGCACTGTGGGCACTCACCTAAAGCCCGACAAGCAGCCCAGGTGGCGGCTCGCTGAGGGTGGGAGGGTGTGGTCAACAGGCAATGCGGATATATGTTCACAGCGAGAGGTATGTGGGTGGACGCAGGAATGGTGCATTGAGGAGTAGTGTGTGGTGGGTAGAGTGTGTAGTGGGGTGGTGTAGTGAAGTAGTGTGTAGTGCTGTGGTATGTGGTGGGTAGTTAGGTGGTGTGTAGTGCGTAGTGGGGTGGTGTGTAGTGAGGTGGCGTGTAGGGTAGTGAAGTTGTCTGTAGTGGGATGGTGTGTGGTGGGATGGTATGTAGTGGGTAGTGGGGTGGGATGTAGTATGTAGGGTGTTGTGTAATGACATGGTGTGTAGTGTGTTGTGGGGTGGGGTGTAGTGGGTAGTGTGTAGTGGGATGGTGTGTAGTGGGTTCTGGTGTGTAGTGAGTGGTGGGGTGTGGTTGGGTAGTTGAGTAGTGTGTAGTTTGGTGGTGTGTAGTGGGTATTGGGGTGGTGTGTAGTGGGTAGGGTGGTGTGTAGTGGGATGGTGTGCAGTGGGTAGTGGAGTGGTGTGTAGTGGGGTGGTTTCCAGTGGGTAGTGGAGTGGTGTGTAGTGGGATGGTGTGCAGTGGGTAGTGGAGTGGTGTGTAGTGGGTAGTGGGGTGGTGTATAGTTTGTAACCGGGTGGTGTGCAGTGGGTAGTGGAGTGGTGTGTAGTGGGATGGTGTGCAGTGGGTAGTGGAGTGGTGTGTAGTGGGAGTGGTAGTGGGGTGGTGTATAGTTTGTAACCGGGTGGTGGGCAGTGGGTGTGGTGTAGTGTGTAGTGGGTGGTGTGCAGTGGGTAGTGGATGGTGGTGTGGGAGTGGGGTGGTGATAGTACAGTGGGTAGTGGGTAGTGTGGTAGTGGGTAGTGGGGTGGTGTATAGTTTGTAACCGGGTGGTGTGCAGTGGGGAGTGGAGTGGTGTGTAGTGGGATGGTGTGCAGTGGGTAGTGGAGTGGTGTGTAGTGGGTAGTGGGGTGGTGTATAGTTTGTAACCGGGTGGTGTGCAGTGGGTAGTGGAGTGGTGTGTAGTGGGGTGGTGTGCAGTGGGTAGTGGAGTGGTGTGTAGTGGGTAGTGGGGTGGTGTATAGTTTGTAACCGGGTGGTGTGCAGTGGGTAGTGGAGTGGTGTGTAGTGGGGTGGTTTCCAGTGGGTAGTGGAGTGGTGTGTAGTGGGGTGGTGTATAGTTTGTAACCGGGTGGTGTGCAGTGGGTAGTGGAGTGGTGTGTAGTGGGGTGGTGTATAGTTTGTAACCGGGTGGTGTGCAGTGTGCAGTGGAGTGGTGTGCAGTGGGACAGTGTGCAGTGAGTAGTGGAGTGGTGTGTAGTGGGGTGGTTTCCAGTGGGTAGTCGAGTGGTGTGTAGTGGGGTGGTGTGCAGTGGGTAGTGGAGTGGTGTGTAGTGGGTAGTGGGGTGGTGTATAGTTTGTAACCGGGGGTGGGTGCAGTGGGTAGTGGAGTGGTGTGTAGGGGGTGGTTTCGATGGTGTGAGTGGGTTGCAGTGGTAGTGGTGTGTAGTGGGTAGTGGGTGAGTGTATAGTTTGTAACCGGGTGGTGTGCAGTGGGTAGTGGAGTGGTGTGTAGTGGGTAGTGGGGTGGTGTATAGTTTGTAACCGGGTGGTGTGCAGTGGGTAGTGGAGTGGTGTGTAGTGGGTAGTGGAGTGGTGTATAGTTTGTAACCGGGTGGTGTGCAGTGGGTAGTGGAGTGGTGTGTAGTGGGATGGTTGCAGTGGGTATGGAGTGGTGTGGAGTGGTAGTGGGGTGGTAGTGTAGGGTGGTGTATGGGGGTGGTGTGTAGTGGGATGGTGTGCAGTGGAGTGGTGTGCAGTGGGACGGTGTGCAGTGAGTAGTGGAGTGGTGTGTAGTGGGCATTGGAGTGGTGTATAGTTTGTACCGGGTGTGTTTGTAGTGGGTAGTGGGGTGGGGTGTAGTGGGTAGTGGGGTGGTGCATAGTTTGTAACGGGGTGGTGTGCAGTGGGTAGTGGGGTGGTGAGTAGTGGGTAGTGGAGTGGTGTGTAGTGGGATTGTGTGCAGTGGGTACTGGGGTGGTGTATAGTTTGTAGTGGGGTGGTGTGTAGTGGGTAGTGGGGTGGTGCATAGCTTGTAATGGGGTGATGTGCAGTGGGTAGTGGAGTGGTGTGTAGTGGGCAGTGGAGTGGTGTGTAGTGGGATGGTGTGCAGTGGGTACTGGGGTGGTGTATAGTTTGTAGTGGGGTGGTTTATAGTGGGTAGTGGGGTGGTGTGTAGTGGAGTGGTGTGTAGTGGGATGGTGTGCAGTGGGTACTGGGGTCGTGCATAGTTTGTAACGGGGTGGTCTCTAGTGGGTAGTGGGGTGGTGTGTAGTGGGTTTGGTGGGGTGGTGTGTAGTGGGGTGGTGCATAGTTTGTAGCAGGTGGGGTGTAGTGGGTAGTGGGGTGACGTGTAGTGGGTAGTGGGGTGTTGCATAGCTTGTAATGGGGTGGTGCGTAGTGGAGTAGTGGGTAGTGTATAGTTTGTAACGGGGTGGTGTGTAGGGGTCATTGGCAATTATGTTTAAATCCGAGCACAAACGGCTTTGGTTTGAATCTACTGTACATAAAAGGGGCAGCTTTTGGTTTGAATGCAATCTTTATCTCAGTTGGTATGGAGATAGGATTTGGAGAGAATGCAAACAAAGCAAGATGGTGGCCACTGGAAGCTCTCTATTCAACTTTTTAAAGTCTATTAATCTGCATGATTTCTTGAATACTTCACCCCAAAATCAGTGGGCTATAACGGTATAAGTGTTTGAACAATATATTTAACATATTAGGTTGCAAATTCATGTGGCTGTGCCCATAACCCAGCTTCCCGACACTTGTTCTACAACTACAAGGTTGTTTAGCAGCCCTGTCCCAGGCCTGTGTGAGTAGGCTCTAACTAGTTGCAAGATTCACCCTGTACTGCTGCAGTAGGGGTGCAAACCAACCCTATGTAAAAGCTGTCAAAAATGTGGGTCAAAGAATTGAGAGCCTAATTTCACAATCTAAGAAGCAACAATTATTCTTTACATATGTCTTATTGATAGCCCGCTACCTTTGAGTTGAAAAATATAATATAATATCTAGTTTAATAAGATTTAAAAGTGAAATCGACGCGTTCTGCGGCCGCCATCTTGTCTTTTTGCATTCTCTCCCATTTCACCAACTCTGTGCCTATAGAACTTAGAAGTATCCATTTGATACTGGAGGCAGGCATTCTATTCCCTGGTCCATACTAAAGCTATTTTCGCCCGTATTTAGACTACGTTTTCATTCACCCGTGTACTGCGAGTACCGGGTGAATCCTTTATCTATCTTGCACCCTGCTGCATGGCACTAGATCACTCCGTCTATATTATTAGTCCACTTCCACTCCCCGCCAGTACGAGGCAGGTCTCAGTTAGGGACGGGGTAATAAGGCCCTGCGATGTACATGTGTGAGTTGACTATATGGACATTGCAAACACGCCGACCTGACTGCACCAGTCCTACCCTCGTAGTCACTCAGCTCATCCTGCAGATATCGAAAACACGGATCATTTAGTGGGCTTTCCCTAAGTCGGATTTCCTGTTAATTAGGTAAATAAAAAAGCACTAGATCAAAGCTAAAAGAACAATAAGACGATCTGAAGATGTCTTTTTGTTTCCTTCATTTGGAGCTGGATATCGCCTGTTTGCAAATACACTGAAAGAGTGGTTTTATGCAATAGTTGAGAAAAATGTAATTGTCATTGAAAAAAACAACTTATTTAATCACAATATTTGACAATGGGCTAATGAGTAGAGCCGATTTCTTTCAGATTCAAGGGCACTGCCCAAACACCAAGCTACTCAGACAGCACATGTCAGCTGGGCCAACCACTGGTATAAGCGACACTAGCTGTAGCGACTTGAGCTGGCTGGGCACCGTTGGCACACCTAAGCTGTGTTCACACACGCACTTTAAATCGATTCATATAAATCGACTTGCCTAGTTCGACGCACATTTGCCGTGTGAATGCGACGCTGTGTCGATTTAGGGCTGAATCGACTCGTTTAAATCGGTTCATGGAAACCACCATCGTGAGGTAGTTTAGGCGAATCGATACTGCGTGAGTCGATTTATCTTGCGTGTGTGAACGCAACCCGGTTTAGCTGAGGAGGTTTAGCGCATCACACGCATGCGCAGTCGAGACCTTATTTTGTTGACTTTCCGGTCGATCAAAAGCGCATATTATATAATTTGGTCTATGAAACCGCTAGCTGTGCAGAGATATTTTTTTCATAATTTATTTTTAGGGTTTCACTGCCCAGCAGAAGTTTTGACTGTTCCAAACCAATACGATTTAGTCCATACATATCTAGGGCGAACCCACTCTCTCGTGGTGACGTCACCTAACCGAAAACTGGCACTGGTCAGACTGGACTTGCTCATGCGCAGATATCGATTTCCGGCTAAAAGTACTGCGTGTGTGAACACAACACTAAATCGATTCATATAAATCGACTTGTCTAAGTCGACATAAACTTTGCCCGTGTGAACACAGCTCTAGACACACTCCTGCACACAAACGCCATCCACACCCTAGATGGGTTTAACAGTGGCCTTCACCTTCACCACTTATGGATAGCTTGAATCACGCTTTTTAGTGCTGTTTGTTTTCAGTATTAAATATCTCATATGTAAGTATTTCGATTACTATAGTTATATTCACTGCTGCAGGTCAAATCTTTAATATAATTTCTTATATGAATATAAATTGGGGGTGCCTGCTTTATTATTATATTTATTCCGCCACTGCTTGTGTATTTCTTATTTAATTTTGAACGAATCGTGTATGGGTGTATTCTTGCTGCGAGGCTGGGCGCCGCAGCTACCTGTCCCATTTCCGGTGCCTTGATATTGCCGCCATACTGGAGCATTAGCATATTCAGCACTTGATGGAGCGACCCAACCAGCCACGGCTGCGACCTAACCAGCCACGGCTGCGACCCAACCAGCCACGGTTGAACTCGTTTGAACTTGTTTCCGCTACAAAGGTATTCGGGGTCAGCGATTGGTTAATAATATATCAAAACAAATGCTTGCTGCCATAGAATTTTTACTCAAAATTAAAAGAAATAAAAGAACAATTTGGCATAAACATGGTGCACAAATGCAATATTATTACTTTATTATTACTTTATTCCACCGAAACGATGGTCATATAACATATTGCAAATGGCGGCACCCATAAGGGGCGGCCATTTGCAATCGAAAAGAACAACTCTGATTGGCTAAAATTATGGAAAGATCACATTATTATTTTAATAGTTTCTTGTTCAGACATATTTACACATATATATGTATCTTTTGCACAGATTAAAGTGCTTGAAGTATATTTTAAATTTATCAACATCGACTTCTGTTTAAATCACACAATATCACTACTTACTGAATGGGAAACTAATCCTGCAAGGGTATGCTTGATATGACCCAGTGGTAAGCCGTTTTTGCTTCTTTTGTCGCTGTGGACACTCCTCTACTGGAGAAGAGTCGACAGCGACGAAAGAAGCAAAAACGGCTGACCACTGGAGAAGAACTCTGACAACTATTTCCATTTAATATAACAACATAGACTTTAATACCATCAATTGTTCTGAGATACACAAACTTTTCAGTGGTGACCACGACATGTTAACTCCAACTTCTGGGCTAGGTGTCTGATTTTGTCCACATGATAGACATTTTTTTTGTACGCGCATGTTTGTTTCGAAGTGGGGATTCAAATCATTCATAAGCTAGTAAATGGCATCTATGAGACTGGATTTATACCATTGAATATGAATGAATCCATATTTGTACGACTCCCAAAGAAGCTAAAACCAACATTGTGTACTGAGTACAGAACACTAAGCCTGATGAGTCATATGTTGAAGATGATCCTGAAAATAATTTTACTGAGAAACAGACAGAAAATTGAAGAACAAATCAGTAACGTACAAAGTGGGTTTATATCTGGAAGAGGTACACGTGAAGGGATTTTCAATATGAGAATGATTTGTGAACGTTATTGTGAAGTGAACCAGGATGTTTATGCCTGCTTTATTGACTATGAGAAGGCCTTCGACCGAGTCAATCATGAACTGTTAATCAAATGTTTACAAGATATTGGTGTCAATGGCAAGGACATTAAACTAATTGTGAACTTATACTGGACACAACGTGCATTTATAAAAATGGAGCAGGGCCTATCGGATGAAGTTATGATTAAACGAGGAGTTCGACAGGGGTGTGTATTGTCACCATGTCTATTTAACCTGTACACAGAGATGATTTTCAGACACATTGAAGATTGCAAGGGAGTGACAATAGGTGGCATGAACGTCAACAATCTTAGATATGCCGATGACAGTGTAATACTAGCAGACAGTGAGAAAAACCTACAAGATATAGTGAATAGAATCAATAAAGCTGGAATACTATTCAACATGAAGATGAATGCCAGGAAGACCAAAACAATGGTTATAAGTAAAAAGACAGATAAACCAAATGTCAATATAACCATAGATGGCACAAACATAGAACAAGTATCCGAATTCATATATCTCGGACAAAAGATTACAAATGATGGGAGATGTGAGGAAGAAATTAAAAGAAGGATAACAATAGCCCGAACAACATTCTCCAAAATGTATAGAGTGTTAACATCAAGTAAGATATTAATACAAACAAGGAAGCGTATTCTTCAGTGTTATGTGTGGTCTACTCTAATGTATGGGGCTGAGACATGGACAATCTCTAAGAAAATGTACAAACGTTTAGCAGCATTTGAGATGTGGACTTATCGAAGGATGATGAAAATATCATGGACAAAGAAGATCACCAACAAAGAAGTTCTCAGAAAAATTAAAAATAAGAAAAGCTTGTTTGCCACTATACAGACAAAGAAACTTATTTATTTTGGCCACATCATTCGTCAGAGTTCAATATACCGTACATTGTTGGAAGGGAAGGTGAATGGCAGCAGAGGGAGAGGGAGACCAAGAACATCATGGTTTACAAATATTTCACAGTGGACAGGCTTGAATTATTCACAGTGTATCAGAACAGCACACCATCGGGACAAGTGGAGAACCATTGCATCCAACCCTCGACTAGAGGACGGAACTATTGATTTGATTGGTTGATTGTTGTTGCTGATATTGATGATGATATTGTTGTTGCTGATATTGATGATGATATTGTTGTTGATGATAGATGTGGAGGGGGGAAAAAGCTAGTGCTTGAGGGAGAAGATGAGGAGGAGGATTCAATATGGAAAACCCCTCATCTTATTCGGGCTTTTCAAGAAAAAAAAACGAGAAGAACGTCGTAAAAATGTAACTGCAATGAGAGAACTCGTTTCTTATATTCTTCCTCCTAAGAAAAGGGTTTATCAACCCCCAAAAACACAGGATGATGTTATCATGAGCAATAGAGAGGGGGAGATGTCAGAGATTGGAGAACTGGAAGGGGAGTATTTCTCCCTTAAACAAAGGAGAACAGTGAAATTATTCATTCCCCTTAAAAAAAAAAGATCATTATCTCCACCTTTCTTTTGAATGATGAAACAACTATTACATTTGAATTAGGAACTGTTTATGATGATGACGAATATGATGTTGATAGTGATGAAGATGCTGATGAAATCGCTGGAAGAAAAGTAATATCCATGTAACTGAGTGAGAATAAGTCAAAGTAGATAAAAAGAAAAATGTTTTTGAAAATGTGTTAGTTGTTAGACGGATAGAGAGCTATAACCATTGATTTGATTTGAATGTATGAACTTGTATGAGGAGGTAGTGGTGGAAAAGATGATGCTGATGACATGTGGAAAGTTCTAACCGAATGCAATCCTCCCTCCAAAAAAGAGAACTTTCATCAAGAGAGGGAGATTTCACTGTTTCCAACATGTGTAATGCGAATATTGAAGTGAGAGTTGATAATACCGATGAAAATTCAACTAATGAAAATACTATTTTAACTATGTTAATGAGAAAAAGAAAATGTTGGGGAATGCTTCTTATGATGTGCATATTCATGATATCCTTATTTTCCACTGTACTCTTCCCATTGAAAGAAATGATTCAAAGTGAAAAGTTGTGTAAAATGTTGAATAGAAGCCTTGAATATTATTATTCTATTCAACATCTTCATGTATAAAATGTGGAATAAAAGTCATGAATATTATTATTAGTTTTATCATTTTATTATTATTATTACTATTATTATATTCAACAGCATCATTTTATTATTATTATTGTTAAATGGAGAGCTATTGAGAGAGAGTATGAATATATATTCAGTCAACATGAAAATAAATGAACATAACAAAGAGAAGTTGTTTATTTGTTTTGTTTTGATTTTATTAAACAAAGATAGCGATTGATGATATGAAAATCTTTGATATATATATATATATATATGCTAACAGTAAAAGAAGTAGTGGTAGTATTAGTAATTTAATTTTTCTAACTCTTCTTCCTCTTCCTCAGACAAGTTTAGCCTTAGTCATCAACAGGGATAACTGAATCTCCATAGGCAATAGTGCAACTCGAGTGCAGATATCGCATTGATGGGGTTTGTGGGATGGTTCATCACACTTCACCTCAAAGTCTCCATGAGGAAAGAGGAATGAGTGGAGCTGTTCCTTCAGGAACTTGTTTAACTTTTCCAGTTGTGCGACATTCAAATACAACCCCTGCTTGCAGGGTGTTAGCGCCCTTTTCTCCACAGGCTTCAGCTTTTCTGAACTTAAAACAAACCATTTACAAAAGTTGATGCGGGAACTGTCGCGTTCAACCACACCAAAGACACCACCTCCAAAGTTAAAGTGGAAACCCCCAAAACGTCGGTCTGTTTTAGGTGTTTTGAGGGCCTGAAGCATGTTATCTATGCTCTCGAGCAGGATGGCGATGGCGTTTTCATCAAAGTCCATAAAATAGCGATTGCTGCTCGCCAGCAGAGTCCTTCCATCAGGATTAACTGTTTCTGCTGACGGCGTTGCACTTCCCTGGATGTCATACCGCTTGCTACTGACATCCCCAGCAAAGTCATCTCCTCCAGACCGAGTCCATAGGGCGATCTTTATACCAAGTTTTGCTCCTGCTCCTCTAACACGCTCCACAAAAACTTGATTCCCCAGCGGTAGGTTGGCGGCATCAAAATGTGAAATATCAATTCCCGGGGGAATAACTAAGAATGAAGCGATCTTGCGACGCTTCTTACACCTCAGCCAATTATCCCCCTCCTCCTCCTCCTCCTCCTTATTCTTCTTCTTCTTCTTCAACTCAATTTTCCGACTCTTGAAGGTCTCAACTCCATCCTCAAGTATAGAGGGAGAGGGAGAGGGGGAGGGAACGATAATTGTTAACTCCCCCTCCTCTTCTTCCATCCCCTCACTATCTGAGGAGGAATACATACTCGTTCTCTTGAGATTGATAGCTCTCGTTAGTTCAAGTGACATATCCACTGCTGGCGATGCGACTGATGATGATGGAATCGTTATCGGATTCGATCTCGGACGCTTCAGAATGCCCTTCTGCATGAACATGGTGAAAGGTGAACTGATGAGAGTAGGCTGGAGCTCAGCAGGTTTTATATGCAGCGTCAAATTCGGTGATATGGAAATGAGGAGTATTCAAATCAAATGGGGTGGGAGTTCTTTTGGGTGGGAAGGGGTGGAGATGACTGGGTAGGTGGGAGGGGGAGGTGGAAGGGGGGAGAGAGGGAGTGGGGGAATGTCAACTCATTTTCATCAATCATCATACTCTTCCATCCAAAAAATGGCCACTTCCAATGCATTCCATATGAAAGTAGTCGCGCCTGGTTAAAGGCAAATGAAATCTCCTTAAAAAATGAAACTTTATTTGGTAGTAAAATACAGGAAAAGTATCTATGTGCGTAGTTAAGAGCGCAAGAAATTAGATTATTATATTGAAAAGTGTCTGTGAGTTGTGGAAAATATTCACCACTAGTTCTATCAAAAACCCCAATCCCGCTACAATGAACTATGATATGAATGCAGGCTCTATTCACATCTAATTGATCTCCTGGGGGGAGAAAAAGAATGATATAAAATGATATAATCAATATCGTGATTCTTTATCAATTGTTCAAAATCCTGCAATGTGGTAAGCAGGGGAAGGAGTCGTTTAGGTAGAGAATGAAATCTGTTTTCCTTCCAGACAGCAATGAAGTCGTGAATATGATATTCATTCAAAGGAATACAAATAATTTGTATATGACTATATCTTGTTAAATCCTCCACCAATGTGTGTTCGGTGTCGTGCAAAATAGATTGTATAACATCTACTAATGAAGAAGGCATTATTATTATTATATTAACTATACTAAAGTTAAAATGGTATCAGAGAAAACAATCTAGTGTCGTTCGAATCATCGAGAACTCTGACTGGAATGGTGACGTCATCATTCCAGTCAAACAAAGGTTAAATCAGTCCAAGCAAAAACAGATAACCATCCTGCAAGCGAAGTTCAACCAGAAACATGATGTCATCAATCCAGTCAAAAAAGGTCAAATGAGTTCAACCAAAAACATCTGTCCATCCTGCAAGCGAAGGTCGAATGAGTTCAATCAAAAACAGGTGGCCGTCCTGCAAGGTAGAACAGTCACGTCATCATTCCAGTCAAAAAGGTCAAATGAGGTCAACCTAAAATCCTGCAAACATGCAATGGGTAGAACAGTGACGTCATCATTCCAGTCAAAAAGGTCAAATGAGTTCAACCTAAAATCCTGCAAACATGCAATGGGTCATTTAAGGTCACTGATCGGCATTGTCCCGCGGCTGCAAACATGCAATGGGTCATTTAAGGTCATTGTCCCGCGTCGGTTCTCTGATGCGTGAAGATTACGTAATATGGACCCATATCGATCCTCCTATTACTACTCAGAAGCTAGAGATAAATCGGCTGGAACTATGGACATGAGTGACAGTGAATATTGGCCAATGAGTGGCCCAGGGTGGGTCTAATGGTATAGTTTGTAGCTGCTGGCCACTGTTGGTGCGACGGAAATTATATCTCGGCTTACGTAATTACCACTAGAGGCTAAGGGTGTCTGTGAATGTGATATTTTCCCACCATTAACAACATCTGGATCTGACCAACTGTCAATAACAACTAGGTTATTAATAAATATATAATGAAAAAGGCAATGCACAGAATAATTAACTGTAGTGACTTTTCAAATAAATGTAGAGTGAACTATGTGTACGCATGGTTTCAGATATCTTAACCATTTAGAAGGGTCATCTAGTTCTCAAGGTTCCATAACATTAGCTCACAAGTCAATAGCTCACAAATCAAAAGCTGACATCCTGAATGAAAAAAAGAGCCATAAGCTCACCAGCTTTAATCACATGTGTTACCAGTCACTTGTTCTCGTCTACCGCACCTGTTCTCATCTACCGGACGGGATGGCCGAATGAGTTAGAGCGTCCGTCCCCCGTGCTGGTAGATCGTGGGGTCGTGGGTTCGAGTCCCGGTCGAGTCAAACCAATGACTTTAAAATTGATACTTGTCGCTTCCTAGCCAGGCGCTCGGCATTATTAGGATAGGGCAAGGACTGGTGTGCTCAGTGTCAGGATAATGTGACTGAGTGGGATACCAGGTCATGGTGCGGCGGCCTGGTTTCCCAGTGGGACAGCACTATAAAGTCGCCATGAGTGTGCACTGTCACAAGTCGGTACCCGTCCTGATATGACCTTAGATGTTGCTAGGACGTAAAACAACAACAAACAAACAATCTCATCTACCGCACCTCATTTCACACCTCCTGGATTACACATAGTAGGTACGTGACTAAACAAATTTAAATTCTTGTAATTGTATTATAACTGGTACTGTTGGACAAATTTACTTGTTTGACTTGTTTGTTGGGGTTTTACATCTTAGCAATGTCTATGGTCATATCAGGATGGGAACCAACTTATTTGTTTGTTTGTTGTTTTACATCCTAGCAACATCCAAGGTCATATCAGGACGGGTACCGACTTGTGACAATGCGCACTCATGGTGACTTTATAGTGCTGCCCCACTTGGAAAGCAGGCCACCAGCACCATGACCTGATATCCCACTCAGTCACATTATCCTGACACTGAACGAACCAGTCCTTGCCCTATCCTAGTAATGCCAAGCTCCAAACTAGGGAGCGACAAGTATCAATTTGTAAGTCATTGGTTTGACTCGACCAGGGTTCGAACCCACAAACTCATGGGTTTGGGTCCCCTGATCTCCCAAAACAGGGTATGGACAGAAAACAATTTGTGACAGTGTACACTCATAGCGACCATTATAGTGCTGGCCCAATGTGAGATCAGGCTGCCGGCACCATGACCTGATATCCCACTCAGTCACATTATCCTGACACGGAGCTAAACAGTCTTTGCCCTCTCCTAATGATGCCAAGTGCCAGGCTAGGTAGCAACAAGTATCAATTTTGTAAGTAATTTGTTTGACTAGCCCAGGATTCGAACTCCCAACCTTCCGCATGGGAATCCTGCACTCTTTTTCTTTTTTTTTGTATTCTTTTTTTAAAATTGAGGCTGTATTTATTGTCCATAGCATGTAAGCCTGGGTACCCAGGCTTGTTTTCAATGCTGGCCAGCTGTAGTGTTGGTGTTGTCTTACCAAACAGTAGCTGCTGATAAGTTATTTGATTGTCTGCATTTCAGTAGCAGATAGATAGTCTGTTGGTACGTTTAGTAGTCTATGTTAGTTTTTTTGGGCCCTCTTGGCATTGTATTTTTGTTCTATTCTTATTACTATGTTAGTTGTTTTCTTAAGGTTCTATGTTAGTGTTTTGGGGTTTTCTTGGGAAGAGTTTTCCGCTTTTTTCTACTTAATTCTATACTAGCCTATTTTATTTACATGTCCATAGGCTTGTATGTAATAGGTGGTTGAGTTATGTTTGTTTGAAATTGATTTGATTTATATTGTTGTTGGATATGTTATCTGGCTTTTATATTTACGGTTATCCCACCCTGGGATGTCCAGTTGGTGGGCTGTGACATATCACCTGCCCCCTTGTGGTGCAGTTCAGTTGGGGTTCCCAGTTTTTATTTTGCACAAATATTTTTTGTACGTTTTTAGGTCAGGGATTTGTCTTTCTTTCACCGTTTGCGCATTCCATGCCTTGGCGGCCATTTCCAGTGTGCTCCTTTCATGGGCTCTGGTCTGTCTTAGTAGTGGTGCCTTGCTTGCTCTGGTGTCCCTTAGTGGTTGGGTTAGACACTTAATGTCTTGGCTATATCCATATGCTAATGTTTTTAGGTGGATTATCCTTCTGTTTTCTAGTAGCTTTACATTAGTTCTTTTGTGTAGGTCATAAGTGGGGTGTAGTTTGTCTACTTTCAGGCATATTTTCAAAGCCCTATTTTGTAGTATCTGCAATTTTGTTAGTAGCTCTTTTTTTAGCACCCATGTAGATTACATCCCCATAGTCAAAGTAGGGGAGTACCATGCCTTTGAAGATTTTTATTGACATATCTTGTGTCATATAGTTTTTTAGTTTAGCAAATAGCCATAGTTTGTGATTTACTTTTTGTATGATTTTTGTTTAACACAGATTGTAGTTTAGCTGGCTATCCAGTTCTAGGCCTAGGTATTTGTAGTGATTTACACTTTCCAGTGTTTGGTTTCCTAGTGTGCATTGTAGGTTTCTTCCTGTGATTGCTGTATGTGAGAAGAGTACTGTTTTAGATTTATTTGCATTGATGGTTATTTTATTGGATTCACACCAGCTGTCCAGTTTTAGCAGGTTGTTCAGTTTGGTAGCTACCTCCTCTACTGTGCTTCCTTCTGCATATATGATAGTGTCATCCGCATATAGCTGGAGACATTATGTCTCCAGCCATTTTTCTAGGTCATTTATGTATAGTATAAATAGCAGTGGTCCCAGGACTGATCCTTGGGGTTCACCACAGGTGATAGTTTGTTGGTCTGAGAGTGTACCATTTACTTTAGTTTGTTGCTGCCTGTTGTTTAGGTAGCATTTTATCCAGTTTATTGATTTGGATTTAATGCCCATGTTGTTTAATTTTCGTATTAATATGCTGTGGTCTACAGTGTCAAAGGCTTACTCTACCGATTTGGTCACCTCATCCGGTTCCATTGGAAAGAAGTGTGGATTACTATTAAAATCGTTTTAACATTTTGATTCTAGCAAAAATATGAATAATGTTATGTCATTTTGAAAGTTGACAATCGGAGTGAATTTTCGTCCTTTGTTTAAAGTTGCACAGTCCGATGCTTTTGAATTTCTGGGTTTTTTTTAGATCAATATATTAGATCGATCACTAGTATTTACTTTACATCAGTTCAAAGTTACTTTTATTTTAAATGGTAAACTTTTGAGATATTTTGAGTGCAAACATGGAAAATTAGTTTTGGCAAGCTAGCCAAAACTTAGATATAAGATTCACCTTGTACTTGTAGTACACGAGTGAACGACAAGGTAGTGTGACTACGGGCGAAAATAGCGTTAGTATGGGACAGGAAATAGAATACCTACCTCCAGTATAAAATGGGTACTTATATCGGCACAGAGTTGGTGAAATGGGAGAGAATGCAAAAAGACAAGATGGTGGCCATAGAACGCCATCAATTTCGCTTTTAAATTCTATTAAACTAGATGTTTTATTATATTTTTCAACTCAAAGGTAGCGGGGAAATATGAAGACATATACAAAGAATAAATGTTGCTTCATAGATTGTGGATTTAGGCTCTCATTTCATTTCCCCGCTTTTTCGACAGCTTTTATATATGGCTGGTATTCACCCATGTACTGCGAGTACACGGTGAATCCTATATCTAGCCAAAGCTCTGACACCATAGACTTCTGCAGTAACAGGTTCTGTTAAATTGACTCAGTATTGCCTTCTACACAGAAACAAATGTTTAATAAGTGCATCAGTATTTAAGGTAGATATGTAAAATCAAATCTAGATAATTGGATTGGTTTTGAAAATTTGATATTTCATCGGACTATGCAGGTTTAATGGAGAACAAGAACCTGTGACCAGTCACTTAAGAAATACATTAAAAATGTAACCCAGCATATTATGCCTGTTAGTGTTACATATATATGTATATTATATGACAAACGAAAAATGTTTGTCAGCTTTTGTCTCTTTTTTTTATTACGGATGTGGGCTTTTGTCTTGTTAGCTTTTGTCTTGTGAGATTTTGTCTTGTGAGCTTTTGTCTTATGAGCTTTTGTCTGCGCACCAGTTCTCAACCTGACTCACTAACTCCCATGTGCACATCGTGGTCCTGAAATAACGAATCATTGATGGTCATTGTCATTCTCCTTAAAGCCGCATTTATTGCAAATTGGTCTGACTTACTAACATTAACAAGGAACCACATGACGAGATCTTGTGACAACGTGGACCCATTTGCAGAGAGCTGGTTCTGCTGTACACCCGACATTGTTAGACAAGCAAAATAAGGACGACAAGTCCGATCGATCTGGAGGGTCGTGTCGGGCCGCAGTCACCCTGACTGCGGCCCACACTGCCTGTGCAGGCTCCACCAGTGGGTGTCCGTTAGTAGGAGTGGCTCCTTACAACCTCAGCCGCAGGACGCTCAATGCTAAGGGACCTGAGCTTGGAATTAATTATTCCCAATCGCCCACCAGGTTTCAAGGTTATTATTGCCGGAAGTGATAGTGAGGATAAGCTCTCACTACCAATAAAGTACTTTCTCATGGCATGCGTATCAAACAGCCTCTGATAACCAAGTCCAACTCCCGGCCTTCACGAGGCGAAACTGTTTCTACTGACGGGAGAAGGGGCAAAGGCGGATCTCTGGCGCCTCAAAACCAGATGCTTCAGGCAGGTGGGGCTCGTCAATCTTGGCTGACTGCTCATCTAGGAGAAGGTAAACTCTGATTTAAAACCCCCGCTGCCGTGCGGCTAGTCCCATTTATGGGAAGACCAGAAGTTGGTAGTGCACACCAGAGGCCATACCGACTCAATTGTCGGCCTAAACTAAGTGCAGTGCACATCAACTTTGTTGGTGTGGTCAGGGGATGTCACCCCTTCAAGTGCATGAAGACTGGAGCAGCAGATGAGTTAGAAGATCAATAGCTTTGAAGGTGTAACAGCAAGATGATGTGGCTCATCAGGGCACACTCTGACAAAGATGAGTAAGTGGCCAGTCACCTTTCCTTCAACTATTAAGAAACCTAGTAATGACAATGTAAACCCAAAGCCTAAAATAGGAAGGTATGCATCTGATGTCAGGCAACTGAAAACTGGAGGAAAGGTGCTAAAGATTGGTACATGGAATGTACGAACATTGTACAAACCAGGCCGATATGACAACCTGAAAGTGGAAATGACAGCGCTAAACCTTGACATCCTAGGTATAGCTGAGACGAGATGGACGGGTGACGGGAGGATAGGTGATAGTGAGGTAGATATGATATATTCTGGAGATGAAAAACATCAGTATGGCATTGGAATTATGATGAAGAAGTCCATTGCCGCCACAATGATTGGATTCTGGCCAGTATCTGACAGAATTATTATGATGAAGCTGAGGGGAAAACCGTTCAATATAAACATTCTGCAAGTTTATGCACCAACCTCAGATCACGATGATGAAGAAGTCAACGAGTTCTATGACAGCATCAAAAAGGTAATGGAATACACCAAGTCTGGAGAAATAACAATTGTTATGGGCGATTGGAATGCGAAAGTTGGAGAACAACATGAATATCCAGTAACAGGAAGATTTGGCTTAGGTGAGAGAAATGATCGTGGTGAATACTTGATAAATTTCTGTTTGACATCAAAACTAGTAATTGCTAACACCTTATTTGAACATCCAAAGAGAAGACTATATACATGGAAGAGCCCTGGTGATGTATGTCGGAACCAGATCGATTACATTCTTGTCAACCAACGATATCAAAATTGTATCAAACAGGCAAGGACATATCCAGGTGCTGACATATGTTCGGATCATAATCCAGTAGTAATCAGTATGGTAGTGAAATTGAAACAGCAGAACAAAATTAAAAACAACATTCAAATGGATATGAACATGTTAAAAGATGCAAAATACAGAACTAAGTATAATGTCTCTGTTCATAACAAATTCAGTGTACTGATGAATGAAGAAACTCCTCAGAGAGAGTATAACAACATTGAAATGGAATGGGAAGCTCTCAGAGAAAGCATGGTCAAGTCAGCAGAGGAGGTGTTACCAAATAAAAAACGAGAGACAAAGCAATCATGGATGACGCAAACCATACTAGAAAAGATGGCAGAAAGGAAGAAAGTGAAAACCACTGATCCACCTAAATACAAACACCTGAAGAATGAAATAGAAGATGAATGCAAAAAAGCTAAAGATGAATGGTGGAATAAGAAGTGTGAAGTAGTGGAACAACTTGAGTCTCAACATCGTTCAAGAGAGATGCACAAGAAAGTGAAAGAGATAACAGGTCAAGGATTTTTTTAATTTTTTTTTATTGAGGCTGTATTTATACTGTCCATAGCATATAAGCCTGGGTATTCAGGCTTGTTTTCAATGCTGGCCAGCTGTAGTGTTGGTGTTGTCTTATCACACAGTAGCTGCTGATAAGGTATTTGATTGCCTGTATTTCAGTAGCAGATAGATAGTTGGTTGGTCTGGTTAGTACTATAGTAGTCTATGTTAATTTTTTTGGATTTTCTTGGCATATATGTGCTTTATTTTTTCTTTTGTGTATGTCATAGGTGGGGTGCAGCTTGTCTACTCTGAGGCAGATTTTCAGGGCTCTGTTCTGTAGTGTTTGCAGTTTTTTTAGAAGTTCTTTCTTTGCACCCATGTAGTTTACATCTCCATAGTCAAAATAGGGTAGCACCATGCCCTTGAAGATTTTTATTGACATTTCTTGTGTCATGTAGTCTCTTAGCTTTGCAAATAGCCACAGTTTGTGGTTTACCTTTTGGACAATTTTGTTTATACATAGGTTGTAGTTTAGTTGGCTGTCCAACTCAAGGCCTAGGTATTTGTAATGGTCTACATTTTCTAGTGTTTGGCTTCCTAGCTTACAGTGTAGTTTTCTTTCTGGCATTTGTTTATGCGAGAAGAGAACTGTTTTTGACTTGCTTGTGTTGATGGTTATTTTGTTGGACTCACACCACTCATCCAGTTTTAGTAGGAGCTTGTTTAGTTTAGTTATTACCTCCTCTTCTGTGGTGCCGTTTGCATATATGACTGTGTCATCTGCATATAGTTGGAGGCATTCGGTTTGTAACCATTTTTCAAGATCGTTTATGTAGATTATAAAGAGCAGTGGCCCTAGCACTGACCCTTGGGGTACACCACATGTGACAGGTTGGTTGTCTGATAGTGTATTGTTTATTTTTGTTCTCTGTTGCCTGTCTTTCAGGTAGCATTTTATCCAGTCCATAGTGTTGGATTTTATGCCCATGGATTCTAGTTTTTCCAATAGTATGTTATGGTCTACTGTATCGAATGCTTTGCTGAAGTCAATGAAGGCTGCTCCAACTAATTGTTTTTGGTTCATTGACGCCAATATGTCATTTGTTAGGTTAGCTATTGTTTTAGATGTGGAGTGCAGTTTCCTGAAACCTCCTTGTCTTTCGTTTAGTATATTGTTTTTTTCCAGGTGTTCATTTATGTGTCTATGTAGCACTTTTTCAATGAGCTTGCCTGGGGTTTGAAGAATCGATATTGGCCTGTAGTTTCCCATGTTTTGTTTGTCTCCACTTTTGTGGATAGGGGTAATGGTTGCCATTTTCCAGGCTGAGATAAAATGCCCCTGTTCAAAGGAGATGTTGAATAGGTCGACTATAGTGGCTGGGATGGCTTGGAGTGCCTCTTTCAGCATTTTGGTTGGTATTTCGTCTATTCCACTTGGTTTATTTGTGTCTATGTCATTTATTAGTTTTTTTACTTCTATTATATCTGTTTTGCAGGTGGGGATTTCATTCTGCACAGTTCCTGATCTATTTTCCCACCTTTTTTAAAATTTTCCTGACAGCGTTTGTCCTATTGTGGCAAAGTGCGTGTTCAGTTTGTTTGCTGCATCTTTGTCTGAGAGTATTGTCCCTTCGTTATCTTGGAAGGTTGTGTGCTCTTCTTTGTTATTTTTGGGGAATAATAGGTCTACATTCTTCCAGAATCTGTTTGTATTGCTTCCCCAGTCTCTGTCCTGCTTTATTATGTATTTCTTTTTTGCTGTTCTCACAGCTTTGAGAGAGTGGTTTCTGGCAATATGGTAGGCCAGTTTGTCTTCTATAGTTTCTGTGAGCTTTGCTTTATTACCCAGTTTACTTTTGGCTATGATGAGCGTTAGCAGGTCATTGTCTACCCAGGGGTCCTGTTTTTTTTGTATTTTTATTTTCTTAATGGGGCACATCTCGTCAGCTGATTTTCTTATTTCTGCGATGATGTTGCCCCAATAGATATTAACATCATCTCTGTTTTGTGTGATGTTGTTTATGTTTTGGTGCAGATGATTTTTTAATGCATCTTCTGAGTAGTTTTTTAGGGACCTGCCCATCTTATACTCATAGTGATTTGTGCTTTTTAGTTTTTTCCTTGTTACATATATTAGCTCATGATCACTTATACCCCAGCTCCTGGTGCCCCATTTAGTGGCGTGGTTTGAGTTGGTTAGTATTAGGTCAATTGTGGTGCTATTTTTACTGAGCCTTGTTTTTTCAGTGATGAGCTGTTGTAGGCCTAAGATTTTGATTGTGGTTTGCAGCATTAGTTTGTTTTTATCATTGCTGTTGTAATTTACATTAAAGTCTCCTAGTATGAAGATTTCTGCCTTTGTCAGTTTTTTTATGGTGTTTATGCTCTTCTCTAGGGCTTCAATGAAGAGTTCAATTTCCCCTGATGGAGGTCTGTAGAGGCTTGCTATGGCTATATTTGCTTGCTTTTCATTTTTTATTAGGCACCATAGTAGTTCTATGTGTTCATTTGATAAGTTAGCTGTTATTAGTGCTTCAGGATCTAGAATTTTGGTGTCTTTGCAGTAAAGGGCAACACCTCCACCCTTTTTTGTTTGGTTTAGTGTGTTATTTTGCTGCCTATCATTGCGTACAAGCCTATATCCATCTATGTTGAGGGTGTTGTTTTTGTGGTTGTCAGTGAACCATGTTTCTGACAGTGCCAGTATGTCGAGATTTTCTCTTTTTAGGTGTATTTTTATTGTGTCGATTTTGTTGGATGCACTCTGGCAGTTTAGGTGGGCAAAGTGTGTGCCCCTCCCCAGCTTGCATTCAATTTCTTCTACCATATATATTTGTGCTTTTCGGTGAGTGGTTGCTTGATTTCGCGAATTTTACTTTTTAGTTTTAGTTAGATTGAGTTTGTGTGTGTGTGTGGGGGGGGGGTGCTGGTGCATGCAGCACACGCATCTCCCTCTGGTGGGTAGTTGTGTAAGTCACTGCACTTATTACCTGTTTTGTGTGGAGGATGGCATATTTTTAGTAAAGCGTGTTAGTGAGATAGTAAATTTGTGATATTCATGGTTTGGAGCCCTGGTTCCTTTCCCAGTTCTCCCCGATCTGAACATTTGTATAGTTTTGTTTATTCCTTATTTATATTTTTCCTTTTTATTTGTTGGCATTTGTCAGGGTTTCCTTGACTTTTTGGAGGATGTCCCCCATTTTATTTTTGTAACCTGGTTTTATCGTTTCTCCTTCACTGGCGCTGTCCAGGTACCTTCCTGAGCCCCAGTATGGGCACTTTGTGCATTCCCTGAATGCATTTCCAGGGGCATTTATTAGCTTTTCTTTTAGCTCTATGTTTTGTGTGAATTTTGCGTGGACGATATCCTCCAGCACTTTTTCATTTGTTTTGCACCATTCTGGTGATACAGACAGAGAAGTAGTAAATGTATCAAGAACAAAGACGGCAAAATGCTCTTTGAAGAAGATGAAATAAAGTCCAGATGGGAAGAATATGTAAACAAACTATACAATGATGACAGAGGGAACCCACCCACAATTGAGAAAGAAGATGGGAATATTATATTAGTATCAGAGGTTGAGAAGGCTATCAATGATCTAAAGTCAGGTAAGGCTCCTGGAAGTGACCAGATAACATCAGAAATGATAAAAGGACTAGATGAAGTGGGGATTCAAATCATTCATAAGCTAGTAACTGACATCTATGAGACTGGATTTATACCATTGAATATGAATGAATCCATATTTGTACGACTCCCAAAGAAGCTAAAACCAACATTGTGTACTGAGTACAGAACACTAAGCCTGATGAGTCATATGTTGAAGATGATCCTGAAAATAATTTTACTGAGAAACAGACAGAAAATTGAAGAACAAATCAGTAACGTACAAAGTGGGTTTATATCTGGAAGAGGTACACGTGAAGGGATTTTCAATATGAGAATGATTTGTGAACGTTATTGTGAAGTGAACCAGGATGTTTATGCCTGCTTTATTGACTATGAGAAGGCCTTCGACCGAGTCAATCATGAACTGTTAATCAAATGTTTACAAGATATTGGTGTCAATGGCAAAGACATTAAACTAATTGTGAACTTATACTGGACACAACGTGCATTTATAAAAATGGAGCAGGGCCTATCGGATGAAGTTATGATTAAACGAGGAGTTCGACAGGGGTGTGTATTGTCACCATGTCTATTTAACCTGTACACAGAGATGATTTTCAGACACATTGAAGATTGCAAGGGAGTGACAATAGGTGGCATGAACGTCAACAATCTTAGATATGCCGATGACAGTGTAATACTAGCAGACAGTGAGAAAAACCTACAAGATATAGTGAATAGAATCAATAAAGCTGGAATACTATTCAACATGAAGATGAATGCCAGGAAGACCAAAACAATGGTTATAAGTAAAAAGACAGATAAACCAAATGTCAATATAACCATAGATGGCACAAACATAGAACAAGTATCCGAATTCATATATCTCGGACAAAAGATTACAAATGATGGGAGATGTGAGGAAGAAATTAAAAGAAGGATAACAATAGCCCGAACAACATTCTCCAAAATGTATAGAGTGTTAACATCAAGTAAGATATTAATACAAACAAGGAAGCGTATTCTTCAGTGTTATGTGTGGTCTACTCTAATGTATGGGGCAGAGACATGGACAATCTCTAAGAAAATGTACAAACGTTTAGCAGCATTTGAGATGTGGACTTATCGAAGGATGATGAAAATATCATGGACAAAGAAGATCACCAACAAAGAAGTTCTCAGAAAAATTAAAAATAAGAAAAGCTTGTTTGCCACTATACAGACAAAGAAACTTATTTATTTTGGCCACATCATTCGTCAGAGTTCAATATACCGTACATTGTTGGAAGGGAAGGTGAATGGCAGCAGAGGGAGAGGGAGACCAAGAACATCATGGTTTACAAATATTTCACAGTGGACAGGCTTGAATTATTCACAGTCTATCAGAACAGCACAACATCGGGACAAGTGGAGAACCATTGCATCCAACCCTCGACTAGAGGATGGAACTATTGATTGATTGAATCGCCCACCAGCGGCGTGTAGGTCACACTATTATTGACCGCGGTGCGGCGTGACACAAGGACGTGGCGATGTGGTGAAAGTGGTTAAGGTGGTGAAGGTGGTGAAGGTGGACTGTCGCACTGGGAGATAGGCCGGGCACTTGAAACCATCATATTATGTACTGGGAGATAGGCGAGAAGCTTGAAACCATCATATTATGCACTGGGCGATAGGCAGGAAGCTTGAAGCCATCATATTATGCATTGGGAGATAGGCGGGAAGCTTGAAACCATCATATTATGCATTGGGAGATAGGCGGGAAGCTTGAAACCATCATATTATGCATTTGGAGATAGGCGGAAAGCTTGAAACCATCAAATTATGCACTGGGAGAGAGGTGGGAAGCTTGAAACCATGCACTGGGAGATAGGCGGGAAGCTTGAAACCATCATATTATGCAGTAGGAGAGAAGCGGGAAGCTTGAAACCATCCACTGGGAGATAGAGGTGCCGGCTGGGTCGAGATAGGTGGGACATTGTCAAGTAAGTCAGGCGAGGTGCCGGCCGGGTCGAGGTAGGTGGGACATTGTCAAGTAGGTCAAGTGAGGTGCCGGCCGGGCCGAGATAGGCGGGACATTGTCAAGTAGGTCAGGTGAGGTGCCGGCCGGGCCGAGATAGGCGGGACATTGTCAAGTAGATCAGGCGAGGTGCAGGCTGGGCCGAGATAGGTGAGACATTGTCAAGTAGGTCAGGCGAGGTGTAGGCCGGGCCGAGATAGGCGGGACATTGTCAAGTAGGTCAGGCGAGGTGCCGGCCGGGCCGAGATAGGCGGGACATTGTCAAGTAGGTCAGGCGAGGTGCAGGCCGGGCCGAGATAGGCGGGACATTGTCAAGTAGGTCAGGCGAGGTGCCGGCCGGGCCGAGATAGGCGGGACATTGTCAAGTAGGTCAGGCGAGATGCCGGCCGGGCCGAGATAGGCAGGACATTGTCAACTAGGTCAGGCGAGGTGCAGACCAGGCCGAGATAGGCGGGACATTGTCAAGTAGGTCAGGCAAGGTGCCGGCCGGGCCGAGATAGGCGGGACATTGTCAAGTAGGTCATGTGAGGTGCCAGCCGGGCTGAGATATACGGGAGATTATCAAGTAGGTCAGGTGAGGTGCAGGCCAGGCCGAGATAGGCGGGACATTGTCAAGTAGGTTAGGCGAGGTGCCAGCTGGGCCGAGATAGGAAGGACATTGTCAAGTAGGTCAGGCGATGTGCCGGCCAAGCCGATATAGGCGGGACATTGTCAAGTAGGTCAGGCGAGGTGACATCCTCCAAGGGGTTAATCTTTCTTCCTGTCACCCATATATAAAATAATCTTACTAAACTAATGATAGGTAACTAGCAAAGTATCTGAACAATTTGACAGTTCAAGATTAGCCACAAGTTTGGAAATTAATCGAATGCATGCATATATGTTATGAATATGATTGTTTATAAAGGTACAGGTAATGGATCATACAAAACTTACATAGAATATGTCATCCTAGAGATATATAAAAATGCATACAAATATATAGTATGTGATGCATAATATATGAGTAAGTAAGACTTAAAGAGCCCTGGTCTGGGACACTTGAGTGGAGTTCGGCGGGCTATAATGGTTAAGATACGATGGCATCCTGCTTATGAAAATATGAAAAACGAAAAACCCTGAAAACAAAAGCTTTTTTCCGTACAGCATATAAACAAAGTGCAATACTATTTCTAGTCTTTATTTATCCCATTTAGTGTGAGTGGTCTTTCGTTTTTGCTGCTAGTAGTTTTACGCCCCACCCACTGAGGGAAGTACGGTGAAACCCCAGCAATGTCAAGCAGCCAGGGAGGCGAATGGGAGGCACATGGGCGTCACCCAGCCGGCTCACAGCCGGCTCACAGATGCAGCCGCCGTGAAATCAAACACACCAAGTACCAGCGTTATCAAAACAACTGTATATGAGCAGTATAAAACCACACACACAGATAGCACTTATTGAATACATTATTTTTTTACATAGGGGGAATAGTTATTGAATGTTTTTTTGTATGCAGTAACTTGTAGAAACGAAAGCGGCGAGTGAAGTGATTGGACAGCAGCCAGCTTACACGACGCTCCCCGCATTGGTGGTGAATAGTTAATATGCAGCGTACATGTTGTAATATAACTGGAATGCCTGGCCGTCTGAGCCCCAGATATACCACTTACTCTCCCCAGGTGCGTTCTGACAACTGTCTCTCAGTTCACACCTGATGCCCCTCTCCAACAAACTCATAAGCAAGAAAGGGAAGACAAGTCGTGCAAGATTGACAGTGAAGAAGTTGTGCTTTATTGGCCTCAACTCCTGTTCACCTACTATTACTAACGACGTATCACCCTCACTCCTTACCTTCTGTCCACACAGAGCCTCATTACTCTCTTTAGTATGTGTAGGAATCAGTGCCTACAGCCCATTGCACCGGAGCCCCATGGTTGTTGCACACAGCTCAGTTTGTATATGAAAGGTGGAGCCTCAGAGAGAGTGTCTGGGTTCCTGACCAAGAGAAGAGTGTGTTCACTTCAAGAGTCCATCCAGAAGTGTGTCTTAGTAGTGCCTCTAGCATCATATAGATCAGAGTGTCTAGAATAATCAATATCAGAATGAGGCCTGTGTGGTCAGGTGGGGCAAAGGAGTGCAGGTGACAGGGCCTCCCACAGCCAGTCAATCAGACACCCTCTACAGCCCGGGCGGTGACGCCCTAATATGGGCAGCTGTCACTCAACCCAGCTGCAGGTGGTGTCCATAATGTATGTAGACAGGCTGGGTGTGCTTTCCCATCGGCCCTGTGGTAACAGGTAGTTGCAGACAGTTACAATAAATATATATATATTAAAAATGTCCTTCTCCTCCACTTGCACCCTTACTGGCGCATAGAGGGAACATTTCACCAAACATTAACTGTCTCTTATATAGGTACATCTCATCATAATCTCAGGCACTATGTATTAACATATTTTTCAAATAGTCTCATATGTCACACAGCAAGTGGGGCACCCATTGTTTTTCTATTACATAACCTTGGTCCCCACTCCGTCGCCCGAGAATAATAATGCTCTCTGGCAATATATAATTCCGAACCAAAAATCTGTATATTTTTACAATGTGGCTGGTGAGCAACAGGGGGGGGGGCCTTTTTTATATTTTTTATTAAATACTGCTAGCCAAACTCACCCCAAGCATCCGGCATTGATTGTTGGCGGCCACCGTTTCTTTGTTCATTACTTCAGCTTCCTAAGTTCAGTTTGAAGGAATGTGTCCTGGTTTTCTTATTTGTTACTTCAGCTTCCTTAGTTCAGTTTGAAGGAATGTGTCCTGGTTTTATTTGTTTGTTACTTCAGCTTCCTCCGTTCAGTTTGAAGGAATCTGTCCTGGTTTTCTTTGTTCATTACTTCAGCTTCCTTAGTTCAGTTTGAAGGAATGTGTCCTGGTTTTCTTTGTTTGTTACTTCAGCTTCCTCAGTTCAGTTTGAAGGAATGTGTCCTCGTTTTCTTTGTTTGTTACTTCAGCTTCATCAGTTCAGTTTGAAGGAATGTGTCCTGGTTTTCTTTGTTTGTTACTTCAGCTTCCTCAGTTCAGTTTGAAGGAATGTGTCCTGGTTTTCTTTGTTTGTTACTTCAGCTTCATCAGTTCAGTTTGAAGGAATGTGTCATGGTTTTCTTTGTTTGTTACTTCAGCTTCCTCAGTTCAGTTTGAAGGAATGTGTCCTGGTTTTCTTTGTTTGTTACTTCAGCTTCATCAGTTCAGTTTGAAGGAATGTGTCCTGGTTTTCTTTGTTTGTTACTTCAGCTTCATCAGTCAAGTTTGAAGGAATGTGTCCTGGTTTTCTTTGTTCATTACTTCAGCTTCCTCAGTTCAGTTTGAAGGAATGTGTCCTGGTTTTCTTTGTTTGTTACTTCAGCTTCATCAGTCAAGTTTGAAGGAATGTGTCCTGGTTTTCTTTGTTCATTACTTCAGCTTCCTTAGTTCAGTTTGAAGGAATGTGTCCTGGTTTTCTTTGTTCATTACTTCAGCTTCCTCAGTTCAGTTTGAAGGAATGTGTCCTGGTTTTCTTTGTTTGTTACTTCAGCTTCCTCAGTCAAGTTTGAAGGAATGTGTCATGGTTTTTTTTGTTCGTTACTTCAGCTTCATCAGTTCAGTTTGAAGGAATGTGTCCTGGTTTTCTTTGTTTGTTACTTCAGCTTCCTCAGTTCAGTTTGAAGGAATGTGTCCTGGTTTTCTTATTCGTTACTTAAGCTTCCTCAGTTCAGTCAGAGAGCGTGTATATATACAGATGAGAGAGACAACTCCCGCGAAAATCGGTAACACAGGCTACAGTGGCGTTCCTGGCGGTTAGTGTTGAACAAGCTTTGAGTTTGCCATACGTGTAGTGCAAAACATTTGTTTTTATTCAAAATTAATAGAAATGCAGAAGCCTAACCTTATCGATTTAATATAATCCTTTTGGTAAACATGTTTTCTATATGTGTACTAAGCGGCTTGTTTCTATTTGGTGTAGTTTTAGAGATATTTAACGTTTTCTGTAGGAAGATTGCTCACCGCCATTGACAATGCCTTGAGTTTGCCGTACGCGTAGTGAAAAACGTCAGTTTTATTCCAAATTAATAGAAATCCAGAACCCTAACCATATCTCTTTAATATAATCTTGTTGGTAAACATGTTTCCTATGTGTATTCCAATCAGTTTGTTTCTAGGTGTTGTAGTTTTAGAGATATTTAACGTTTTCTGTAGGAAGATTGCACACGACCATTGACAATGCCTTGAGTTTGACAGCTGTGTCATATACTGTTCAACAACCACCACTTGGAGCGCCACAGTCGGCATCTGTTACATGGTGTAGTATGGGAGTTGTCCCTCTCATCTGTATACACGCTCTCTGGTTCAGTTTGAAGGAATGTGTCCTGGTTTTCTTTGTTTGTTACTTCAGCTTCCTCAGTTCAGTTTGAAGGAATGTGTCCTGGTTTTCTTTGTTTGTTACTTCAGCTTCCTCAGTTCAGTTTGAAGGAATGTGTCCTGGTTTTCTTTGTTTGTTACTTCAGCTTCCTCAGTTCAGTTTGAAGGAATGTGTCCTGGTTTTCTTATTCGTTACTTCAGCTTCCTCAGTTCAGTTTGAAGGAATGTGTCCTGGTTTTCTTTGTTTGTTACTTCAGCTTCATCAGTTCAGTTTGAAGGAATGTATCATGGTTTTCTTTGTTTGTTACTTCAGCTTCCTCAGTTCAGTTTGAAGGAATGTGTCCTGGTTTTCTTTGTTTGTTACTTCAGCTTCCTCAGTTCAGTTTGAAGGAATGTGTCCTGGTTTTCTTTGTTCGTTACTTCAGCTTCATCAGTTCAGTTTGAAGGAATGTATCATGGTTTTCTTTGTTTGTTACTTCAGCTTCCTCAGTTCAGTTTGAAGGAATGTGTCCTGGTTTTCTTTGTTTGTTACTTCAGCTTCCTCAGTTCAGTTTGAAGGAATGTGTCCTGGTTTTCTTTGTTCGTTACTTCAGCTTCATCAGTTCAGTTTGAAGGAATGTATCATGGTTTTCTTTGTTCGTTACTTCAGCTTCCTTAGTTCAGTTTGATGGAATGTGTCCTGATTTTCCTTGTTTGTTACTTCAGCTTCCTCAGTTCAGTTTGAAGGAATGTGTCCTGGTTTTCTTTGTTTGTGACTTCAGATTCCTTAGTTCAGTTTGAAGGAATGTGTCCTGGTTTTCTTTGTTTGTTACTTCAGCTTCCTAAGTTCAGTTTGAAGGAATGTGTCTTGTATTTTTTTGTTTGTTACTTCAGCTTCCTCAGTTCAGTTGTGGGTTCGAAACCCGACAGAGTGAAACCAATGGCTTACAAAATCAGTGTTCCCTTCTATGTGGCAACAAATACTTAATAAGTGCACCAGTATCTAAGTTAGATATGTAGAATCAAATCTAGATAATTGGTTTGATTTTGAAAATTTGATGCTTCATCGGACTATGCAGCTTGAAAGTTAAATTGCCATCACTGCAATCGGTACCCGTCCTGGGCCGAATGCAAAAAGCAATAATAGCTTATCCTGGGAACAACCTCTTTCCCCGGGTTTGCTATTGTGAGGTTAGGGGTGTGCCTAGGTTTACATGCAAGAGCGAGTGTTGCGTTGAGAATAGCTATCCACTCAGGCTATTTTTAAATTGGAGATTTCCTTTTCATTTCCAAGCACTATCCTATTAGCTCCATTCCACTGACTGTCAGTACAGACTATCCTTAGAGAATATTTCAATTGCACGTGTGCTGAAAACGGTGTTAAAAGCAAAAGAAATGCAATTGTTCATTGCTGCATCTGGCTGGGATATGGTCAGGGTTCTGTTACTTTAATTACTTTTCTGAAGCGCTGGAAAGACTCATGAGCTGACAAAAACCGTGATTTGAGGTTCAGTAACTTTACCAGTCTGAATGTTTTGTAAAGCACATGCACACACACACAAACACGCATGTCTTGGTTTAATACTTTTCAAGACATCTCAGTACTAAAGTCGGAGAAATAAATAAATAAATAATTGTTATTTGACGTGGCTTGGTTTTCTGAAGGCCGGTTTTCTGAAGGCCGGCTGATCAACGCGTCTACATGACGCCTAAGACCAGCGCAATGCTGCATACTGGCCATTACCACCTTATACAATATATCTTCTAGTTAGAGTATGGCTATGCCACATGCAAATGTTATCTTGCGTAGAGTAACAGTCTCACTTATCTTTGCATAGTCGTTGCTAAGACATTTCGTTTGGAGATTGCATATTTGTTTGGAGAAAAGATTCATTGTTGGAACAGACGAGTTCTGAAGGCCCGAGACACTAAGGGGGTCCTGGGGTCTGCCCATCAGGAAATGTTTAGGTCCAAAGGTTCTGAAATAGCAGTTCCATTTCAGGGAGGTTACACACTAGGTTTTTTGACGGGGGTATTTCTTTCACTCCTCTCCCCCCGCGCTCGCTACGGCCCTGATGTGAGCTCTTCCCACCGGGAGGCAATGGACTACCACTCTTTCAAAGGAAACTGTGTGTCCAATATAGGCTATTGACGGTCAATTCACAGGAGCAGGTTCTCAGAGGCTGCACATGGGTTAAGGCTAGGACCCGCCCGCATCAATCCCTGCACCAATGTTGGGTTAAGGCTATCACAATGACAGTCTGGTCGAAGTGACCAAAGTTAGTAAAAACCATCAAAATGAATATGAAATTCAATTTTTTGGTTGAAATTTAAAATTAATATGAAATGTGTACGTTAGGCATAAACAGATGCTATCAACAACCCATTCGTGGTGAAGCATAGGTGGAGTACGCTGATGGATGTTAGTAGCGCCAATTAATAGAGGAGTAGTGATCAGAACGACCCTAAAACTTAACCACCATTCGGTATTAGATATATAATGCATGTGCATGAGGCCTTCTTCACTACCCACACACACCTGGGCGCCTCTCTACTACTAGTACCAGGCAAATGCAACTAAGTGGGATATAGGTCATGGTGCCGACAGCATGGCACCGCAATGGGATAGCACTATGAAGCCATCAGGAATGCCCACTGTTATAAGTCAGTATACCCATCCTGATGTGATCTCAGAAATTGTTAGGATGTAGAACCCCAATCAAGTGCCTCGGCACACTGTGTGACGTGAGCCGGGTGTGCACAGCTGCTTCGTAAGATAATGCTCTGTCCTTCCTTACCTGATGCATCTCATCTATCAGTATCAATGAACTACCAGTGCCCGGTAGGTGGAACTGTGAGAAGCAGCCTGCCTCTCATTCCCGTCAATGCGCATGCGTCCCCTCCAGCAGCACTCCACGACCCACGTGGAAAACAACCGTGCGCGACCACAAAATCCTCATGCATAAAATAGAACAAGCTGGGCTAGGCAATAGAGCACATAGCTTCCTCACAAATTACCTCAGCAATAGAAAACAATACACAAAACTAAGTGACACCAACTCGACCACTCGAGAAAAAAAAAGAGGAGTTCCACAGGGCTCCACTCTGGGACCCCTACTGTTTCTAATATTTATAAATGACCTACCTCTAGTTTCCAACAAAGCATCTTTAACATTATTTGCTGATGATGCAGCACTAACAATACATAACAATGACCTTGCCATAGCTGCAACCGAAGCTGGAATGGTGCTGGATGGAGTGAACACATGGTGCCATGAGAATAAACTAACACTAAATGGCACTAAAACTGAGTACATAATCTATGGAACCAAAGCCAGGAAGGTGAGGGCCCGGCCAATACAACTGCAGATGGGTGGCTTAGTGCTCCGTGAAGTGAACTCCTATAAGTACCTAGGCACAACTCTCGATGCGACTCTAGCTGGTACCCAACAGCTGGCAAGACTTAGCCAAACACTGGCACTAAAAATGAACACATTCACAAAAATAAGGACATATGTAAGTGAGAATACTGCGCTGCAGCTGTACAAGTCAACAATATTACCAATTATAGACTACAATGATATCATCTATGGATTACTAACGAAGCAGCAAAAGACCAAATTACAAATAATGCAAAACAGAGCCCTCAGAACAGTATTCCAAGGCAAGATACTAAGTGTGGTTGAAATGCATAGCAGAGAAGGGCTGGACACTCTGGATGTACGTAGGAACCTACACCTAATGATGTTGATGTATAAACGTGCGAGTGATGACAAATACATAGATTGCACAACCAGGGTAATGAGAAGGGGGACATCGACTCTGCTCTGGGTACCCAACCCTACCACAAATAAGTTAATGAGAGCTCCGATTTACAAAGGAAGTGTCATGTGGAATGAGCTCCCAACCAACACCAGAGAAGCGGGTTCGATCCTTGCCTTTAAAAATGCATACAGAGCTCACCTGGTTATTCAGGCCCAAAACCTGGCACTGCAAATATATAATACGACCTGCTGAACGACCCATTGACTTCGCCCTCTCTCATGCCTGCTCTCTCCCTGCGTGTCCGCCCCCCCCCCCCTCCCCATCCACATTTGACAAACAACTATTATAACTCAATGACTCGAGACCCACTACCCCTACTTTAGACCCATTACCACCACTGAATAACTACATCTTCAACCAGCAATGCACACAATATAAACCACTATACATGCACAACATGGCACTATTTAAAGACTAACCGTTATTAAAACCAAATCTAACTGATATACAAACACAGCATATGATTTAACCACTAGTGTACATTACTGCACACTCTATCTTGATGCATATACCTTGCACTATGTTGAGTACATATGCTGTACACTATGCAGCATAGGCTGCTCCCCCACTTTCTTTTTTTCTGTTCAGAATGGGTTGTGCTCACACAATGCAGCACATTCCACTTCCACTATGTACAGATGAAATGCGATCACTCCGACGGCTGGAAGACCAGTGCCCCGGCGCTGACAAAATATGTATTCAGATGAATAAAAATATTTACCAAAAAAAAAAAAAGACAAGCATATTTTTAAACAGACGTGTTTTCGTCAGTTTAGACGGGGCGTCCTTGTGGGCATTCACTAGCGTTAAGCCGTAACGACTCAAATGCCATTGCGGGGCCCCGTTTGTATGTGATCCTAATTTCACAGGACATAGTGATTCACTGTGGCCATAATCGATTAACATGACCCGGGCAACTCGAGTCATCCGAGTCGTTAGAATTTCAAATCGAACACCACGAGTCGACAAATACACGTGCCATGTGCAAAACGATCTGACCCCAGTAACCCACCTCTTGGCTGGGGTTGGCTATGAGCGATGACGTCACATTTGCGCTGGTACCGTCCTGCAGGATAACAGCTAACTGTACCAGTCTTACATGTTGTTTTCTTTAATAACCTAGATTAATTAAATGGAAATATAGCTAAACTATGCCATCATAAAATACTTGAAATCCTATTTTGCTGTAGTTTTATCGGTTATTAAAAAAAAAGGTTTTGGATTAAGCAACCATTTTTTCCACCCCGAGCATGGAGAATCGCATTCGATTATTCGACTGGAGTCGGTAGGATGTGTCCATGCGCCAAAAAGTGACTCGGGCGACCCGAATTGATTAATCGATTACGCCCTGTGTGTCAGGGAGGTCACTGTCTGTGTGGGGAGGTGAGTATGCATGTCGGGGGTCACTGTCGGTGTCGCGGTAGGTGAGTGTCGGGGAGGTGAGTGTGCATGTCGAGGAGGTGACTGTATCTGTCGGGAGGTGACTGTATGTGTCGGGAAGGTCCGTGTTACGGACGTCTCATTCACGTACTGTTTGAACTGTATCTATTGTATCTTCGGACAGGTGAGGAAGACGCGTGTACAACAATATAGAAATTGAACTGTTTTCATTCCCGTCACACCCCACTGCTTCGGGACCCACCTGCTGACAGTTCGTCTCCCCTCCCTTCCCCTACTTCCAGTCACGTCACTCTCTTCCCGCCCTTTCCCCTCCAACTGCCTCTCGTTGTTCATCCCTAAGTCGATGAATAACGACGATGTCATATACCGATGTATATGTGATATTGGATATTCGATGCCATTTGGTCAATTCTATAGATATAATTAATCAAATTGGGTATACATATTGACCCAATATCCCACTGTCACATTATCCTGATACTGAGCAAACCAATCCATACTGATGGCAGAAGCTTGAAACCATCATATTATGCAACTTTAATCAACACAATTA
The DNA here is from genome assembly GCA_030323885.1 of Branchipolynoe longqiensis. NCBI lineage: Eukaryota > Metazoa > Annelida > Polychaeta > Phyllodocida > Polynoidae > Branchipolynoe > Branchipolynoe longqiensis. Next base: position 10,177,867 of record CM059187.1, read on the forward strand.
ATGTAACAAACATAAATCTAATTAAATTGTGCTACTAAATGATAATAGAATATTCAAGTCAACTCTGTGCCTAGACTTTGCAGCTACCACAGTGGAGAGATGTGTGACAAAAAGGCAAAGGAACCATGCTATGGTGCCATCAATAGAAACTACTAGCGCGCACAGATACCTACATGAGTAGGTCAGCCCACATCACATTGTCATCACGAATTTAAAAAAAAAAAAAAAATGCACAAATGCAAACTTTAAAGACAAAACTTACAAAATTGACAATTGTTGCAACGATGCCTAGTGCTTCGGGAAGATTACAAATTCTCCATGAATGTGCATTGACACAAGTCGATACCCGTCCTGCGATCACCTAGGAAGTAAAACCATATTTGTAGGGAGAATTATACGTACACACAACGACTCAGTTTTCTGACAAAAACTTGTGGTTGTGGGTGGAAGAAGGCAGTAATTGGCTCCAGCGATAAGACGTGACGCGGCCTTGTATTGTAATCCAATTTCATTATGAATTATGTCATTAAATAAATGCCTCAATAATCAGTAAAATACGTAGGCAAAAATACCAGATTAAATTCCTTTAAGTCGTAAAAATAACTAACAGCCTCTAGAAGTTTTAGAATGGTGTCCTAGAAGAGGTTTTTATTTTCGTCCCAGATTGCTTCCCATTCACCAGCTTTGTTGTGTAATTGTAGCGTCACTCGCCCATGTAGATCACAACCTGCATTTACTAGATTGTCTTTCAGATTCCACCCCGGTTTAGAAATATACTCAATATTATCGATGTGACGTCAGTATGGCCCTAGTGGAAAGGACAGGTATGGATGGCATGTTGTTGGAACATGCTAAAATAACAGAGTTGAAGATCAACAAGGGGATGGCCGAATGAGTTGACCCTCCGCCTCCCGTGTTGGTAGGTCTTGGGATTCGAATCACCCTGGTCGAGTCAAACTAATGACTTAAAAATTGATACGTATCGCTACCTAGCCTGGCGATCGGCATTACTAGGAAATGGCAAGAAGCAGTGGAATGAGGAAAACCAATTGTCCATGACTGAAATTTGTGCCTGCTTAATGAACAAACGAACAAAAGGCATTTCTTTGTTTCTCAATAATGTGATTCCAGTTATTAAAATATGTATCTTATATATTTAATGAATTGTCGCTTTGTTATCAGTTCCAAGTATGCTATGATCACTCAAGTTTTTGTTGGACATTTTGTATCGATAATACTTTCCAACAGATGAAGCTCACATACATATGAGTCTACATGGGACATAACTGGCTGGTGGTGTTGTTAATGTCTGCGCGTGCAGGTGACATTGTGCCAGGTGTATTCAGCTGACGTGACTTGGTTTTCTGATAGATAGCGAGCGGAAGAAGCCGACCAAATCTCACCGGACGCAGCGCAGTGCCGGCGGGCAAGATGTCTGCCGCACCGAGAACCGGAATCGGTACTCTGCCGAGAATGAGGGCTTCGTACGCGAGATAGGAGTCGGGCTCCTGTTAAAAGGGTCAACATGGAAACAGAAATAACAGCAGGAACTATGCACGGCACCAGTGTCCACAGCGCGCTGGCCATAACGCAAGCCGCAAAGCTGGCCACAAAGCAGGGTGTAAAGGAGACTACAATTGTACAAAGCAGGGTGCATGGCACAGTACAAAGAAGGGCATAATGCAGGGTACAACGCAGGGATCGTGCCGACGTGAGTGGTGCCTATTTAAACTGACCCTCTATATATACTTTCGGTTGTCTGTCATGTATATCTATATCTACAAAGGAAGCCCACTACAATAGCATCATGACAGCAAGGTATTACATATCATACCTTCTCCACACGGGCCATGCATCACAACACCTACGCGTCACAGAGCCTGAGTAAGTGACACGTGGGCGTCCAGACCCGCCGCCTTCCTCATTGCCATCCGGTGCAGAATAACCCCCAGAGCATGGGTGGCTATAATTAAAACATGTATAGAGAGGATAACTGCGGGTGATGCGGATTCCGAGGGACACTTCCATTCAAATGCAAAGGCCGTGAGCAAATCTTCATACAGAAGAAGTCAAATATCTCCCAAATTACACCATCTAGAAACAAATCGCTTGGTACACATATAGAAAACATCTTTACCATAAAGACTATATTACATTTAGGATTCTTGAATTCTATTAATTTTGAATAAAACTAACGTTTTGCACTGCGCATACCGTCAAACTCAAGGCATTGTCAATGGTCGTGAGCAATGTTCATACAGATAATACAGAAGAAGTCAAATATCTCTCAAATTACACCATCTAGAAACAAATCGTTTGGTACACATGTAGAAAACATCTTTACCAAAAACATTATATTAAATTTATAAGGTTAGTGACGATGATGTTAGATTTTTACGCATGTGCAGAAGCGATGTCCCTCGCAAACTGGTGTCCCTGGGAAACCACAACACGGCCCGGCGTTCTTATCAAGTCTCCGTCCTGGCACCATTACCCGCCGACCGCACACCAGCAGTTTGGCATCTGCTCCAACTAGACACACGTCTCATACCCATAAAGGTAGCTCACATGTCGTGTTTTGGTGTAGGTCGTATTAGACAACATTTTATTAAGTTGGTGTGCAGAAAATTTCATTAAAAATTGTTTAACCTCCCTTCCCTAAAAATTACCTCACAAAAAAAACCATGTATATTGTGGAGACACCGACTTGAATCTGTGTTGAGCAGCCACTTGGTGGACGCCGACAGCCGGTACGTGGGTCGTCGGTCGTGAGTCGGGCGACACACGGCATTATCGGCGTGATGCAGACGCAGGCGGCGGACGCAGCCTCACTTCGGGACCCGCCAGGTGGCGCGGCGTGGAGCAGCTCTCGCACAGCCTAAGGGCATCGCCATAGGCTTTAACCTTTTCTTATTTTCAGCGGCGCCCGGTAAGTGTCGGTGCCTCAGCTGAGCTGTGTGGCGTGATGCTTTATAATGTTATTAATGGGGAGATAGTTAACTAGATGTTACTTTTGCACCGATGGTAGAGTGGCTGTAATTCTTTGGTCATTATTGTACTCTATTCTTGGCCCTTTAGAGCGCGAAGAAAATACTGAGCACTTTTGATGCGCGAAAAGGAAGAAAGCAAGGCGGGGGTGGGAAAAAAGAGGCGCTTTATTGAAACACCTCAGGAAACAAACAGAGTATGTACAGGGAAACGGTAAAATAAACTTAAGCCTAAGGAGCTACGGGGGAGCTTTCAGAGTTCGTGGCGAGGGGCGCCGAAGATCCCTCCACTGGCTTGTAGGGAGAGTTGGGTGGGTGGGTGGAGAAAAAGGAGCTTGAGCAGGCAGGACGGCTGGAAGGCGAGTGACTGAGGGAGGCCGGCGGGCGGCCTTATAAGGGAAGGAGCGGGGAGGCGAGAGGCGGGGAAGGTGAGAAAGCGGCGGGGCAGGGCGAGAGGGCGAGGTGGGAGAAAGCTGAGGGAGGGATGAAAGGGAAGGTGAGCATGCCGGGCAGCGGCAGGAGGCGAGGGGAGGGCCTCTTCCTTCCCTCGCATCAAACGCAATGCGAGCATTACGACCGATGCGCGAAAAGGAAGAAAGCAAGGCGGGGGTGGGAAAAAAGAGACGCTTTATTGAAACACCTCAGGAAACAAACAGAGTATGTACAGGGAAACGGTAAAATAAAATTAAGCCTAAGGAGCTCCGGGGGAGCTTTCAGAGTTTGTGGCGAGGGGCGCCAAAGAGCCCTCCACCAAAAAAGGAGGAGAGGGCTCGAGGCGCACCCGAGGCGGGGGCACGAGGCGTAGGCCGCGTCTGAGGTCCAGGGCCTGGGCCGGGATACGGGCCGAGGGGAACCCGGGCGAGGCTTGGGCGGCATCCTTGGCGGAGGCTGGGGAGGTTGAAGCTATGGGTGTGGTGATGAGTCCGGGGCCTACGTCGACAGGGAGCGGGCGGCCAAAAGGTTGGGGAGGCCCGCTCCCTGGAGAGCTGTGGTGAGGAGGTCCGGCGAGGGTCGGACAGGGGGGCAGCGAAGTCCTCAGGGCTGGGGGGGGTGGGGGTCGGGGTCGGGTCGGGGGGTTGATGAAGGCGGTGTCGTGGAGGTCGTGATGGTCGGTGGCTGTGATGTCTGGGGAGGTTTTTCGGTCAGTGTGGGCGGAGGCGGTGTCGCCGGGGGAGATGTGGAGGTCGTGATGGTCGGCGGCTGCGATGTCTGGGGAGGTTTTGCGGTCAGTGTGGGCGGCGTCTGGGGCCTGCGGCGCGAGGTGATGGTCCCCGGCTGTGTCCTGGGTGGCATTTCGGTCGGTGGTCGTTACGGGGCTGTCGGTGGAGGTCATGGGGCTGTCAGCAGTAGCATAGGTGAGGCGCCAGTTATGGCCCCCCCAGGTGGGCCCGAGGAGGCCGGCGGATCAAAAATCCGCCGAGGCGGCCGGGGTCTGGCGCTCACGGGCTTGCTTGGTGAGGCAGCCAGCCTCGCTGTGCATGGTGAGGATGCGCCTCACTTTGGCGCAGTAGGCGCATATGTGCCGGTGTCTGACGGGGGCCCGGTCGCACGAGGTCGGCTCGCGGTTCCAGGTGGCGCAGGGGGCCTCGTGAGCCTCTCTGTCGTAGGCGGTGAAGGTGTGCCGCGCCTCGGCCGATGCCAAGATCCCACGTACGGCGTCGGCCGCGGATGCCGGGGTATGGTCGACGGCCTCCTGGAGGTAGGCCGGGGGCGGAGGGGCCGACGGCGGTGCAGCGAGGCGGCTGTAGCGCTCGTACTGCGGGTGCAGGCCCCCGGGAGCAGTGCGTGAGGTGGCGGCGGAGGGTGCACCCCCCCGACGACGTGTGCCCGAGGTGCTGGGATGGGCGGCGTGCTGTAGGCCGGCCGGCGCCTCGGCGAGCACGGGGGGGGGGGGGGTCTCCTCGGGATCGCGGGCGGCCCCGCACTCCAGGACGTCCAGGCGGCTCGTGATCTGATGAAGTGCCTGGAGGATGGCCGCCTTGGTGCCCGAGGGCCGGTCCAGAGGCGCCGGGGGGGAGCCCGGGGCCGAGGTCGGCGAGGCGCCTCCCGGCGTGCCCGAGGAGGGTCCCGGCGTGGCCACGGCGGTGGTCCGAGCTCCCTATCATCCCTTTCCCTTGCCGCTTCCAGGCATGATGAGGAGGGTCCTACGGTGTTGGAGCGGTCCGAGGTGAGGTCGCGGCCCGAGGTGAAGGCCAAATAGAAAAAGGAGCTTGAGCAGGGAGGACGGCTGGAAGGCGAGTGACTGAGGGAGGCCGGCGGGCGGCCTTATAAGGGAAGGAGCGGGGAGGCGAGAGGCGGGGAAGGTGAGAAAGCGGCGGGGCAGGGCGAGAGGGCGAGGTGGGAGAAAGCTGAGGGAGGGATGAAAGGGAAGGTGAGAATGCCGGGCGGCGGCAGGAGGCGGGGGGAGGGTCTCTTCCTTCCTTCGCATCAAACGCAATGCGAGCATTACGACCAACACGTCATGAAGTAGTCAAATAGATAGTGTGTCCACTTTCTATCCGTGTGGGATGTTGTAGATTCGATTTTCAGCCAAGTCAAACTGACGCTACTATACCTGCCATGCACAATTTCTCAGGTATATTGCGCAATAATGTTCCATAATGCACCATGTCACATTTCAGATATTTCCATATTGTGCCAAAGTGTGCCATTTTGTTCCATAGTCCAATATGGAACCATGGTTCCATATTCCCATTGTGCCATTGTGCCAGCGACGTCCATCCCGCATGGACGTCGCTTTCCATACTGGCGGCGGCGGCGATTTGTTTACTTTACGTTCGTCGATTCGAAAATATAACTATTAATATCGCCGCCAATGTGGCTGCTGCATTAATATCGCTTCGTTTTTAGGGTTAATTTGCTTAAATTTCACTTATTGTGTATGTAATTCTGTTAAATATGATAGCATTGAGTAGATTTGGATTCCATCCTGACACTAACCTAACACTAACACCGCTGTAAACCTGCTATGAGCAGAGTTAGAATTTCCGAGTTTAAACGCTCGGTGTTAGGCCTAACACTGCTCCATGCATACCAACTTTTCGGCGCTAAACCAGAAATCCCGCCATAAACGCATTTTGGGTCCCGAACACCGCTCCATGCATACGGCCCCTGGAAGTATACAACCTGGGTCGTATTCAGGGTGCTTCTCGGAGACACTTCCTATTTCAGACAGGAGATGAAAAACGCCTCTAAAATGGCCGCCGTATTCAGTGGTTCCAGTCAATCACAGCACAGCGTTTCCATTGCAAATGGCCGCTGCCTATGGGCCATTGTCCAGGCGACAAACTGCTTTTGCAGTTCAGCCTAGAGTGACGTCAGCAGGTTGGAGAGCTTACCTCGATTGGGCTATGGTGGTTAAATACTTCATTCGACCCCCGGTTCAATAACCAAGGTCGAATTTTATATAGGATTTTTGTGCATGTTCACAAACATGGTTGTGGCACACTGAGATTTGGGATGTTTTCATATTGGAATACATCACTAGAAAGCAAAAGATTATATCTATTTTCTTGAATATTTCCAGGCCGATTGAGTAAAGTAGCAGTGAATATTAGGAAAGAATTCAGTAGTTACATACAACATATGGCTACAGGCTAGAACTGCCCATGATAGTACTGTGTTGGTATAGCAGTACATCCCAAACAATAGGGCACCTCCAGTTAACCATGGGGGTATATACTGGTCTTTGGTCCACTCATATACTTCCACTTGCCACTTGGGGAGGAGGTCCTGTGGGGACTGTTGTACATCATTTAGATATATTTTGTGCATACCAATATATATATGCATAATAAATAAGTTACTCTGATTATGCATCTGATGCATAATAAATGTACATGTTATAATTAACATGGGTAATTCTCGGCGGAGACTGGACGAAATCATACCACTGACCCGCCACCTGGAGGAATACTATCTAGTTCCTGACCAACTCGATAGGTGGCGACAACGACCCAAACTTTGCCGGCGAGATGTGTACATTACCTGCCTCAGCCGAGTTCAAACTCCGTAGAACCATCGCCGCTGCCGTCCGCCTAACATCGACCCGACTTTCTTAACCCACCCACCCCAATAGATAAGAGACAATTGATAGGGCTGAGGGTTCGATTACCGCTTGAACATCACCATCGGGCGACCAGATGGACGAGACGAGCATGGAGCAAATGAACAAATTGCTCACTCGCGGTGCTGGTTACTGTACATTTACATCGACTAAAATGTAATTGTGAAATTCTGAAGATTAAAAACCCACTATACCAACTTTGGCTCCGTTCTGTGAATTACAAAGATGGCTTGTCTTGCTGGTACAACATTAAGAAAATCCTACCTTAAATATTATTGTATTTGATTTATTTTATTCTTGGTTATCACTTTTTATTTCTATTCATATTATTTAAGGGAAGGCCAGTGCCAGAAGATGTATTCTTTATATACCAGTTTTTTACCACTATATGTATGCATAATATATAATTCACTGTGATTATGCCAAAGCATAATCACTCCGAATATGATATATGAATGGGTATGTATGTGTGTGTATGTATATGTTTGTATATGGATAAATATTATACATATACCTATACATACATATACATACCTACCCATGTTTACACATGTATACACACATACACATGCATATACATCCATACACATTCATATATATATACATAAATATACATACATATATATGCAGATATATATACATATATGCATACATACATACATATGCACACATATATACATGACTAAATATATGCATATAAATACATATTGTATTTAGAGATGATTGCATCACATATCTCAGAGTGGTCATCCATTTGTCACTGCTAAGTTAATCCATATTTAGTATGTGTCACTCTCAGACTTGTTGCAACAGTGCAAGGGGCCTAAGCTCTGACACTTTCACCCTCAGATTTTAACCAAGCACTGCCATTACCCTAAATAATATTCCATTTATATTTTATTCATGATTATGCATGTACATGTACATATACACATGCAGTTATATAGATTAGTTAGACGAATCTTAGCCTAGTATAGATGATGGATAACTGTTGTTTTACCAAGGTATAAGCCTCGGATAGACGTGGGCTAGGGAGAGGGAAGCACATCCGGTCCAGCAATCTTTACCTACTTATGCAGGATAAATGATCCAATAAAATCAACAAAATCTAAGAATGACAATGGTATTAAACTGTGAAGTTTCCTTGGTATAAGCAAACGAATAGACGTGGAAGGGTGTGGTGGGCGGGCCCTAGCCCACATCTATCCAAGGCTTATACCTCGGTAAAACAACAGTTATCCATCACCTATACCAAGGTAAGATTCGTCTAACTAATCTATTTTACCTCGGTATACAGCCTCAGGCTAGGGAGGCGTTTACGTAAAATCAGGTATCCTGTATATCATGTTAACTATTCAATAACAATTTAAAGTACATTGGGAATCAATAATCGACAAGATTAGTGGTGATAGCAAGTGTATTCTCACCTCTTGTAGAACTCGTCTTTCAGTAATCGTCGGGCCAATATGCTCGACTTCTCCAACCGTTTGTTATAATGTGTTGCAAACGATCGTGCAGTTTTCCATCCCGCATGGGCTAGGATCCGTTTAATGGAAATCCCCAGCAGACGTGCTTTGGACACCATAGCACCTCGTGTTGAGTGTGACACGTATTTGTCCGTATCTATGCCTGCCAACTTCAACATTGTAATTGTCCACCGTGCAAGCGTATCTCGCGAAATGCCCTTGTGTGGCCGAATAAATCTCACTAAAAGCTGTCTTGACGTTCTTAAGTCCTTGGTCTTGGATATATACGCCCTAATGGCTGAAACTACACAAAGCTTTGGGTCTTCTGTGAAACTCATTACATTAATTGTAGACAATGGGTCTCCTAATCTATTTGACTTTAACAGTTTTGATAAGTCAAATGTGGCCTCTTTCTTGTCAATTTCTAGGCCATCTAGTGACAGGGCGACAATAGTCTGTCCTCTGTGTCCTGTCACCAATAATAAAAGCAACGCTACTTTAAAACCTAACTTTCTAACATCTAAATGCCTGTTATGAGGCCATTGTTTAAGGAGATCAAAGACAACAGACACATCCCAAAACTGACTATACTTTGGTTTGGGTGGATTCCTCTCATAAATCGATCTAAGAATCCAGTGAATGACATGATGTTTCCCTACAGTTTCATTATTTATCCGTGGAAGGATAACGGACAAAGCACACCTAGCAGCATTAATTGCTCCAAACCCTAAACCTTCGTCTTCCAACATGTGCAAAAATCTGCCGACCTGGGAAATGGTCGGCTTCATGGGTTTAACTTTCTTAATTAGGCAATGAACGTACATTTTAACAGTGCCTTTACGCCATGCATGCGAAACTATTCTCTGCTGTGTAATTTTGTCTAAACCAAATTGTTCTAAATATTTATTTTAAAAAGGAATGCCAGCAACGGCGTCGTGGACACGTCCCCGCATTGTTTTAGGGGGCCTTGGTGTGTCAGATTCCCTGGCGATCTTCGGAATCGGAGGCAATCTGTGGCTGCTGCCACTATGCCCGGAAGCCAAGGCTGTGTGTCCCAGTCGGGAACGATTAATATTGCGTGTGCTTTCTCCATCTTTATCTTTCGGGTTACTCGGCTGATCATGCTAAATGGAGGGAAAATATAGTAAAACTTATTTCCCCATGCTAGAGAAAACGCATCTATCTGCCAGGCATCCGGCTCTGGATGCCATGAAACATATTTGTCAATTTTAAAGTTATTACGGGAAGCAAATAAGTCAACTTCAGGTTGGCCCCATTTTTGACACACTGTGTTAAATATACGTGGACTGAGGGCCCATTCTAAATGGTCATCGAAATTCCTGCTTTTCTGGTCAGCTAGTGTATTCTGAGTGCCTGGGATATATGCAACAGTTAACCAAACTTTATGTAGTTGCGCCCAATCCCAAATTTGCCTTGCTATTTCATTACATGGTTTGGACTTTGTCCCTCCCATATTTCGTACATACGCCGTTGCGGTCGTATTGTCCGTCAGAATCCGAACATGTTTACGTGGTACCTTAACAAGGCCCTCAATTCCAAAACATTAATATGCTCTGAACATTCATTTTGCAACCATCTTCCTCCTGTTGCCACTGCATTACAATTCGCTCCCCAACCTTCTAGTGAGGCGTCGGTAGTAACCACTGTGTTGGGTTCACTCATCCGTATAGGGTTAGGAGAATTTTGAATATTATTAAACCACCAATTAATATCATTCATTCCATCTTCCGAAATAAACATTTTTCTTTCGAAATTACCTTTTGTGCGAGCCAACCCTAAGTTCTTATCTATCTCGAAAGATTTTATATGTGCTTTGCCATATAGAACAGCCGGGGCATACGCTATCAGTAGGCCAACTAGCACGGCGACCTGTCTTATCTTTGGCCTATTTAACGCCACCAAGCGGGTCGCTGTATCCTGAAACTTTATAAGTTTGTTATCGGGGAGTGAAATGGTCATTAAGCGGGTGTTGATAATAAACCCCAAACATTTAAGTTCGGTTGTCGGCAGGAAAACCGACTTTTTGAGATTTAGATCAAATCCCAACCTTGTTAACAGGGAACATAGGTCATCGACAGCTTGCTGACAGTCATCAAACGATTGTGAAACAATAAATGACTCGTCAATATATGGGAACATAGTGTGACCCTTCCTAGCCATAGCCGAAAATATAGGCTTCAGTAGTTTAGTAAATAGACGTGGAGCACACGCTAAACCATTTGGCATACAAGTGAACTGGATTAGCGTATCATTCCAAATGAACCTTAAGAATTTGCGGTGTTCTGTAAAAATCGAAACTGTATAATAGGCATCCTGTAAATCTACACTGGCCATCCAGGCGTTAGGTGTAACCAAATCCCTGGCAGTGTCAAGAGAAAACATTTTAAAATGTTGATATTCTACGAGCTCATTTAACTTAGTTAAATCTAAAATCAATCAAATATCTCCGTTAGGTTTAGGTCTGGAAAAAATATTAGAAATAAATTCTCCTGGAGTGTGAAGCACCTCCTCAATAATGCCTTTTGATTGAAAAAGTGAAACTTGATCAGATAATGCCTGCTTTTCTAAAGCATCAAATTTATAAGGGAAAGGTATCCGTTGTTGTACTGGGACCTCAATAAATGGGATCTTAACACCAGTTACTATCTCTAAAATGTTTTCATCACTAGTGATTTCACACCAATTAGAAAAATAGTTAGAAATGTTGCCAGCACAAAAGTTTCTTACATCTGTCTGTGTCGATTCCGCCACCATGTATGCTAGCCCAGCTGTTTGCGTTGCCATGTTTACTTGCTGCCTGGGCATGGGAAGTGTTGCTTTGGGGCAAATTCCTTCCGGAATGGGCGGTTGCCTTCGTTCCAGCTTTGCCTGTCGCCCCGACCTCTGCCTCATGGTAGATAGCCGTAGGAGGGGCTGGACCTGCCAGCTCTGGTTCCGTGACGGATACGAAAATCCCCTCGCGGCCTACGGAAACGGGACGTGTTGTCCGCTTTCCTGGACGGCTCCAGGTTCCGGCTACTCTTCGTTTCCGCCTCCACTTCCTTAAATAGGTCGGGGAGTTGTCCGCCGAACATCTTTCCCTTATCTAAGGGTTTCCCTTTGATGGGCTTGGGAGGAAGAAAGAGTGTGTACTCCTTGCCATCATTATCCATAACTTTCTTGGATCGGGCAACTTCCTTACCGGCTTGAGTGGTGACTGCCTTAAAGAACGTCTGTAACTCAAAAAGTTACTGGCAGCGGTAAGCAACGCTATGCTTTTGTCCATGCCTCTGGCCAGTGACGAGAACTTGTTCTCGGTTTGCATGCGGTTCGCCACCGGGGCGACCGTTGCCAGGACTCCCAGTACCGCCTTATGGACCGTGAAGAGGGTAGTTTCAAACCTCTTCTTTTCCTCATTTAGGTGAATGCCCGTATCCATTTCTTTGACAACACTATCCGGGATACCTTTTATGCCGGAAATCTGCTCGGTTATCTTATTAATAACTTCTGCTGGTTTGAAGGTATTAAAATGACCTTTAATGGTCTCACGCATCATTGTAGTTGTCTTCACCTTCTTTGCCTTCTCGAGTTGGCAATGTTTGCGGACCTTACCGCCAATCTTGGCATAAAGACTGGCTCGTTCGGTGTCAGAGTCCGACTCAGTGGTTGACGAGTCGGACGAAGAGTCAGAAGACGAGTGCTTCTTCTTCTTCTTGCTCTTCTTTTTGGTTTTCTTGACCTTCTTACCTTTCGTGGCCTTGGTGAATTTGTCACCAGACAAACTCACTGCCCGCTTCCACTTTTTGGTCTTAGGATGCGGGATCTCCATTGCGGAATCCGTTTCCTCAAAATCGGAAACATCCTCCCAATCCGAATCAATCGGTGGGAGGTGTTGAGTTGGGTCTTTAAGGCTTTGCATTTCCCGCATCTTTTGCTCTACCAAACGGTTTACCTGATGTGTTAGGTCAACCAGGTATGCAGTCCCGTCATCACTCTCCCTATCTGAGAGTACATCGGCCCCGGCTGTGGTGACGGGGGAGCTGTCCGGTCGGGTGATGTATCGTAGCCGGTAGGCACGCGTCCCTCCGCAGCAGCGGGCGGCGGTTTGTTTCGCTTTGTAGCCATTGGTAGTCTGTAAAAAAGGATACTTATTAAACCGGAATCAACTCAACTGAACACCGAAGTGACGCCAGGAATACCTGGGTTGAGGATCTATGTGGTATTGAGTAACATATTTACACCGTTCTCAGTACAGGAGTGGTAAGCTAAGTATTGTCGTAGGTTTTTTAGGTATCGAAACCAACCATACGTGGGGTAGGCTTCTAGAACCTCCCATCTCTCTGTCGCGTACACTTCTCCCACCCACGGCCAGCAAGTTGGAGAAAATGCTACGAACCTCGGAGAAACGCCTCATTCAAAAGGGGAATCTATAAAAGAAACCCAGGATCATCCCCAACAACACCCTCTATTAGGGTCCGAAGGAATCTCCACAGGAGATGTGACCGTGCCAACATCTCTACCCGTATCAAAGCGGGTCGATAGAACCATGGAATCCATAAGCACAAAGCAATCCTTTGTTCTATCCGTTTCGATATTTCAAACGCTAATCTAGTCCAAATTGGATGTACGAAAGTTCTGAACTTTCAAAACTAGATGCTATGTTGCATCATAAACAAGCTTAACCAAAATAATCACAATTACTTACAGTTATGAGCTTGCTGTAGATAAATCCTACTGGAGCAACTCCATTCTTGAGTGAGTTGTTTATGCTAATTGCTGGACCGGATGTGCTTCCCTCTCCCTAGCCTGAGGCTGTATACCGAGGTAAAATATATATATATATGTGTATACGCACATACATATGTATATATTTCTTGAAGATTTACACTGCCTGCCATGGATAAGTCTGAACAGACTTGTTTTCACCATTAGACAGTTTGTCGATAGAAAGCCTGAGTCTACACTTTTACCAACCCAAGGGATTTTTAACCTCCCACACCACATAGACATGGTATGAGAGCAACTGGCCTTTGATGTCGCTCTAAGTTATACACAGCGGTGGAAATCCAAATTGGCAGAGGTGGGGCCTCGGGGAATCGAACCACCAACCTTCAGATTAGGAGTCCGACCTAGAAAAAAGTCAGACACTCTAACCACTCCGCCACAGAGAACACCACACATTGGTCGTAATGCGTAGCATTACGTTTGATGCGAGGAGAGGAAGAGACCCTCCCCCCGGCCCCGTGTCGCGCAGCATTCGCGCCTCACCCGACGCCCGCTGCTCGCCACCTCTCGCCCTCCCCCGGGCCGGCAGCATTCACACCTCACCTGCTGTCGCCCGCCCCCTTTCCCTTATAAGGTCGCCCCCCGACCTCCTTCAGGCACTCGCCCTCCTGCCGCCTTCCAGCTCTCTTCCCGTGAACACCGTCTCGGAGTAGCGGCGGACGGTAGGCCAGGGGTAGAGGAGGACGTCCCTGAGCACGGTGAGGCACGTCGACGCAGGCCCCGGACACTCGCCGCCCCCAGAGGGAACCTGACCCCTGACGCGGTCCGCCTCTCTGCCGGCCCACCCCACATGCTCTGCCTCGCCCCCTCGGGCGCGCCGCGAGCCCTCTCCGCCTTTTTTGGTGGAGGGCTCCTCGGCACCCCCTCACAGAACACCTACAGACTTTTTTACTCTGCCTGAACTTTCTTACTTTTATTCATCATGTACATTTCCTCACTGCTCCTCCTGAGCCCTCCTCCTATATTGCTCCTCATGAGCCTCTTTACTTTCTTCCATTTATTGCTTATTTACTTACACTGTTGCTCCTTATGAGCTTATTTCCTCTGTATACTCTGTCTGTCTGAGGCGTAAATAAACGCCTTTATTTCCACCCCCGCCTTCCCTTCTTCCTTTTCGCGCATCATATGTAATATATACATAATATTTCAGTATCAGGTGAGGAATAACAGGTGAAGAGTGCTTGGTTAAAATCTGAGGGTGAAAGTGTCAGAGCATAGGCCCCTTGCATTGTTGCAATAACCCAGAGAGTGAAACAGACTACATATGGATTAACTTAGCAGTGACAAATGGAGGACCACTCTGAGATATGTGATGCAATCATCTCTAAATAGAATATGTATTTATATGCATATATATAGTCATATATATGTCTGCATATGTATTTATGTATACATATATGTATATATGTCTGCATATATATGTACATCCATGTATATGTATATATATATGTATGTATGTGTGTGTGTATGTATGTATGTATGAATATGTTTGTACATGTATGTATATGCATGTGTATGTCTGTATGCATGTGTATGATTGGGTATGCATGTGTATACATGTGCATGATTGGGTATGCATGTGTATACATGTGTATGTATGTATATTTATGTAGAGGTATGTATATGTATGTTTAGCCGTTCAGCTTTTTACTTTCTCCGCCTAACGCGAGCCTAATGTGTTATTTATTTTATAGTGATTTCCGGGGAAATTTCCTGGGCCTGCAGCAGGCCCCCTCTCGTCCCGCCGCCGGTTGACTGCCTCCGTCGGCGTAATCCCAGGGCTAAGGGTGGACAGCCAGAGTGTCACAAAGCTACGGATCAACCCCTCTCCCCACATTTTATGGATTTGTATTAATTCTTCCCTTAATCTTCTGGCTCTCCTCCCCGTCCCCCTTTTGTGTTATGTGTGTATTATTTGCAATAGCTTAAATCCAGACCCGACACCTGATATTTAGTGTCACCGCTAAGGGACAGAGTAGATAGTAATTTAGTTATTATTGCAACTTGTATCTTTTTCAAAAGGTGGTTACGGTATTGGTTTGATCGACTGCTTAAGGCCTGCCAGGCAGAAGGCCCTTAATTGCATATAGAATAATCAAATATCAATATCAAGTTGACCATAGCGGTTAATATACTTAAGGACTGGAGGATAGTAAAAGATGCAAGGAATGTTCCAATCACTTTTAAGAGCTCACAACTTTAATCATGTTCCTCCTGGTACAATCTCAGTGCTTCCATGTAGTTCAATAGCAATAACGATGAATAAGTACAACCAATACAACAAATACAATCTTTAGTTAAATAAGTTTAGAATTTCGACAATTATGACCTAAATCTCGGCTAAAACATCAGAGCATGCAAAAGTATGTCCGATGGGTCTGGGCCCGAATGCCCAACCTTCTACCGATGCTAGGAAAGTCGCAACCTGCGTATCCTAGCGATGAGTTACCGCAGTGAACCGTGCCCCACATTTGGTGGCCAATGCGTGCTCGTCTTGGCGAGCCCGCATTGCAAAATGCGGGTTGCTCGACCTAAGCCCGCAACGGTCACAGCTCGGGCATAGTCTCGCCCACTTCACAGCCCCCTCAGACAAACAACAGCAACTGATGTTTGTCTAAGAGAGGAAAGTGGGTGCGACTACAACGGTTCATGGATGTAAAAAGGTCATAACTATGACCGTAACCCCCGCTCGTCCCGCGAATCAGTGACGCCGGACGCGAGCCTTGGTTCCCGACTTCTCGTTGTGTTTTTGTCCGCAAATCTCCACCCTCGACCTGTGAGCAGCGCCAACGTAGGCACCAGCTTAACCGTTCTGTAAATCTCCCTTGGAGTTTAACCGTTCTGTGAGCAGACTTAGGTAATAAATCTGCAAGGTCAAGTGGTATGGATTAAAATCAACCCAATTCCTCGTCAACAATTTCAAATTTCAGATTTCAGGGTGATACTACCCCTAATAGGGGAACACAGAACATCATTATCATTCCATTGACTATGTCAGAAACGGTAGCTAATATTCCAAAAATACACCTAATAGTGTAATAAAATGCCAATAAGAATTTGGCGTTTCCATTGTTTGTTTAAATTATGGTTTAGTGGTGTTATTTTAAGCAATTTTTTTTTCCCCCCCTACAATTTCAATTATATTTCGTACATAGTTTATAGTATACAGCAACATACAAGTTATATTCCTGGATAACATCGATAGAGATAAACACATATGATACGATTATCTGTGTTGGTTCCACCGGACACTCTGTGAATAATAAGATATATAAAAGCCGTGAGCTCTTTGATAGCATAAAAAGATCCTAGAGTAACAATATAAGGATCGGTAATAGTACAACAAACCCCGCAAACTCGGTGCAGAGGTAGATAACAATTGCCAGTGCAGGCCTAAAGCGACATTGCCTTTCCCTTATATAGGTCTCCACTGTGTCGTTAGTTGTTATTCTTTATGAATTTTACTCGCGTTAACTAGTAAAGCCGACAATCCATACTGGACATACAATTTCGTTACAAGGAAAATATAAACACTGAACTTGTTGTAGTTGAATAACACGCGAGATCACAACGGCTACACAACCGATTTAATATATCTGGCAATGAAATAACCCGCATTAGTCAATTGTTACCCGTACAAATTCACACTAAATCGTTTAGTGCATGTCAAAATATTTAATGCTACTACTCTGCCTTCCTGGACTATAGGATTTTTACGTCCATCATGCTATGAGCGGACGACAATAAACTACCCAGATAGCACACAGCCATCGGCCCGACGTCGGCCGCTCCGGCGGCCGCTCCGGCGGCCCGATGGTGGAAACCGCCGTCGGGCCGACGTTGTTTTAGCCAACCTCCCGCCGTCGACTCGACGGCGACTGCCGCCATCGCCCCGACGACGAGCTGATGGCAACAAAACAACGTCGGCCCGACAGCGACAAACGACGTCGGCCCAAAAGCGACAAACGCCGTCGGCCCAAAGGCCATCTTGGTTTTTTTTCCCCGAGAAGACACTGTCACTCTAGTGTCAATACGTACAGGTGCAAAAATATTAGTTTTATTCAAAATTAATAAAAATCGAGAACCCTAACCTTATAAATTTAATATAATCTTTTTGGTAACGATATTGTCTATATATGTGTACCAAGCGATTTGTTTCTACGTGGTGTGGGTGTAGAAATATTTTCCTTTTTCTGTATGGGTTAGGGTTAGCGCTTACTTAAATACAGAAAAAGTGAATTATCTCTACAACCACTCCACGTAGAAACAAATCGCTTGGTACACATATAAGCCGTGTTTACACGGGCGAGTTAAAACAGCTCATATAATGCGCCTTGCCTAGTTCGCCTCACATTTGCCGTGTAAACAGGACTCTGAGGCGGATTAGGGCTGATTCGCTTCATATGATTCAATTTATGTAAACCACCTTGCGAGGTGGTTTATATGAAGCGATACAGGCTGCTGGTTCCCGGCGCTGAAAAACTCGGTCCGTGTAAACACGCCACTAATTCGCTTCATATAAATCACTTTGCCTGATTCGCTTTACAATTCCCCGTGTAAACACGGCTATAGACAACATCGTTACCAAAAAGATTATATTAAATTTATAAGGTTAGGGTTCTTGATATCTATTAATTTTGAATAAACTAATATTTTGCAACTGTACGTATTGACACTATAGTGACAGTGTCTTCTCGCAAAAAACCAAGATGGCGGTTCTTCATCAACATTCCATTCAGGGTAATTCAAATCATATTAACACAAATAATTCCATTAATACATCCTATTAAATTACAAAACTTTTACAAAATAATCTACACATATTAATAAACAAACCTGTTAAATAATTCCTTAAAATTCCTCCGATTTTTGGAGTTATTTGTAGAAAAAGAACACTGCTCAACGATCGCACGTGTTCCAGTGGCGACTTGAGCCCCGTTTACACGGGCGAGTTAAAACGCCTTGCGAACCACCTTGCGAGGTAAACCACCTTGCGAGGTGGTTTATATGAAGTGAACTAGCTTAAGCGCTGGTTCGTATGGACTTGCTCATGCGCAGATATCGATTTCCGCCTTAAACCGCTCCGTGTGTAGACACAACACTAAATCGATTCATATAAATCGACTTGTCTAAATCGGTTTGGAATTGCCCGTGTAAACACAGCTTTGAACTTAGTCGAACCGTCAACAAACCGTACCCGATAATTCAAATCGTATTAACACGAATAATTCCATTAATACGTCGTAATAAATTACTAAACTTTTACGAAATAATCTAAACATATTAATAAACAAACCTGTTAAATAATTCCTGCGATTTCTGGAGTTATTTGTTGAAAAAGAACGCTGCTCAAAGATTGCATGTGTTCCACTGGCGACTTGAGCCGGAAACCAAATTTAAAGAACTGCGCATGCGCGGATCAACACCGTCGGCCCGACGGTGGCTCGACGGTGGACCAAATGTGGAAAATCAATGGAAACCAGTGGCAAACCACCACCGTCGGCCCGACGGTGGCCCGACGGTGGCTCAAATCAGGAAAGGGATTAAAACCCAGTGGCGAACCACCACCGTCGGTGTGACGGTGGCTCAAATCAGGAAAGGGATTGAAACCCAGCGGCGAACGACCACAGTTGGTCTGACGGTGGCCCGACGTTGGCTCAAATCAGAAAAAGGATTGAAAATCAACGTCAGACCACCACCGTTGGCCCGACGGTGGCCCGACAGTGGAAAGTCGGTGGCGACAGTGCGACCAATAGCCGACGTCGGCCCGACGGCTGTGTGCTATCTGGGTAGCTCCGGAATAACAACCCTCCCCTAATGCATCCGATTCAATGTCGAGTGCATAATTTTAGCACTCCCGTATTAATGCAATCAGGTGCTGGAGCTTGAATACATTAGGACTAGTCTAATGAATAGTACTGGAGTATATACATGAATCACATTACATCACATCAGACCACGTTTCAGGCGGTTGGCTCATTTAGCTAGTTAAATCAACACTCGATAACGGGGGCCTCACGCCTTAATACCCACAAATATAAGGTTCTACCTGCTGAAATTCTCCGTAGGTAGGCCATACAATTTGTTAGAAACTACCAGAGTGAAAATCCCGAGTGGACCTTCAATTCTGGTATAGGTCCAAATAGAAATACTAACCTTGTCGTAGCTGAATAACATGCCAGATCACAACGACTATACACGCATTAGTCGGTCTGGCAATGAAAGAACCCGTATCAGTTAATCGTCATCTGTACAAACTCACACCAATCAATTTAGTGTATATTACAACCTTCGGTGACACCCTACTACCTCGCAGTTACTAGTAACCCTTGGAAGACCATACTCTAGTCAGTTCCCTTTACGAAGCTAGATGAAAATCCCTCTTCCTCGTATTACTAGCAATCCTTGGAAGACAATTCCCTACCCACTTCCCATGATGAATCTAGTTAATTTTCCTCTTCCTCAAATCTACACGGCAGGGTGACACGTTTCTGACCACTATGACCTTGTAGTGGAACAACTTGAGTCTCAACATCGTTCAAGAGAGATGCACAAGAAAGTGAAAGAGATAACAGGTCAAGGATACAGACAGAGAAGCAGTAAATGTACCAAGAACAAAGACGGCAAAATGCTCTTTGAAGAAGATGAAATAAAGTCCAGATGGGAAGAATATGTAAACAAACTATACAATGATGACAGAGGGAACCCACCCACAATTGAGAAAGAAGATGGGAATATTATATTAGTATCAGAGGTTGAGAAGGCTATCAATGATCTAAAGTCAGGTAAGGCTCCTGCCCAGATAGCACACAGCCGGCGGCCCGACGGCGGAAACCGCCGTCGGGCCGATGTTGTTTTGTCCAACCTCCCGCCATTGACTCGACGGCGGCTGCCGCCATCACCCCGACGGCGGAAACCGCCAACGAGCCGACGGCGACAAAACAAAGTCGGCCCGACGGTGACAAATGCCGTCGGCCCGAAGGTGACAAACGCCGTCGGCCCTAAGGCGACAAACGCCGTCGGCCCAAAGGCGACAAACGCCGTCGGCCCGAAGGCGACAAACGCCGTCGGCCCGAAGGCCATCTTGTTTTTTTCCGAGAAGACACTGTCACTCTAGTGTCAATACGTACAGGTGCAAAAATATTAGTTTTATTCAAAATTAATAGAAATCGAGAACCCTAACCTTATAAATTTAATATAATCTTTTTGGTAACGATATTGTCTATATATGTGTACCAAGCGATTTGTTTCTACGTGGTGTGGTTGTAGAGATATTTTCCTTTTTCTGTATGGGTTAGGGTTAGGGTTAGGGCTAGTGCTTAATTAAATACAGAAAAAGTGAAATATAGCACTTAAAATGGAAATTTTTGTAACTTCAAATTTCAATCAATTCTTTTGCATTTTCTCTAAAATTAAAACATATACAGTTTTATATGAATGGAAAGCTCGGAATCTCACCTATCTAGGGGTATTAGTACCTTTTTCCTGGGTACTTTGATCAACAAATGGCGTTGTTGCACAAATTGGATGTACACTAGCTAATTCTACTAGGGATACCATGACACATCTCCACCTGGGAATTTACATGGTTTGAGAGTGAAAAATGGGAGTTGGTGGTAGTTTTTATTTAGCTATATCAGGCTTATTTATTTGAATAATAAAATGAACCCAAGACCAGGTTAAAGGTAAGAGAACAAAGGTTGTTCCTCCTGTAATACATTTGTAAAAATCCTTTGTGGTTTGTTTTGCCAAGGTGTTGAAGTGGAGCATTTTTTGACAGAATTTGGCATATTCAACAAGTAATCAGCCTGGGTTTGGGGTACCTACATTTACTACAGTCTGAGGGTGGTAGGCGCTTGTTACTGATCTAGTGATGTTGAATTTCCGGCACACTTCATTGTTTATCTAAAAGAACATAACAAGAATCTTTTAAACATAGCATAATATATCAATTTAGAAGTAACAATACTTCAACTATGCCACTCTATGACACTCACAATATGTGCACATTGTTCAACAGTATGCCAGAATGTGTTGCTCTTAACTGCCATGTTGCATACTCCTGATGTGTCAGCTGTGTTTTGGTGTGTGAGCCTACATACATAGCATTGGTGGCCAGCATTGGTGGCTGGTAGAAAGATACCTGTCATGCTGGGTACATAATTAATTTATTATCTTAAGCTACTGTCATGCTGTGCACTTGTTACTCAGGTGCTATCTTAGAATAGATACATCTTAGACTAGATACATCTTAGAATAGATACATCTTAGAATGCACGCCTTGTGTATGTCAGCTGGTTAACTGTCATGCTGTGTACCTGTTACTCAAGCACTATCTTAGAATAGATATATATCTGCAGTTATTATCTTAAGCTACCCCTGCTACAAATTCACAGCCCTGATCAGAAAGGAGTCTCTTTGGACCTCCCCAACTGAAAAATACAAATTCTACTTTGTTAACAAAAATGACACAACATGTCAACAGATACTGCATATGTGAAATGACAAACCAGGTTAATTTTCTATTACACTGAAATGCATGGAAAATGTCTCCCCATCTGACAAATACAAATGCTACTTTGTTAACAAAAATGACACAACATGGCAACAGATACTGCATATCACAGTGTCAAACCAGGTTAAGCTACCTCTGCTACAAATTCACGGCCCTGATCAGAAAGGAGTCTCTTTGGAGCTCCCCATCTGGAAAATACAAATTCTACTTTGTTAACAGCAATGACAAAACATTCCAACAGATACTGCATATCACAGTGTCAAACCAGGTTAAGCTACCTCTGCTACAAATTCACGGCCCTGATCAGAAAGGAGTCTATTTGGAGCTCCCCATCTGAAAAATACAAATTCTACTTTGTTAAGGGGACACACGGGTGATCAGAACATGAATTTGGGTCAAACTGGATATTTCTGGTTTTTGGTGTATTCATATAGAAAAACTTCTTGTTTTTTTGGACAGATAATTACTTGACTGGATATTTGTGTATATAATACGGAATTCTAGATGATGATACTGGACTTTAACATTTGAAAGAAACACATTGTGAACTTCCAAGCTCATTTTCTCAGAACTGCTTTTCCCAGAGTTTTGCCAATTTGCCCCCTCTGAAAATATAAGTTATAATTGTAGCAGAAAGTTGAGACTTGGCAGTCTTATGTAAAAGTTGCTGCTGAGTGCAATAAGATGGTTAAAAACACTGTATCTTTCATAGTTCAAGAGCTAGGGATGGAGACACAAAAATTGACCATTGAATTTTTGTTATCTCTGGTTCATCATGTAGGGACATGTTGGTAATGACATATATAAATTCACAAACCACCTTATTGCACTCAACTGGACCAGTTCTTCATATACTAACTTGATTCAGGCAAATCTAGGCACATTCAGTATACTTCCTGGAGGGGGTAAAATCTTGATTATTTTCTTTGCAAGATCCTTCATCAGAGCTTTGAAACTTTGCAGATATGCTTCTCTTGATACAAAGACCATTTGGTGTGCATGGAGACCTTCATAAGAGATGCTTTCCTTAAGAAGGAGCACGTTGTGGCTGTCTTTTTCGACCTCGAAAAAGCCTATGACACAACGTGGCAGCATGGCATCATGGAGGATCTTCATGCGATTGGCCTTCGTGGCCACTTGCCAATTTTCATCAGGAACTTTCTAGCCTTCAGGCATTTCCGCGTCCGTGTCAAGACTACCTATTCCCGCCTACACTCACAGGAACTAGGAGTACCTCAAGGCAGCATACTGGCCGTGACCCTTTTCGGGGTCAAGGTCAATGGTATTGCTGCTGCTGTAAAGCAGGGGGTCTCCTGTAGTCTTTTCGTGGACGACTTTGTTTTATATTACAGCGGTGCTAACATGAATGTCATAGAGAGACAGCTACAACCAAGCATAAATGGGATCCATCGATGGTCAGTTCTGAACGGTTTCAAATTTTCCAAGACCAAAACAGTCTGCATGCACTTCTGCCTGCTGCGTAGAATACATGCGGAACCGGAGCTGACCCTGGATGGGGATCCCATTAAAGTCGTTGAGAAAACCAAATTTCTGGGCCTCATTCTCGACGCAAAACTGTCTTTTGTGCCACATATAAAGTACCTGAAAACAAGATGCCTGAAAGCGCTGGATATTCTGAGGGTGCTGTCCAGCTCAGAGTGGGGAGCGGACAGAGATGTTCTGCTCTCCGTGTACAGAACCTTGGTTCGTTCACGAGTGGATTACGGCAGCATAGTATATGGTTCCGCAAGGAAATCATATATTGGGCTGCTAGACACGATCCACCACCAGGGACTGCGCCTGGCCCTTGGGGCCTTCCGCACCTCACCGGTTCAGAGCCTTTATGTCGAAGCCAATGAACCATCACTTAACAACAGGAGAATCAAACTGGCCATGCAATATGTAGTCAAGATAAAAACTAATGCATTGAATCCTGCACACAATTGTCTATTCGAGCAACATGACGAATCCAGGTATGAAGCCAGGCCAAATTACATCCGGCCACTGAGGCTCCGAATGAAACCTCATTTGGAGGCCTTAGGCGTGGATTTGGACGTGTTGGAGGATGCCAAAGTCCCAGAACATCCCCCGTGGTCGTTGAGAAAGCCATCGGTTATCCTCCGACTCACGGAACTGAGGAAATCTGGGACACATCCACTCGAGTACAAAGGACTGCATGCAGAGATTCAAGGCCAGTTTGCAGACCACCTCTCCATATACACTGATGGTTCGAAAGACCAAAGCCGGGTAGCTGCTGCGGCAGTCTGCCGACGGGAAAAATTTGGTGTACGTTTGCCAGATCAGAGCTCGATTTTCACTGCAGAGGCCCGAGCACTCCTTCTCGCTTTGGAGTGTATCGAGGTATCCAACCACACTAACTATGTTATATACAGTGATTCCTTCTCTTGCCTCCTGGCTGTTGCTGGACTGAAAACGAATCACCCTATTCTAGCAACGGTCATTTATAAAATGAACCAACTGACAACAGATGGGTATGATATCCACCTGTGCTGGGTGCCTGGCCATGCTGGCATACAAGGAAACGAACGAGCTGATCGGGCTGCGAAGAAGGCCCTGAACTGTGATCTTGAACCGTGTCTGATCCCTCACTCTGATCTGAAACCACTAATAGCCACCCACATAAAATCCAAATGGCAACATGAGTGGGATGAAAACATTAATAAACTTAAAGAAATTGAACCATCTGTGGGAAAGCCACCACAGACTCATGCGGGAGGTCGGCGGGACCAAGTGGTCCTTAGCCGCTGCCGTATTGGCCACTCGTGGCTTACACATGCTTTTCTGCTCAAGGGGGAACCTCCCCCTGAATGTATTGGGTGTCAGTCCCCACTGACACTCAAACACATTTTACTAAGTTGCGTTGATTTTTTGGCCCTGCGCCAACGGTTCTACACTGCAGACAGTATGCATGACCTTTTTACTAAGGTAAAACAGGAAAACATTTTAGCCTTTTTGAGGGCAGCTGGACTGTACCACCTTATATAGTTTACTAAATAGGATTCTATTAATTATTAATGAAACTTTTCTTTTTCTATGGGAATTTGACCATGATTGTGAGCTTTCTAATTTAATTAGTGTCTATTGGCACATAATTGATTGTCTGCTTTTACATGTAAAAGCGATGGTTTGAACAAAAAACAAACATTTCTCGCCGTGAATATGGCCTATGCTGCCGACATGGCGTAAAGCAACCACCAATCAATCAATCAACTTGATACAAAGAATGTGTGCTCCAATTTTCAAAGCTCTATCTCTAATAGTTCTTGAGATATGGAAATCACCCAAAAATCACCCGTCTCTCACCTTAACAGGAATGACACAACATGCCAACAGATACTACATATCACAGATGACAAAGCAGGTTAATATTCGATTACAATGAAATGTATGGAAAATGTCTCCCCATTTGACAAATACAAATTCTACTTTGTTAACAAAAATGACACAACATGCCAACAGATACTGCATATCACAGTGTCAAACCAGGTTAATTTTCCATTGAAATGACATGCATGGAAGATGTCTGCTTTGTCGGTGGACAAAAGATTATTCCAAATTGACTGCACTGTATTAAAGTTAGCCTATACTACAACATACCTGCATATGTGGATCCCACAAGCTACCCCCGCGGCTGCTTTGGACTTGAGGGGAAAGAAGTCCACAAACTTGGTGTAATAGTCTGTGAAGGTCAATACATATTTATGCCCATCATCAGTCGTAGGCAAAGGTCCTGCAAATACAGTTAAAACAGACATTAGTCATAACACGTTGAGTATATTATTAATAGCTACTCCAAACAGGCTGCCAACAGTGACTCAGCCATTTCAAAAATCAGTTTGGGAGTACCTAATATTAATATTACAAATGTGAGATACCAAAACATATCAAGTAGATTTAAATTATTAGTATGGGATGTATTGTAAAGTTCCAGGTTCGACTCAACCGAATACCTCTAAAACTCAGCCCTAGTAGTCACACCATAAGTACAAGAGGAAGGGAGGGTGGGGAAGAAAGCCTAACAGGTGTTCACTGTACAATTGCCAGGACTAAGTGAGTTGCAGATCCTAAGTTTTTCACCTCTATATATACTATGGGTTTCCTCGGATATTATTTTTGACATTTGATATGATTGCTTGGAGACATGAATGTATCCTCACTACCAGACCTAGCAACCCAGATGCATGATCCCAGGATCACAAATTTCAGATGAGTGGTTATGGCAACGCATTCAATTTTGTTTACATTACTTTAGCAACATCAGTTTTGAATTGTCAGAAACACTCTATGTTGTGAGTTCAGTCATTTCAGCAGATTTGTTTGGCAGTTTAATAAAGAACAATAGATAGTAATTAAATCCTAGTCTATGAATTACTGATGATTTTATATAACATGCACAGATATATCTGGGTTTTCTAATTCTTTGAGATTGTCCACTAGCAGTTGGAGACCCAACTTTGAATTAGTTTAATTTCTTTGCTTAGAAATTTCAGCAGATAATTTGCAGCAAGGTATTTGAGTTCTTTTGAAACTACCAGACCATTATCTCTAGAATATGAGTTTACCCAGTCTATCTATTTATATTACTTAGAAGCCCAATCCAGTCAGTAGATAGAAGTTACTCTATGTATGAGAATTACTTATGTTATTATATGTAGCCAAAATGAATTGTATCTGGGTTCTCTAAATTTTTAGTTTGTTAACTATAGGATGACTTTGGATTTGTTAATTTCTTTGCTTATCAGCATATTTTACAAATTAAAGGGATATTTAATAAGCTCTATGTTGTGAGTTTTTTAACCCAATTGTTATGAATTACCCATGTTACTACATAACATGCACAATTGTATATTGTATGTAAGTTTGTGCTGTCAATGATGCGATATGATTGTTATGTCAAATCTGAACTATTTAATAGAAACAAGAGAAATTTGCTTTCAAAGCACCAAAAATCACAAATTACTGTGATAGTTAGGGTGGTTTTAATGTTGTCTCTATGACTCGTTATAGTATGACAGTGGCATTTGTTTTTCCCTTTGTGCCTAAAGGGTGCATTCCTTACACATGGCATGCGGCATGCGAATGCGGCAAAACATCGAAATGCCTTGAAGTCAATGGACTACATTCCTTACACATGGTATGCGAATGCGTCAACTCGATCGGTCCCTGTAGCGATCGGTGCGGCATGCGGTGTGCGAATAGAAACGTCAGTCGCACTTGTCCATTAGTTTTAGATGAGGAGAGGCGACTGCGCATTACGGAACGGTCACACACAAGGGTGCAGAGGGGAAACATATGGTAGTGGTGGTGGTGGGGTTCGGGTTGGTACAAATGCTACCATAGCCACAAAAATTTGAATACTTATCTATAATTTGGTAATTATAAAGGTAGGAACCCCCATGTGACGTACCAAGAGGTACATAGATATAAATACCATATTAGGACATATACAGGGCAGTATGGAGCGGAGTATGTGCCAAACATTTTCAAACCCCTTCAATAATAAAATAAAAGGCAGCACTGGAAAGAGCTTGAAACACCATTTAACATGACACCAAGATTATGGGAATAGGTGGAGTATTAAGGAAGTTATGGCCTTTTCCAACTCTGAAATTGGTCATTATTTTCTTACATAAAATTAAGGTATAAGCACTAGATTTCTGTGATCGAAATTGGTGACTCATTCTCTGACCAATAAGCCACCACATACTTTTTCACCTTGGATTGTAGCTCCTCTATTGCATTCCGCCTCGTGCCAATTCTGAGTGCCTCGTCACAATTTCCCCAACCTCAACAGTATATAAGATTAATAATGGCTACACATTCCAGTTAACTTTAAAAAAATTCCAGATTGATATAAAAGGATGAATTTGCAGGTTGAAATTGAGTGAAACATTTGAAGTTATTATTGGAATAGCAAAACTTCACCAAATTGAAATATTGTTAAACTAAGCTGTAAAGGGATTCCCATACTACATAATACACAAGAATAATCAAGATTGACCAATGCAAACCAATCATAGAGGCGTTTTTCTAGACCCCTCCAAAAAAAAGGTGCGATTGGCTGGATCAGTTTTGTTGTAAGAAAATATCCGCCGCTAGTCGCCGTTTGCGCACATACCTACATATACAGTGCAGTATTGAGTATACTTGTTTATTTATATTTTTTATATATAGCCACTCGTGTACCGCATGCCGTGTGTAAGGAATCATGCCATTCACATACCGCATACCGTGTGTAAGGAATGCGCGCTTTACTACCCCTTTACTAGCTTTAGGCTTATCGTCGTTGCCGAACCGCTTTGCGGCGATCGGCGGTTTTCGCATACCGTGACAATCAAACGATCACTGCAGAGAACTTCTATTATCTAGAAAATAGTACTTCTATTATCAAGAAAATCGGACCACATACAATAAAATCACCTGGCACACAAAGAGACAATATCAATCTGATAGATGGTTAGTACATACTGTCTGCATCCCAGTAGTGTGTTGACAGTTGCTTCTTTAGTTTTCTGGGCCCGTATTCATGACGAATTACTTATCTCTCCCGTGTTAATTGTCGGGTTCGGGTTAGGTAACTCCGGTGTTCCAGCTGTGTCACAGGGTATTCATGAGCACACAGCGCGGCCGAGTTAGTTAACCCTACGCCTATTTATAGATATGGGGGAATCCCTTTCGGCTGGTACCCGGCGACAACCCATGTGTGCTAGCTGAAAGCGGCCGGGTACTTTCGCTTTTGCTCCAACTGCTCACACCGACAACAAAGGCCCAGCGACTCACACATATTCCCACCGTATTGACAACATATTCACGCTTTATTCACTATCTCACTAATCCAACTTCTCCCTATACCATTTTCCGCACAATCGCCCAAAAAATCGGCGCCTGGCAACTACTCGAAAGAAGCAAAACAGACCAACTGCAGGTACAGTTTTCATTTTTTCAACAATGCCTTGCTTATGTGCCGGTGACGTTGAATGCATGCACGCGAAATTGGCACTATAGCCCGTTTACACGGCCAATCGTGAAGCGAATAACACAAAGCGATTTATATGAAGCGAATTACTGTCATATGAAGCTAATCAGCCCTAATCCGCCTCATATTTGCTTTTACACGGCTAATCTGAGTCGAACTAGGAAAGGCTATTTATATGAAGCCACTTAACTTCCCCCTGTAAACACTGCTTAATTTGACAGAGCATTCTTCATAAAGTTATTAGAACATGTGACATACATTCTACGTTCATTTCCATACTTATGCATGCTGAAAATTACCATATTAGCCATACGCCACCTTCGTTGTTTTTTTGGGGGCGGGAAAATGTAGCATATCTTACGTTAATGTTGTGTTCTACAAACATTACATACATTTCATTACACGGCTTATAACGCATTACTGTTTTTTTTTTTAAAACAAAAAATCATACTGAATGTCAACACAATTTTATTGAACCTCACTTCTAATCATTTACATTACATTATTTATCTTTTATGCACTTGCCTAATCTCAGTCCCTTTTATATCCGTCATCGCCTTGAACATTAGGGAAGTAATGAAAACCATACGTCATTATTCAATAAACTTTACTCGTATATCTTATCTTACCGACAGACACAAATTTAGAGAGATAACACGCTATGTCCTCTCAGGAAACGCCTTCGATGTCTGCCAGCAAGAGGCAGCGCAAAGCCAATTATGGTGACAATGAGATAAGAGTGCTACTGGAGGAAGTTATGCTGGCCCGAAAGCTACTTTTCTCTGCTTTCAGCAATAAAATAACCTTGGCAGAAAAAACAAAAGCCTGGGATCGGGTGGCGGGTGCTGTCACCGCCTGTGGGGTGGCCAGGCGATCTCGCGTGGAGGTAAAGGAAAAATGGAAGGCCATGAAGGCTGATGTCCTCGGGCGTCAACGGCGTTCCGGGCAAACGGGGGGCGGTCCTCCCGATACCCCCGTGCCGTTCGAGGAGACGATACTACACATCATGGGTGCCGACACAAATTTATTGCAAGGAGTCGCAAGTAAGTTGCTATTTAGCCCTCTGAGATAGCCTTCTCTACTAAAGTATTATGCACCTGTCACATATACGATTATTATTAATTACAAGACATCTTATAATGCTGTTTCCCTATTGTGCTTTAAAACCAAAATGCTTCTATTCTATCTAAAACAGGCTGTACACTCAACGTTTTTCTTCTCGTTCTTGGCTTCAAGGAAAATATAATTATTCTGAGAGTGCATTGCAGACTTTCATTTTCGTTACAGATGCGCTGACTTTATTGTTGTTTGCTTACAAAAACGGCTATTTTCGGAATAACACCTCATTATACCGTGGTTCCATATTTAACGTTGCAGTTTGTGCAACCTTTCTTATTAGGCTTATGCAGTCAGAAAACGTTCACTTTATCATTTAGTCACCCCTTCTCTTTTCTAGCTTCCTATGCGGTTAGCTACCTCGGCCCCGTGGCCACGACAAGCGGCGTCTCAGCGCTGACGGCGGCAATTGGGACGATGGAGGCGAACACGGCGCAGGCCATCCCAGCACATCTAGAACTTCCGTGGTGCGACAACGTGACCGTGGCCGCACAGGAAACAAGCTACCCTTTCCCGCAAGCCTCCACGTCCTTCTCGGAGGGCGCACTCACCCGGCCTGTGCTCACATCAACGCCATTGGGTGCGTCCATGACGGAGGCGTCAGCGGTGAGCGTCGGCCTCGATGTGCCCTTCAACATGTCTGTGGGCGCCAATGTAACACTCCTCACACGGTCTCCGGTGGATCCGGTGCAGCTTACGGCGGAAGCGGAGGATGTGGCACGCCCTCCCTCCGCTGGAAGCAGCACCCGCGCGCGCGCTGCCAGAGGCAGGTCGAGGAGTCGGCAACAGAGAGAATTTCCAGCGCATGTGGCGGAAAGGCAGGCTTTCATGGCGTGCCTCGACAGCACCACAAAGAAAAATTCCGCGAAGACAACGGTACTGACTGCACGCGTCGAACACGACGCAGCTGAACGTGAGCGAGCAGAGGCGAAGGGCCTGCTGGAGCGAGATATACTCGTTCTAAAATACCGGCGGGAGCTACTCACAATCAAACGAATGGAGCGTGAGGGGGACGAGGAGAAGCTGAGGCTAGATCGGGAACTGCTGAATATGCGCTTGAGGAGGGAGACGCTCGAAGTGGAGAAACTGGAGAGGGAGCAGGGGGATAAGCTATAGGCTCCACATATTGTTTGTAATAAACAAGGTTCAACATCGTTTACATACTTCTCGTTAAATTTGTAATAAGTTTCTCCACCATACCACAAAAAACATCGCTATCACTTGAGCAGTTACATAAATTCCGCATTTCACAAGTTAACTCAGCTTTTTCAAAAGTAATTGTTCACAATTGTCTGCCGCGCTGCCTTGCCCACTTGTGATCGGACCCGCTCTGATCGTTCATAGTTGTCGGGACGGTTTGCCTCTGGATCATTATCATGGGGTTCATTTTCATTGTCCGATTCTCCTTCCGACTCAGAATCGGAAGGATCGTCAAGATTGAGCATGCGCGCCCTGTTGTGCAGAATGAGACACACCGTGATAACGTTACATGCCTTGGCCGGCTGCAGTCGCAGCCGACGCAGGCAGTGCCAGCGTCTCTTCAGGACACCGATCGATCTCTCGACAATCGACCTAGCTGCTTTATGATGGATATTGTAGGCTTCCTGTTGTGGTGAGTTTGGATTTAGGAAGGGTGTGAAAAGCCAATCACGTTGCATGTAACCACTATCACCAAGTAGTAAACCATTTACTGGTTTCTGTGCGCTCTCAAACGCCTCGAAGAGAGCTGATTCCCGAAGGATGCGCGCGTCATGCACGCTGCCCGGCCATTTTACAATGCAGTCGATGAACCTCAGGTCGCCATCACATATCACCTGAAATATATAAGGGGGAACGCAAACTCACCACGTGCAATAACAATAAAGCTAACACAAAATCACGGAGTCGGGAAGCCCACTTTTCAAACTAAGCTATGCAGTAATAAATGAAATGTTGCATAGATAGTAACAGCGGCGAATAAAAGTAAGGGATAGCAGGGCAAAAATAAGTAGCAGCCTCTGCTTTTGCGAACATGAGGCTTTCCTCACCTTAAATGGCAGTTATTGGTTATGTTGAACAATACTGAGGCATGACACCTATTACAAGGAGACAAAAAAGTGTAGCCCAAAACAGGTGATATGTGCAAAGCCCAACATGCGCAGAAAGGTTATCAGATATAAATGAAAAAAGCGTTGTAAGAGCAAATTTACCTGCACATTGAGCGAGTGAAAGTGTTTCCTGTTCACAAACTCGTGTTCGTAGCCAGCGGGTGCCTCTATGCGAATTTGCGTCCCGTCTATGCATCCAAACACATTGGGGAATCCGTACGTGTTGAATATTTTTGCTTTTGTACGTTCCGCTTCCTCCTGAGTGGGCAGCTTTATAGAGTGGGGCAGTTGTTGCACCAACGCTGCTGTCACCCGGGGAATAGTCCGCGAAACGGTAGGCTGCGAAACACCCACTAACTCGCCGCAAACATCCTGAAAACTCCCACTAGCGTAGAAGCGTAGGGCTATCATCACCTGCACAATTAATGTAAAGAAAAACCCGTTAATGGGTGCACTCAAAACAGTGGCCATATTGTATGACATACAGAAGGCTTGCAACTGCGTACACTGTGTTTCTTTATTTATTGGTTAGTTGCTTGGTTTGTTGCTATGTTTGAGAGTAAACGTAATAACCCCTCTTGAAACTGTCCAGTGAATTCGATTCATATAAAGCGACTTAGATAATTCGGTTCACATTTGCGCTGTTTAGGCGGATTCATGACGTCACACCCATGCGCACTGATTTTGTTCCGGTTGATTGCGCCGATTTGCCATTCACTCCGGAGCGTTACCCGCGATTTCACGTGAACCCAACAAACCATGAACTGTTTGTTCAACGATGCGCAAGAGAGGATGCGGCGAGACAATTGGGACGACCGGGAAGTCCGACTACTAATCCAATTGTGGTCGGAAGCATCCGTCCAACGCGAGCTGCAGGAATCGGCAAGGAACATCGAAATATATCGAGGCATAGCCAACCGACTCAGCCGCCTGTGTGGGGGAGGACGGGGAGACAGGGATGCGACCTCATGCCGGTCTAAAATCAAGTCCCTTACACAGACTTACCGCAAAGTGAAGGACCATAAAAAGTAAGTATGTATGTATGTACGTATGGTTGCTGTGTTAACAATAGAATTGCCCTTCTCTATAATTTCATTGTCTTTGGATAAATAAATTCTTATAGGCCGCGATCGTCCAAAACCGATTCTGCCGGCCATTGTTGTGGCTGGGAAGAAACCTGTGTAAGCTCCGGCGACAAAAGTACATTGATTTCCTAAATGCTGCCGGGGATACTTGTAAAGGGAGAGATTTTAGGTATTTTGGGATTATTACAAAGGACGATAGTCATTGAATAGCCAATCTGATAAGGGCCTGATTAAACCACGTATGTACTGATTATATTTATAGGGGGCCAGGCCATTTTGTGATGAAAAAGATAAATGTAATGTCTTTAAGCAAACCTTTTCCAGTGTAAGTAATGTGTTAGTGAAAGTTTCTTTTCCACTCGGACAGGGGTGCCAAGACTTTCCGCTACTACGGTGAGATACATTCGATCCTGGGCACCCATGCACAAGTCGAGACCGTCGCTCACCAAACAGGTAAGGGCAAGCGTACCGTCTAGTCGCATGAAGCGTTTTACATGCAAAAAAAAGTTGTGTGCACTGATCTGTACATTACTTACAATTTGGGCCACATCAATAGTTGCAACAGCATCAGATCTTAAAGTTTCCCTCCTATAAGTTCCAAACATCTATTGTCCAGGTGTTCAGCACCACATACAATATCGTACAATATCCAATATCATGTATCCTTTCTTCTCCAGAAGACAATCCAGACGATCCCGAAGATGTTATCGTGGGTGCCGAGGAGGAGGTGGCAGCTGATGCGGAGGTGGAGGTCGACCGGGACAGTGAGGCGTCGTGGCACTCAGATGTTGAGCCAGCGCATCTAGCTCCCGGGGGCAGCCAGTGCAATGCAGACACTCAAGGACCACAGCCAGGTAGGGATGTTTATATAAAATTTAATCTACGCACTAATGTAACATAAAAGCGCAAAGTGCTAACTATTGTGATTTTCCTCTTGTTGCAAAGAGACACCTTATACCTACTTAGGTTAAAACGGTTCACCTTTGTGAACTCACAAACTGATTTATAGGATTCAACTCATGACAAAATTATGTAGCGATTCTTTTGCGCAAAATTTTAACCCGATTGAAGGGGTGCTTGTGTGATGGGATTTTTGTTCAAAGGTGTAGTCAAAAACAAGTGCGGGAAAAAAAAAAAAATTTCTATTACAGCGACCCGCCGACCTAGAGGCCAACGCAAAGGCAAAGGCAAAGGCAAAGGCAAACGCTCGGGGAAAACTGGCCGCTTCATGGAGGCGCTGGTCAACAAATTTGTGGAAAGCCAGGAAGCGGCAGCGGCCCTCCTGAACGCGCGGGAGGACCGGAGGGAGGAGAGGAGGGAGGCGCGCGAGGATGCGCGCCTCCAGAAACGACAGCGGCACGAGGAGCGCCTGCTCCAGATGGTGTTAAATGTTCACCATCCCACACCTCCCACACTTCCCACACCGAATGCGGCGCCGGCGCAACAATTCAGAAGCGCCACGACAGAAGGGGTCACCCGAATAACCCTGGTCACACCCCATAACTATACGGCTGCTGGACCTTCCAGCAGCACACCTGAGAATTCGTATTACGAGTTGTGATTTATCATATTATGATGTTAGCATATCATGATAGTATATTATTATGATATTATTGTAACACTGTAGCACGAACATTTAATTCACATATTTGTTTATAATCAACCCATTTTTCCACCACATCATGTTTACTGGATCCTTCAACTATCCTACTGTAATAAATTGTTATAGTAGTTCCCAATATTATAGATTTGTTGCATTTGTTTTTACGAATACATTCAGTTAGGGAAAGGCGATAGTTGAAACATCCACCATGTTCAGTTGTAATTCGCATCATCTAGTCCGACTCAACTAAGCCGCCTTATGTAGTGGATTACTTAGCATTGCTCAATTGTTATTATTGTTGGCCTTTAATCAGTACGGGCTTCCCTTTAGAGCTGAATTGAGGAAAATAACCAGTGTCTTTAGAATGCACCTGTTAACCTAAAAGTGGCGTATTTCTATATTATAAGTTAGGGCGATTTATGTAACGCGATTTATATAAACCGATTTTCCTGATACGATGTAGGAACTACTGCAAATATGTTAGTGGTTCCTCGGTCCTCAAGCATACGGGTAAGTTTTCGCCGCTTTATATAAACCCAGCTGAAAAATAAGTTGTCATGATGTTGTCGGTGTATCTACATGTACTCCCCCCTCAATACTTTTGTAGGTCGTCTCATTGGTGGCGGGAGATCGTTCTCGCTACGTTTGCCGATCAACAATGGGTCGAAAATTTCCGTATGCGGAGGGCCACATTTGACAACATTGTCGCTCAATTGCGCAATCACATACAGCGAGTCGACACCAAGATGAGGAGGTACGGTGATATTGGAGGGTCTAAAACAACATTGTGCCCTTCGATAATATTAACACCCTATTATTTGTCGGGTTATCTATACTCAGCTGCGTGTGGTCGAGGTTAAATGCTTATCTAGCCTTCTGTACCGTTTGGGCACGGCTAAGCGAAGTTTCACAATATTCGCTTTAAATAAATCGCTTCATATAAATCGGCTCATATAATTAGCATTCGGTGTGACCAATATCGCGTCCGCTTATCTATACTTGTGTACCATTTGGGCAACGCTAGGCGAGGCGCATTAGGGCTTAATAGTGGCACATTCTCCTTTTTACATAAATAGCTTCATATAAATCGCCTATTATAAATCGCCTTGTTTGGGACCCATTTCGAGTGAATGCTTTTCTAGCCTTCTGTAACGTTTGGCCAATGCTAGGCGAGGCGCATACGGGCTGAATCGTTTTAGATAAATCGTTTCACAAAATGCGTTTCATATAAATTGATTCATATAAATAGACTCACTTAAATCGACTCATATGAATCATTGTTTGTAGTATATATATATTTTTTTTGCTTTTCACCATTTTCAGGTGCGATGTGCGTGTGCCGGAGAGGAAGAGCTGTGGGCCTTGTGCCGAGAATGGCATCCAGTATTCCAAAGTAGAGGAACGTATGTGGGGCTCGGCCACTGCTGCTGTAAAAGCATTGGGAGAGTATAAAAGAGAATAGTAAAGATTTGATGAAATGCATAAGCCGTGTAAACAAGTACCATTGTTGTTTTGTCGACATTACAAATAAATCATCAATTGCTAATGGCGAGTGTAAGCTTAAGACTTTTGTTATTACTTTCTTTGGTTAGTACTTGCTTGCATGGGCCCCTGTTTCTTTTTTTTTTAGTTAGCACAATTATGATTAAAATGATATGAACACCCCACAGAGTAATTAGCAGCTTTACCTACGCGTCATGCCAGTTGTCATATGAATCGATTCACCCCTAAAACGACACACCATTGCGTTTACACGGCAACTCTGAATTGATCTAGGCAAGGCGTTTCATATGAGGCGTTTTAAATGGCCCGTGTAAACACAGCTGTGGTTATAAAGAAAATATCAGTGCGATTTAGCGATTATTAATTATTTTAGAAGAATGATGGAATAAATATTTAGATCTCGGGAAAAACACTTTATGCTAAAGCACTACAATAATCGCAGAAAATTATCCCTCATTACCCAAATTGAAATAGCTCAAAGACGCTTAGTAATCAATAGAGTCTGAGGAGAGTTGCCTTGATACTGTGATTGTTAACGATATCGTCGTAGGTTCAGTAGGTGACAGCCCAAGCTTTACGCCTATACATGAAGTATAATTATCAAGCGAACACTTTGTAGATTATATTCCAAAGTCAGGATGTGTGTGCTGTTATTTAAAATACGATATCGTTCAGCCGTGTAATAGAAACACGGGGTCACTCTTTTATCTAAAGCAAAACTGGCAAACCATACGCTTGAGCATTGATTTGGCTGAAAGGCGACATGACCTACTTTTGGAGGTAAACAATCATACGACCCAACCGATATGAAGCGTAGCTCATTTTATAAGGGTATTACAGGCAGTACAAGAGGATGATGGAAAAGAATAAATAGG
The DNA here is from genome assembly GCA_030323885.1 of Branchipolynoe longqiensis. NCBI lineage: Eukaryota > Metazoa > Annelida > Polychaeta > Phyllodocida > Polynoidae > Branchipolynoe > Branchipolynoe longqiensis. Next base: position 10,214,952 of record CM059187.1, read on the forward strand.
TGGCTGTTAGGAATTTGCAGCTGTAGTTTACTAAGGGAAGCTTGAAGAATGGAGACAAATCAAAACGGTGTAAGTAGAACGTAAACAAATATGTGCAGCAAAGGTGGTAGGGTACCTCGTCGAGTCGGAAGTTCGATTTCCTGTGCTACGGTGTCTGTGATTGCAAGAATGTCAGCTCTTCGAAAACGAAACTTCTTGAAGAGATCCACGTCATCGTACTTTTCAAAAGGATGTGTCCTGTCACGGAATATTTGATTTCGGGCCAAGTTACGTCTCTCCAGAAATCGCCGATAAATGAAAATGTCCATCTTGCAACGCTAACTCGGGCCGTATACTTGCTCCAGAGCGGTGTTAAGCGAAGCCGTCTTAAACTAGCCGAGTTAGCTTAAACCTGAGATATGAATACACATTTTTCGCCGCTAACCAAGAAATCCCCGCCAACACCAATTTAGCCTCGTTAACCCTGCATTATGAATACGGCCCCTGATCTCTTTGGTTCCTCCTACTGGCCTCATCCGAGTACTCAGACACTTTATCAGGACTTCTGCATTCTTAGCATATTCCTGCAACCTTACAAGTTGGGGTGTCAGTTGGAGTGTCATTTTGATGATTGTTCAATTTGTTGATTGTCAACTAATGTTTACCTTAGGCGATGTGTCCCTCACAAACTGGCTTGCCTCGGTTCAATTTTGACGCATGCGCAGACGATGCTGTTCGATTTTGACGCATGCGCAGAAGCGACAGTGTCCCTGGCAAACTGTGACCCTCGTAATCCGCAACAGCGGTATGACCCTTCCACTGCTTCAATTATACTGTCAAAGTGCCCGTGAGTGAGCAGAGGTAAATGACACTGTCACGACGGTGCACAGAAGGGAGCAAGGACAACACCACAGCGAAACATGTTACAATGGTTCAAAACAAAACTAACTAGTGAAAATTCCCAGCCAATGTAAGAGCAGTTAACTATGAACATGAAATAATACTTAACATGATGAAAAGAGACCACGAATGGCAAAGTTACTATCACGTCAGTAACACGGGAAGCGAAATCAGTGCTGCGAGTTCTGCAGCTGGGCGAGAAGTTACCCGAGCAAGAGTCAAGCGACAAGTGAGAAAGGGACAGGGGAGGGATCGCGTGCTGTCGGTACATTCTTTGCCTCATGCGCGAATTAACCATGTTGCCTATCCAACATAGGTAATTACTCTATCTTCAGCAGGTAGTACAACCTGTGCGTTTCTATATTTCTACTGTTCATTACTTATGTGCAGGTCATATACTAGGTATATCTACTATTGCATTTTCTTCATTACTTATGTGCAGAACATACTTTATGATTGTACTATCATACTAATATATGATATATTTCTGAAGATACTGTATTCATTTCTGTAGAGGCAACTTGAAAACAGAAGACATGAGGCAGCAACTGAGGCAGATCACGGTCACACGGTCAGCTCACATCTGGCACACTCACACACATTCGCACATTCACGTTAATCAGCAACATTCATTTCAAGGTCATAGGAACCATAATCTCTCAGCCAAATTGGGACAAGAGAGATAATGGTTCCTCTCTAAAGTACATTTTTATTTACATAATCAAACACACTGTTGGACTTCCATCTACCGAGTGTTCTTATGCAATCTAAGGACATGCCCACTCTTGCATATTCTTGGGCTCCCCCTTGCCGCAGACTATGACACGTCACCAGTGGCCACCAGGGAAGCCCACTGGCTTTCAATGCTAATTTCATGCACTTGCTGAAAACTTTTGCAGTCAACGGGTCCCCATTGTTCATCATGAATGCTGGGGCACCCTCATGTGCAGGGGTCAGACGGATGTACTTGTTCCATGCGCGCACCGGGCAGAAGGTGTGATTTGCCCCTTTTGGTAGATTGATGCTGTACGCGTCCTCAGGCATGTGTGTCGTCTTCGTGCTCTTGACTGTTACCGTCAGGTGTGTGGTGTGTGCCTTGATGTCTCCGCCGAGCAGCATGTGACCGTCACCCCCCGTTACCTCGGAGTAAAACAGATTTGACTGTCTTAGCAGGCATAAATATCCAATTAGCAATGCAACAATTAACACCAAACCATCTTCTCCGATCTTGTTGAATTTTGAGATTATCATTTTAATATGCATGGTCTTCACGGGAAACGCCCTCTTTACAGTGTGGTTCTTTAACTTACATATGCCAGCTTTAATTATTGACAGAGCATAACAATCAAATGCCTCAGTATCTCCTTTTAGTAGTCTTACCCATGTTCTCGCCCCACATATGTAGTTTTTTACAGCACCGTCAGTATTAAATTCATCATTTAGGTATAAAGCATATAACATTACTGTCCTCATTTTGGGTTTCTTAGGGTTATCTTTGCTGTTCTTACAAAACATCAGATACTCTCTAAATTGGCCCCTTTTATTTTTCCAGGTCCCTTCCGCTAGTCCCGCCGAAAAGTACACGCTTTTTCTCTGCAAGTTGATAAAGGCAAAAACAAAAATTATCAACGCACAGAGCACTATAATGACATATCTAGGACATGCTCGTCGTGAGGGACATTTATTTTAGTCAACAACTTTTTCTGACATAATTCATCAGCAATTAGCCTGAATTTATTATAAAAAAAAAACCTACTTAAGGCATCTGCTAGCACTAGATATTTTCCTGGCTTGTTTACCACCTGTACCGCACAAGTGTAAGTGGCCGCAAATCTCCAGATTTCCCGGGCACAGGCGCACAAGACAGGATCCTTTCGAGCACCAGTAGACAGCACCTGTTGGGAAGCAGCATTATCAGTATTTATGATAATTTGATAATTGTGTGGATCCGGGGGAGACAAATGTTTTAAAGCTACCACCAAATTAATCGCCTCTAGCTGGGCAATATGAAATTCATTTTCCAAAAATCGACCGGAGTACAAATTTGAATAAAAATGTGTCTGACTGAAGGTGCCCCCACCAACCAATGACGAGTCGCACTCGATTACCCACTTCTTGTCAGGGAGATGTTGTAACAGTACTAGCCTATTATGACCTTCTGCAAAACGTAGGAACCACGCTATGTCCCTAACCAAATTTTGAGTAACACAACTCTTCCCTAAAAAGGGGGTATCCCTGAGAAAATTCAAAATCCTATTCATAAATACCCGTGCAGGGATCACGCATTTCAAAATAAATTGTAATCGTCCCACTAACCTCTGAACATTTTTATGCGTGACCATTCTACCAATTATCCACTTTTTACGCTCCAATAATATATCCAATAATTTCTCATCTGGGATACGTACTACCAAAATTTTTGAATCTATTTCATATCCTAGCCATATCAAAGTTGTTGTGGGGGGTACACATTTCTTAATCGAAAGTTTCAAACCCAAAAATGTTGTCAACTTTAAAATGTAGTTATACGCCTGGTGTGCCTTTTCCAGTGTTGACTCTACACCCACAAAATCGTCTAGAAAACACAACGTGGAAAAACCCTTCAATTCCATTAAATGTACCACCGCTGCTGTCGTCCGGGCACAAGCCATGCTTGACGTCCTACACCCGAACGGCGGAGCGATGTCAAAATAAAGCTTTTCATTTACCTTAATACCGAACAAAGGCACACTCAAGGGGCAGGTTCTTAATTGCCTGTATGCCCTTGCGAGGTCAATAGACCACATATAACTATCTTTCCCCAATTTAGTAATTTGTTTTGCCAAGGACATTATCGTCGGCAAGTTGTACTTATACGGTTCTCCCTGATAGTAGCCCTTATTTATCCCTGAATTTACACTGCGCCCCTTAGGGTAACTAAGGTCCACTATTATTCTACGTTCATTCGTATTTTTCTTGGGGCGAGTCATAATAGGGCTAACCTGTGCCCACGGACAAAAGGGGGGGGTCTCGAATGGGCCCAACAATGCCTGGTGAGACAACTCAGTCTGCACATAGTTGTTAATCCAGAACAAATCTTCCTCTGACTGAGCATGGTTACAAGTTGTTGGAGTAGGAATAAACGTGCCCGTAAAATTGGCAGGCCAGCCAAATTCCAGAAATGGGATAAGACTATCATCATCATAATTTACTAATATAGATTTCCAATTTTGTATTAAAAGCCCCGAAGGGATTGGGATTCTGGCCGAGAGGTAATTTGGCAGTCCCGAAGCTCTGACCCTTTTATAAATTGAAGCATAATGGCCAAATGGTGTACAATTACCAGCCAAATTAGGCCAAAAATCCTTTACATGGTGATGGATCACAAAATATTGTGATATCATCACTGTATGCTACTGTTTTATTATTGTCGTCCATTAATGGAACTTGAAGCACAACGGGAAGGTTCACACCTCCCCCAAATTTTAACGGTGAAACAACCCCAACAGTAACATCAACAGGCGCAACAAAGTCAATTTCAGGTATCAAACACTTAATCGGGTCTCGGCTACCACTACGTCCTCCCATATTAGTAGCTAGAAAGTGCTTTGGGTCCAACATGGAATCCCTGGTAATGTCATTATTACCGCAGTCAGTGCAGATCTCCACACAAGCCGGATCTTTGGTATCCGAGGAATTAAGCAGAGTACAGCCCTTACCAACTTCTCCATTAACAAGAACATGTTTTTCAACATCAATCAACAACTCAGTATTATGGTGCCGACGGCTAGAAAGTTGGCAAGGGCTGTAAGAAGAAGTACTAATTAAGCTAGCGACCGGGCTAACTATAGGCTTTTTGGGGAGGTAACAACCGTCCCCACCGTCAGAGGCACAGTCTGCAAAGCATGCATTCAAATCACAATTTCGACATTCAGGTAATCTGTCCAGAGGCAGCAGCCTATGAGTCAGTGTATCAGACACAAGAAGATCACGTCCCGAGCAGCGGGGACCACAGATTGTTGACAGGTTGTCACCAAGGCAACGGTTCTGGACGTCCCCAGTCAGCAGCAAACTGGCTGTCGGTGGTGTGCGTTGTGCCACCGTACCTAATGTTACTGTTACTGGTTCGACATTCCCAATATTTGAACTGATTTTATCATGCCAGCTACGCTGGTTTTTATTAAACCAAACATAACTAGATCTACTGTGTGAATGAGAAGGAAACCATTTATATTTACTACGAGGAGAGATAAAGTTTGAAAATTTAGTGGTGGCACCACCAAGTGAGTAACATGCGAACTTGGAATACTCTGAGGAAACTACAGATGGCGCATGACGTCGTTTTCTAGAATGCACCGAAACATCACAAGCATTTAAAGTTACGGGGCTACGTGGGGACCGCTCGTGCGCCACAATTGTACGCACCGGATCACTATCCTGAAACACACCAGATTTTAAAGAGGGAGTGAGAATGGGAGGTGACAACAGTAACTTAGAAGGCCGACATGACACCGACGCAACAACTGCACCGACCTGAACTTGACACATGCTGACTGGGCGACTTGGCGCTGGGTGGACGGTGGCGACATCTGTAGAGTAGGCGGAAGACCCGTACATGACGACATCTGCTGTACGCACTTTCTTTCCGGTAATCGCAGCACCAGGCCCACTGCGTGTTAAAAACTTTTGACATGTTCAGTATCATCAAGGGCAACCTCTTTAGCACGTTGTTTAGACCTGCACTCAGATTCCCTATGCGAGTGCTTCCGGCGAAGCTTAAAGGCACAGTACGC